>CM067566.1:1398604-1758604 GCA_034336665.1 Luscinia megarhynchos
TGGGCCCAGTTTCAGTTACGTATTGCTTTTCTGTAGAGCTCCACTTCCCTTTTCTCTGGTTTCTTCCCCTCAGATCTCACCCCACAGATTTTGCTCGAACATCTTATGAACTCATGGTCCTGGGATACTGGATAGAGGTTAGACAGGAGCAGGTGATGAGGAGTGATGAAGGCAGCACCGACTGAAGGGCTGGAATTACACAAACGGGATAGCATTTCAAATTCCAGGTTTAAAGTGATTTCTGCTTTGTCTTATCATAGGAAAGGGATTGTCCCTCTGTGCCCAGGCACCTGGGTGCCATGTCAGGTCTGGGGCCCCTCAGCATTCAGGAAGGAGATGGGCTGGAGCGTTTTCCAGGGGAAGGGAACAGAGCTGGGAAGGAACTGGAGAATTCCCAAAGGGAGGCTGGGAGAAGGGCTCAGCCTGGAGAGCAGGGCATCCAGGAGGGATCTTTCCCTCTCTGAGAATTCCCTGACAGGAGAGGGAGCAACCAGGATCTGCTCCCGAAATAATAACAGCAAAGGGAAACAGGCCTCCAAGCTGTGCCAGGGATGCATGGGATGGACACAGCAGGAATTTTTCCATGGAAAGGCTTTTGGAATTGCAGGAGATGGTGGAGTCCCCATCCTGGGACACAATGTTTTTGAGAATCTGTGTGCCATGGCCTCCCCACCCTCCCAGGAGAATTTTTCCACTGGTGTCTGGGAGTTTCCTGCTCTTTGTGTGCCTTTTTCTGCTGATCCCAAGTGGATCCCAGCTTTGTCCTCGGAGAGTTGGGTTTTGGGATCTCACTGACTCCTTGTTCTCCTGCTGGTGGAGACTGGGGCTTTGGGAATGAAAATCCCTCAATTCCAGGGATTCTCTGAGAGCCAGTCCCTCAATTTAGGGATGCTCAAGGAGGCCCAGTCCCTCGATTTTAGGAGGGATTATCCAAGGAGCCAATCCCTTTAATTCTAGGAATTCTCTGGTCCTCAATTCTAGGGATACTCAAGAACCAATCCTTCAGTTCCAGGACATTTTCCAAGAGTATTTCCATGCTCTCTAGGAATTCCTGCTTGAATGGCCTCTTTTCCCAATCATCCCTGGATTTGCACTTATCTGTTCCTGGAGCTGAAATCTTTCCCTTGAGCACAATCCTCACTTGCTGAGAGTCTGCTCCAGGAATATGGAAGCACTGGGATTTTTCTTTTTCATTTGGGATGCATGAGGATAAGACATTCCCCCAAATCCTGGCCTATTTTACTCCAGAGGAGAGCAATATTCTGATTTTGTTCCCGATGCAAGTTAGTCCAGTGGAAGGACAGCCTGGAATTAGCTTGGAAAACAAGAAGGAAAGAAAGGATTGGGATTCCCTGACCTACTTTTGGCTTTTTGTCAGGAGAGGAGAGTGGAAGTTTCAGTCTTCCCAGGAAATGCCAAAATAAATTAATTAATTTTATCACAGAAGTTAATAAATGAGTTTATTTATTTTAATAAAATTAATAAATGGAGTTTTAATTTCTTCAGGTCAAGAAGTATAGTTCCTATTTATTTTTGGGATTAATGGGAGTTTGAGAAAAAAAGAGTGTTGATTCTCCTCTCATTCCCAAAATTTGAGTTCACAAAGGGAATGAAAGCTTCCCCATGGAAGAGATTGATGGGGATGTTGGGAAGGAATCATCCTGTCCCTCTTCCTGTCAGTAAATCCGACTCACTCCAGTTCTTCCCTCCTTCCAGGGAATTGAGAGGAAAACAGAGAAGTTCCCCCAAGCCTCATTTTCTCAAGCTGACCCATAGAAACTCTTCAACCATGGAAAAACCTGTGGGAAGCATCCCTCGGACCATTTCCCCTTGGATTGTCCCTCCACAGTGGTGAGTTTAAGCAGTCTGGACTAACAAGACCAGGACCCCAGCCCACAGCTCTGGGTCCTGCAAGAGACAGCTTGTTTACAGAGAGAGAAAGGCAGGAAGAAGCGTGTGAGACACCATTCCACTTCATCCAGAAATCCTGGTTCCCAGAGCCCTTGTGCACCAGATTCCCTGGCTCCAGACCTCCCTCCACTCCCAGCTAGGAGCCCCTGGATTGGTTTAGGATGACCCAAACCACACTGCAGGAACAAACTTTTTGTGACTCTCTGGCCACTTTCCTTCTGAAGTTGCCTCAGGCTTTGCTTCCCTTCCGACAAGTGTGGGATTCACTGCTCGGTTGGGAAATGTCAGGAGGTCCCAGCTGGGAGAAACCCCACTCCACAGCTCTTTCCCACAGTGGTTTGGGGCACGAGAGACAGGATCCAAGCCATGAGCTTGTTGAGCAACTCTGGGCTGAGTGAGAGAGGCAATTAGCACAAATGCTTTCCCTGCACTCCATGGAGGTCTTACACAGCCCAGCTGTAGAGTGAAGATAAAATTTGGATTTGTGAGGTTCTGGAGGAAGGAGAGACTCCCATCCCTGGAGCTGGCTGGTGCAGGGCTGGTCCCATAACCACAGTGGTCAGGCCCTGCCGGAACCTCCATCCCAAATCTTCACTCCTGGGCATGACCTTGACTCATCCCTAGAGTGGTTTCCCTGGAGAGGGACAGGGGCAACTTGAGATGAACTGCCTGGAGGAATTCTGACAGGGGCTCCACCAGAGAGTTTCTGCAGCACTGTGGGTGTTGCATGTCCTGGGAAGAAGCTCCCAGATTTAGGAAAAAACAGGGAAGTGGGAGGAATTGGGATGGAAATCCAGATGGATCAGGTTGGAGGGGGATGAAACTTGCTTGGGCAGCGTGGTGTGTCCACACCCTGTGTCTGTGTGAATCTGAGACTGGGATGGAGTGCCTGGAACTTTTCCCTTAAAAGAAATCCAGAATAACTGTTTTCCCATTCTGGAAGGAACCTGGACAAGTGTGGACAAAATCTGGAGTGGGAGACAGACAGAATGGGATGTCACTAGGGTCATCTATCATGGGCCTCCCACTTTATGCAGGGGATCCAGGCTGGGCACAGGGTCCAGGGACACAATCTGGGAATTCAGAATATGAATCTGACTATCTCACTGGGTAGACTTGTTCTGTGTCCTCAGCAATTTCAGAAACTCCTGTGGGCTTCTAGAATGTTTCTGGGACAGTGCCTCCCCAAATGGCAAAGTTCAATCTTAAAACATGGGAGCTTTACTAAGCTTTGTTTCCATGTTGAAATCATTTGTTTCTCCATTCAGTGGCTAAAGGCAGATTATATCCTAGGAGCTGGGTTCATCCCAAATCTCTTCCCTCCATTTTGGACTGGGACTGGCTGATCAGGAACAAGGAACACCCTAGGGCTTGGCACAGTCAGCACAGTCAGGAAAACAGGAGGAAAGAATTTTGTTTCTGTATGGCAAAAACTTAATTACAAAACAGAACTAGAAGTCTAAAATTTGGTATACAGGCTGGTGGGCAGCATGTTTAAAATTTTGGGGATCATGAGGACTTTTCCAAGAATGAACTCCTTCTAAAATACAAGGAGCCTCCATGAGCCAAGAAATAGGAACAGGAGGACTAGGTTTCTGGGGCAAGTTTCCCACCACTTCTATTCTCTCAGTGGACTTAATGGGCTGGAGTTTCTTTGGGTAAGGCTGAAGACTGCTTGGCCAGACAGAAGCTATTTTTGGGATGTGATTCTTTAAGCAAAGGCATGAGGAATGAAATGTTCTGAAAGTGGAAACTATTCCTTTCCTCTTGGGGCTGTTGCAAGCCTAGGGACGTGTGGAGAACCATTTGTATTGTCCATGCAGAATTGGAAGCTTTCTGGGCAGTTCCATTTCCTTCTTCCATTCCATTCCATTCCATTTCCATTCCATTCCATTCCATTCCATTCCATTTCAAATCCTTCCTTCCACTCCATTCATTCCATTCCATTCCATTTCATTTCCATTCCATTCCATTCCATTCCTTTCCATTCCATCCATTCCTTCCTTCCGGGTCCATTCCATTCCATCCATTCCAGGCTTCCATTCCATTCCTTCCATTCCCCTAATAGGGATTCCATCCATTTCCATTGTTCTGGCTCAGTTTCCATTCCATTCCATTCCATTCCATTCCATTTCCATTCCGTCCATCCCTCCACTATTCCTTCCATTCCTTCTTTCCATTCCATTCCATTCCTTCCGGTTGATTCCATTTCCATTCAGATTCTTCCTTCCATTCCATTCCATTCCATTCCCTCCATCTTTTCCATTCCATTCCATCCTTCCTTCCTTCCATTCCTTCCAGGCTCAAGGCTCATGTCCATTTTCCAGGGCTGGGCTGGGCCATTTCATTCCATCCACTGTTCCAAGGGTGATCCGTCCATCCTGTTCCATTTCCTTCTTTCCATTCCATTCCATTTCCTTCTGGGGCCGGGCTATTTCCGTTCCGTTCCTTCCGGGCCATTCCGGCTCTTCCATTCCTTCGTTTCCATTCCATTCCTTCCATTCCGGGGCTTCAAGACTCCCTTCCGGCTGGCCATTCCATTCCACTCCTTCCATGCCGGCTCCATTCCTTCGTGGGCCATTCCGGCTCCATCCGTTTCCGTTCCGGCCCGTCCATTTTGGTCTCCGGCCTTCCGGTTCATTCCGGCTGTTTCCGTTCCGTGGCTTTCCGGTTCGTCCGTTCGGTCATTCCGTTCGTTTTCCGGTTCGGCGTTCTTCGTTTCGTTTCCATTCTTCTTCTTCTTCGTTCGATTTCTTCTTCTTCTTCATCTTCGTTCCTTCTTTCGGCTCGTTTTCTTCGTTTCCTTTTCTTCTTCTTCTTCTTCTTCTTCTTCTTCTTCATATTCGTATCTTCTTCGTTCATATTTTCGTCGATATCAATATCTTCATCATATCAATCAATTTTCGTATCATATCCATATCAATATCATCAATATCGATATCAATATCAATATCATATCAATACCAACCTCAATATCAATATCAATATCATATCGTATCAATATTTCGATATCATTCGCCAATCGATATCAATATCGATATCGCTCTATTTCATATCGATATCGGCTTTCATCGATATCAATATCAATATCAATATATTATCGACTCGACTCGTATCATCAAACTCCGTACCGGCTCGATAACTCGACTCATCGATATCGTATCATCGACATCAATATCAATATCAAACTCGATATCGACCTCGACTCAACTCGATCGATATCGGCATCGATATCGACATCGGCTCGATATCGACTCGATCGACTCAATCGACATCGATATCATTTCAATATCGATATTTCGATATCGACCTCGACGCTCAATATCAATATCAATATCGACATCGTATCATCGACATCAATATCAACTCGACTCGACATCATCGACATGATACCATATCGACTCGACTCGACATCGGCATCGGCATCGATATCGATCTCGTCGACTCGATCTCATCGACTCGGCCTCGTCGACCTCGACTCGGCCTCGGCCTCGATTTCGTACCAATTTCAATATCATATTCGACTCATTCAATGACTCGACGTATCGATTTCGACTCGATATCGATACCAATCGAATATCGGCTCGGCTGTATCGATATCATCGACCGATATCGGCTCGACATCGGCGTATCGACCTCGTATCGCTCGGCATCGTCGATCAATATCGATATCGATATCAATCGGTCGATATCGACTCGATCGATATCAATCGATATCGATATCGTATCGATATCATCAATCGTTTCCTTTCCTTTTCCTTTCCTTTCCTTTCCTTTCTTTCCTTCCCTAGGCCACGCTTTCCCACGGATAAAGCTCCATGCTGGGGAATTGCTTTAATTCCACCCCAAGGTCCTCCCTGATTTCTGTGTGCCTCCATGCTTCTGAGTTCCTTTTTCCCTGCCCTTTAGCCTCTGGAAATGTTCCCTCGTTGATTTTCCAGTGTTTTTGATTTCTTTTTTTCTCTTTGGCTCCTGCCTCAGCCCTGATCCCTGCAGGATTTTCGGGATGCAGACAGGATTTGGATCCTTGTTGTCCTTCACTCCAGCTCCCTTCATCCCGGCTTTGGGATCAACAATTCCCGCAGCCGAGCCTGCCAGAGCTGGGTGAGAATTCCTGGCTCCTCTTCCTGGTGTTTTCCAAGGCAAACGAGGCTGGAGCAGGGAGCTCATTAACAGGGAGGCTCCGTGAGCCAAGAATTCATTAAGGAAGGAAAAATTGGGATCTTCCCAAGGCGGCTTTGCGCAAACAGCGCCGGGGACGAAGGGAGGGAAAGGCCGGAACGGCGAGGCCGGCACGTCCCAGCTCCTGGATTTTGTAGGGAATCTTTGTTGGTGGTGACGATCCCGACCTTGGCTCTTCCCGAGGACAAATGTCCGGGAGCGCTCGGTGGCGTCACCGTCGGCCTGGCCTGGCTGTCACCTCCTGTCCCCGGGACAGCAAAAAAACCGGGATGGGCAAGGCCGGGAAAGGCCTCTGGGAACTCATTCCCAAGTTTTCCAACGGAGAAATTCCCAGCTGCGGGACTCTGCAGGAATCTTTGGTCAGGAACAAAACTCAATTGCAGTTTATTATAAAAGAGATAAAAGGGGGATGAGAGGGATCAATGGGATAAAGGGGTTATGGGGTAAGAGAAAAGGGAGAAGAGAAGAGAAGAAGAGAAGAGAAGAGAAGAGAAGAGAAGAGAAGAGAAGAGAAGAGAAGAGAAGAGAAGAGAAGAGAAGAGAAGAGAAGAGAAGAGAAGAGAAGAGAAGAGAAGAGAAGAGAAGAGAGAAGAGAGAGAAGAGGAAGAGAAGAGAGAAGAGAAGAGAGGAGAGAGAGAGAAGAGAAGAGGAGGAGGAGGAGGAGGAAGGGAAGGGAGGGAAGGAGGAAGGAGAGAGGAGGAGAGGAGGAGAGGAGAGGAGGGAGGAGGAGGAGAGGAGGAGGAGGAGGAGAGGAGGAGGAGAGGAGGAGGAGGAGGAGGAGGAGAGGAGGAGGAGGAGAGGAGAGGAAGGAGGAGGAGGAGAGGAGAGGAGGAGAGGAGAGGAGGAGGAAGGAGGAGGAAGGAGAGGAAGGAGGAGGAAGAGGAGGAGGAGAGGAGGAGAGGAGAGGAGGGAGAGGAGGAGAGGAGATAAGGAGAGAGGGAGAGAGAGAAGAGATAAGAGTAAAAGCAAGAGAAGAGGTATTAAAGGTAAGAGGAGCAGGGAGGAAGAGAGAGAGAGAGAGAAAGAAGAGAGCAATTTCCCATTTACAATACAGTAAATCTTCTTCCATGATGAATATTCTAATTTCCACTAACCAATCTAATACAAAATACAAATTCTATAGCATTTACATACAGCCTAGCATAGAAATCCTTATATTACCACAGTGTGTTACACTTTAAACTCTAAAAACTCATCTTTGGACCCTGGCAAGTCTTTCTGTGCCCTTTGGAGTTGCTCTCTGGTTGAGGGCATTGTTCTATCAAGAGGGGATTGCCTTCAGGGGCCATCCCATTGTTTCATGGTAATTCAGTAACTAAGTGGCTTTCATTTCAATCTCGTCCATAGTTTCAGAATCTGGGCATTCATATTTGCAAGATTTCTCTGTTTCATCTTTCCCAACACCCAGCTCCCGAGATTCGTGTTGCATTCCCAAAAGTTGGATGGGATGTCCAAAAAGAACCAGGGGGAGGGGCTCGTTCGGGATGTCCTGGTGCTGTTATCCAGGAGCACCCTGGAAAATGTGGGATTGCTTATCCATCTTTTATTTTTAGTGGAAATTTTAAATATAATTTAAATAGGATTTAGATAAAATTGAAATAATAGTCAGGCATATACAAGAATGTAATTTAAATATTATTTCTGTGTAATTTAAAAATGAAATTTTCATGTAATTTGTATTATGAATATAACATTAATGTATTTTAAACATAATTATAATATGATTTATCATATTAAATTATTTTTGTATAATTCTAAATATAATTGAAAGAAAATTGCAAATAAAACTTCAAATTTAACTTCAAATATAGCTAAAATATATCTTTATATAATTTTTAATGTATTCTAAAATATAATTCTAAATATTATTTAGAATATTATTTAAAATATAGCTTAAATATCTTTTTAAATATATTGTTAAATATATTTTTGAAACAACATTTGAATATATTTCTACATATTATTTTGGAATATAATTTTAAATGTAATTTTAAAATACAATTTAAATATGATTATTAATTATATTTTCAATATAATGCTGATATAATTTTCAAGATATTTTATATAATTTATAAAATATTTTTCAATACAATTTTAAAGTATATTTTGAATAGAATTCTAAATGCAATTAAAAATATGATTGAAATATGATTCTGAATGTACTTTCAATATGATTTTGATATAATTTTCCCATATAATTTTCAATATATTTTATATAATCTAAAATGTAATTGGAAATACAAGTTTTAAATATATTTTTAATGTTTTTAAAATGTAATTTTAAAATCTATTTTAAATATGATTCTTAATATATTTTATTCTGTCTTAAAATATTTTTTGAATGTAATTTTAAATGGAATTCTAAAATATACCTTAAACATAATTCTAAAATACAATTTTTACATAATATATATGTTATTATTTAATTCAAAATAAATTTTTTATTAAATTTTAAAATTTGAGGATTTATTTCCTTCCCTATCCCAGGTTGCTCCAAACCCCGGTGTCCAAATTGGCCTTGGACACTTCCAGGGATTGTCATTAGGACCTGAATTAGGAAAAGTCCAATAAATTCCAAGAATTCCGCATTCCATGGAATTCTTGCTGGATGTGGTGCAGTTTTTCTGGAATTTAGTGAAAACAGATCATAAATAAATTCAGTGAAAGCAGAGCATAATTTCCTGATTCCTCTGGGAAGGAGTTGTTAATCCTTAAAAATTTTATCCCAATCACCAACTCCCACTGACGATGGACGGACGGACGACGGATTTGACGGACGGATGGACGGATGACGGACGACGGATGGACGGACGGATGGACGGATGGATCGGATGGACGGATGGACGGACGGATGGATTTGATTTGGACGGATTTGACGGACGGATCGACGGATTTGACGGATGACGGACGGACTTTGACGATGATCGACGGACGGACGGACGATGGACGGATTTGATCGGACGGATGGATCGGACGGATGGACGGATTTGACGGACGGACGGACGGATGCGACGGACGGATGGATTCGGACGACGGATTTGACGATCGGACTTGACGGACTTTGACGGACGACGGATCGACGATGGATCGACGGACGGACTGACGGACTGGATCGATGGACGGATCGGACGGATGGACGGACGGACTGGATTGATTTGACGGATTTGGACGGATGATGATCGGATCGATTGATTTGACTTTGACTTTGATCGGACGGATGGACGGATTTGACGATGGATTTGGACGACTTGACGGATTTGGACTGACGGATGATGGACGATGGATGGATTGACGATGGATCTGACGGACGATGGATTTGACTGACGGACTGGATCGATGGACGGACGGATTTGACGATTGACGGATTGACGATTGACGATCGGATTTGGACGGATCGGACGGATGGATGACGGACGGACGATGGATTGACGATGTGACGGACGGATTTGATGGACGGATTGGACGGACGATGGACGAATGACGGATTTGGACGGATGGACGATGGATTTGACGATGACTGGATTTGATGACGGATGGATCGATGGATGGACGGACGGATTTGACGATGGATGGATGGATGGATGGATGGATGGATTTGACGGATGGATGATGGATGGACGATGGATGGATGACGGATGGATTTGACGATTTGGATGGATTTGACGGATGGATGGACGGATGGATTTGACGGATGGATGGATGGACGATGGATGGATGGATGGATGGATGGATGGATGGATGGATGGATGGATGGATGGATGGATGGATGGATGGATGATGGATGGATGATGGATGGATGGATGATGATGGATGGATGGATGGATGGATGGATGGATGGATGGATGGATGGATGGATGGATGGATGGATGGATGGATGATTCCAGAGGCTGGAGTTCAGCTGTTCCAGAGTCTCAGCCTGGGATATTTCCAACATTCCCAGCCTGGGAATGATCTTGCCAGGGGACGTGGGAAGCAGGAACTGACTCCAGATAAGGCCCTGTTACCTTTGCCTGCTGTTTTCTTGGAGCAGAGAGATCCATATATTCTGAACTCGTGACTTATCCCACTCTTTCCCGAGTTTTTTCCAACCACAAGATTTCCCTCTGTTCTGGGTTTGGTTTCTTCCCATCCATCCTATACCATTTTAACTCTCACTCTTCCTTGCTACTCTCTCATTCCCTCTCTCCCCAAAAAACCCAAAAAATAAAACAAAAAGGGAATTGAAATTCCAATGGGATGCGGATGTTGAAGAGGCAGGAGCAGCTCCAAAGGCGCTTTTTTTGGGAGTTCATCCAGAGGTCAAAGACATTGGCAGCAGGACAAGGAAGAGGAAAAATCCTACCCAGGCCCTGCTGTGTCATCATCATCCTACTTGGCTGGAGCAGGGTGGGACTGGAGTGGGGCAGGAATGTGGCTTTCCAAAGCCTCAGGAAAAAAGAGGCCTCCAAGCCCTGGCTTTGGCCACCAGAGTTTTGGGGTGGCCCAGGAGGAGAGGGAATGGGAAGGGCAGCCAGGAAGAGCAGAAAGGAGGGAATTCCAGAGGGATGCAGCAGCTGTGGCAGTTCCAGGGGGATGTGGGAAGGCAGGGTGGGATGGGAAAAGGAAAAGCAGGATAGAGGGAATATTAAGATGGAGGAGATGGAAGAAGGTGGAGGGGACACCTGGGAATGAGTCCCTGACAGGAAAATATGGAGATCCAGGGAATTTCCATGCCTGCTCCTTCAAAGGGTAAAACTGGGATGTTCCCAGTTTCCATCTGCTCCCCCATGGATTGACGAGGGACAGATCAGCAAGGTGAGGGTGAGGGTTCCCTCTCCAAGGAGCAGAAAACATGGAGAGAATCTGGGAAAAGCCAACTGCTCATGGAAGGGTGGAAGAAGCATCCATGAAATTGTGGAATTGTGGAGTGGTTTGGAATGGAAGGGACTTTAAATCCCGACTCATTCCAAACCCGACACTTCCACTGATCCAGGTGGAACCTGGCCTTGGACACTTCCAGGCCTCTGTTCCTGGATAGTCCCATATCCGAGGAAAATATCCTTTTTGTGGAATCTTCCCAGCTCCTTTCACCCCGTATTGGTGGATGACATCACCTATTCCATGTTTTTCCAGGATGAAGCATTGTCCTCATGGATAATCCCCTCCCTACCTGGGAATTTAAATGTGACCATTATAGGATTTTAAAGCCTGCTCCCAGTTTCTCCATGTTTTTCCATCCAGGTCTTTCCTGGCTGCTCGGGACACCTGGCAGTTCCATCAGGAGGTGTTTTCCCAGCTGACAATGCTCCATCCCCAGCAGGACACACTTTGGAATGCTCATCCTGATTCTTTTCCATGGAACTGCTTCAGGACGGGCTCCGAGATTGGGTCTGGTAAGAACAGAACATAGCAGGAGTTTATTCAGGATAGCAGGAATTCCAGAAGAAGATTTCAGTCCAGACCACTCCATCACCTCGGAACGGCCTTGGGATCACATCATTCCTTTGATCCCAGCCTCCTTCCAAACCTCTGGGAGCGGCAGCTCATAAATCAGGGATAACAGGGATAAGCAGCCACACTCCCCCTGTCATTCCTCCCTAAATCCACTCTCCTCATTAAGCATGGAAAAGTTCTTGGACTTCCCGCAACACACGAGGGAAGCTCCATGGAGACTCCTGGACTCTCGCTCTGGTGGAGCAAGAAGAGAAAGTCCTGGAGTTTTGGAATTTTTCTGCCTGCTATTAATAATAATAATCCATAAATTACTGCGATTTATGGAGGGGTCACCCAGACTCTGGGCTGGGCTTTGGAAAAGGCTCCTGTGTGGGTGTGAGAACCTCTGGAAAAGGCCTCTGGAAACAATGAAGGAGACAGGAATTACATTTTTTTTTGGCAGAAAGGCAACAGCTCCATCTTAAAAGAAAAAAAAAAAAAAAAAGAAAAAAAACTCCACTGAAATAGATCTGTGAAAAAAATAAATCCAAGGACATTTTTCTCTAGACTCCAAAAATAAACCATTGCAAGTTCCAGAGTTTGCTTTTTTAAAAAGGTTTTTTTTGTCCCCCATCCCTGGACATTTGAACATCCAAGTTCTGGCAGTTTTCCTTAAAAAAAAAAGCTCCAGCTTTGTCCAAGCACTGACGGTAAAATGCAGAGGGAAAACTGGGAGATTCCAGAGTCTGGGAATGAAATCCATGGCCTTTCACCGGGACATTGTCACCTCATCCAGCCCAGTTTGGGAAGGTGGTCCTGCTCGTGTTCCTTGGAAAGATGCCTCTGGAAAGACCTTCATGGACTCATGGAATGGTTTGGGTGGAAGGGACCTTAAAGATCATTGAATTCCACCTCCCATTGTCCCAGGTGGATCCAACCTGGCCTTGGGCACTGCCAGGGATCCAGGGGCAGCCACAGCAAATCTGGGAATTCCAGCCCAGCCCATTCCCACCCGTCCCAGCCTGGAATTCCTTCCCAAGATCCCATGTGTCCCTCCCCTCTGGCTGTGGGAAGCCATTGCCCTGTGTCCTGTCCCTCCAGGCCTTTGGAAATTGTCCCTCTCCATCTTTTTTGAGGCTCCTTGCAGGAGAGTGAACAGCTTCTTTCCAGCCACATCCTGCAATTCCCTTGCTGGGATGTCCCTGGAGCAGGAAGGGACATGGGTGGAAGCAGTGGGAGCTACTCCAGTAATTCCCAAAAAGCAGGAGTCAGCTGGAATTTTCCATCCCAGATTAAAGCACACACAAATGGCCCTTAAGTGGGGAGCTGGGGATTTGAGGAGCTCATTCCTTAGGGCTCCCAAGCCTGGCTTAAAGAACATCCAAGTTTTAAATCCTAAACCTCAGCCTCTCCAGTCCTTTCGTGCTCCTGTAATCCAAGGATCAGCACGAGGATCCCACTCTGGATAATGTGGAAAAGATAAAGATATTAGGGACAGCGGGGGGCTGGATGTTGTGAGGATGGAAGCCAAGGATCCAGAGCGGGAGCAGGAATAAAAGAAATCAGGATAATAATTGAGACAGAATTTTGCCAGCAGTGTTCCTTGGCAGGCTCCTGCCGTTTGGGATGGCGGGGTTCCCCTCACCTTCCCAAATCCCACGGGATTTGTGGATGCAGAAAAGCCCTCTCCAGTCCTCCGGCTCTTCCCTGTTTCCTCCTGCTGCTCCCGGCAGCTTTCCCGATGGCTCGGAACTCTCCGGGCATGCATGGGAGCTTCTATATTTGCTCTCAGCCCCTGCCAAGATCAGCATTCCCACTCTATGGAAAAATATCTGTCAGCCGGATATAAAGGAATGGTGCGAGGAAGCAGAGCAGTGTCAAGGCAGCACAAATACGTTGAAGAAAAAGGTTGGCACCTTTGATTTTTCCAGCTGGCATTTCCCTCACACCCACCCCCCACTCCAGATTATCCAGGATAATGCTCAGGATCCTTGGAATTCTTCTGATTTTAGCTGGAATTATTTCCACAAGCTGCTGGTGAGAGGGATGGGCTGGCTTGGGATAGATCTGGGAGCATTCCAGGGAAATATCTCGGGGTTCAGGTGCTTATCTGGGCTTTTCCACCCTATCCAAGCTCCAAGGACTGGAGCTGGGAAGGGATGTGGAATTCCCTTGACAGTGACAAGGTGGGATCAGGCACAAGTTGGACTCGATGACCTCGGAGACCTTTCCCAACCACTAAGATTCTGGGATTGTGGGATTTTCCTCCTCCTGACCAGACCCTTTGGAGTAACTCCGTGCACTGATGGGGCTGAAGGCACAGGAATGATTTCTGGGAATTCTTGGATCCCTCTGACATCATTCCACATCCGCCAAGAGCGGAGCGTGAAGGAGGGTGATGCCATTCTGAGAAGCTGGAAAAGGGTTTAAACCAGGAGATTCATCCACATTCCCCTGCTCCAACCCCTCCAAAAGCAGCTTGGATTCCCTAAAAAGTCATCAGGACTCAGTGACACGTGGAAGTCACCAGAGGGATATGAAGAGAGGTGGTTGGAGTTTATCCGGAAATGACACCCATTCCAAAGGGTAAATTCCAGTAAATTCTCCAGGTTTTTGTGTCTCCCAAAGTTCTCTGGGGCTTTAGGGTCATCACAGGGCGATTTGCAGTGGATCAGCCCTGGTGCAATCCCATTTTCCACTTGGTGTTCCCATGGGATTCCAGAGGATCAGGAATACACGTCCATCCCCATCCTTTCCTTGTTTAGACATTCCCCTCCCGGAAAAGTCCCTTTTTCCCTAATTCCCACCCCAAATGTTCTGCTAAATACACTCGGACACTCCAGCCACTTTGTTTGATCCCTAACTGTTTCCTGCTAGGGATCATGGAGAGCTGGATACATCCAGGGGGCCGGAATACAGGTGGATGTTTTGGATTTTGGGTTGGAAAAAGTTGGCTCCATTTCTGCTGGTGGTCTTGTGGAATTCCCAAGATATCCAGGGCCCTTGGTCCATGCTGTTATTCCCCTCTGGACTATATGGAAATGGGAGAGGCATCTCTGAGGTTGCAGTTATCCCAAAAAAAAAAAAAAAATAGGATTAGTAGAGAAAGGCTGTTCTGTGCTATGGCCTCACTCTTCCTTCTGCAGCAGGAATGAGCCTCATGTTGGAAGGTTTTCCTTTGTTTTCCCCTGTCCTTGTGTCAAGTGTTACAAATCCCTCATTTTAAAAAATTCCTTAGGGATTTTTCCATTTGTTTTTTACTCCAATTGGAGCTGTCACTGAGCTGCCTCCACAGTTGTTTTTTTCCAACAATATTTGAGAAAGGGTTGGGATGAAACAAGCAGGAAACACGGACAGGGGTTTAACCCCTCTGCCAGTGCCTGAGAATGGGACATCTTAATAATAATTGGAATAATCATGGAATTATGGAATGATTTGGGTGGGAAAAGGCCTTTAATCCCATCCAATTCCAACCCCACCCATGGGCAGGGACACCTCCCACTATCCCTAGATGGATCCAAGCCCCAGTGTCCAACCTGGCCTTGGACACTGCCAGGGATGTGGCAGCCACAGCCCCACTGTTCCATCTTCATTCAAAGAATTCCACCCCTTTGGATATCTCATCCAAACCCTCCCTCCTCACCTCCAGGCCATTCCCTTCATCCCGTCGTTCCATGCCATCCATTTCCATCCAACAATCCCAGGTTTGGCCCCCTGGAGACCTCAGGAAAAGCACACGGAGGAGGTGAAGTGAGGATCCGGGAGGAGTTTGGGTAGGAAAAGGGGAATGCCGAATCCCATTCCCCGAGCCAGCAGTTGGAGCCAAGGATCCGAGCGGGAGCGCTGACCCGGAGCCGCCATACAGAAGCTCTCCCTGAAAACCTGGCCCGGCTACTGAGGAAGTTCTTTCCTTTCTTTCTTGGGAGAATCTTAATGGATGAAGAGATTCCAGATGGCCGGCAGCCACCTGCCACCGGGATTAACAGTCCGGGCAGGATGCAAAGCCTTGGGAAGAGCGCTCCGTGATGGTTGCTGCACGCACGGAAGCCAACGGAGCTTGGATGGAGCTAAATCCTCACCTTATTACCTTTCTGGGAATTCGGGAAGCATTACCCAGCATCCTCCTCGCTGCAGCTCTGCCTTGAAAAACAATCCGGGTTGGAGCTCCGTGTCCCCTCAAGTGCCTGTATTCCTAGGATTTCACTTGGAACGGCAACATTTGGAATCCATTATCCAATCATTAATTTCCTCTGCTTTTCCCCCCCAGCTTTTTATTCCTTGCTCTGTATCCCGGCTGGTCCCGAGCAGCCTCATTCCACCAGTTTTCCTGCTGCTCCATAATTTTTTTCCTACTCCAGGAGGCTGGGTTTGCTTGGAGCACAGATCCAAAGGTGTGTTCTGGCTGGAGAGTCCCAGAACAAGACCTGATTCTCCCGCTTTTCCTACCCCAGGCTGCCTCATCCAACCCCTCAGAGTTCCTAAAAAAGTCCTATCTGAAGGGGAGAGTCTGGAAAGAAATAACTCTGGGGGGAAAATGTAAAAAGCCCTGGAAAGAAAACAAAGGAGATTTTTTCCCCTTCTAAAAATAAAAAGGAAATTTATTCCTGGAGTTTTGGGGAGAAATCCTGGGGGATGAGAATCATAGAATCATGGAATGGGTTGGAAGGGAATTTTAAGATCATTTAATTCCACCCCCTGTGATGGGCAGGGACACCTCCCACTGTCCCAGGTGGATCCAGCCTGGACTTGGACTTCCAGGGATCCAGGGGCAGCCCCAGCAAATCTGGGAATTCTATTCTAAGGCCTTTCCATTCTCAGAGGGAGGATTTTTTTTCCAGTTTTTAATCTCAAGTTTTGTTCACACAGGCTCTGGTGATTATCAGGATAAGGTGCTCAGAGCCTCATCATCCCATCCCATCCCATCCCATCCCATCCCATCCCATCCCATCCCATCCCATCCCATCCCATCCCATCCCATCCCATCCCATCCCATCCCATCCCATCCCATCCCATCCCATTCCGAGATTCCACAAAGTGAATAAACTCCAAATCTTTCAGGATAACCCAAACGTGCTTCCTCCATAACATAAAGAGTCAGAATCTCCAGTGATCGAGGGCTGACATTTCCCCACAGTGGTTTAAAGGACAGAACTTTTCGTCTAGACCTGGATTAGGGGACCAATCCAATCTTGGGATCCCCAGAATTCCAGGAGTGAGGTCGGTCGCCTCTGGATCTGTTGTGCCTGGAGTAAGTTCAGACACCAAAATAGGACTCCAAAGAAATGGGACATGGAATTATTTACTCCAAATGGCCCCAATTGTAGGGATTTTACACTCCGTGGATCCCATTCCTAAAGGAGAGATGGAAAAGAGGGAAAGGGGAGGAATGGTGATACAACCAGAATCAGATAACTGCCTGGAATCCTCTGGAACATCCAACAATTCCACACCAATGTGATGGTGGATTTGGAGACAATGCAGAAGCCAAACTCCTTCCCAGGTGGGAAAAAAAAATAAAAAAGAGGGTTTTAGGGAAAATATTCCCATCTGAAATGATCCAGAGTTAGGTACCATAGGAATCTGGTTGAATCCCATCCATGTTCTGCTGAAATATAGGGATCATTTACCTCTATTTTGAATTTCCAAGGATTTGCCAATGAAAGACCTTGGAAGTTTAACTGGCTGCCAATCTTGGCCTGAATTTTGGGAGACACTGACTTGTACATTTTGAGGATGAGGAAACCAATTCATCACGGACTTATGAAAAAAATGGGATTGTGGGATGCAGGAGACACTAGAGATCTCCTTGGATTTTCCACAGGGTCCCTGCAAAGCCTTTGGTTGGATCTTTCCTCATGCAGGACATCTGCAGATGGAATTTTTTTCTGCTTTTATTTCCTTGCTGGGGAAAAAAAAAAAAAAGGTGGGAAAAGATTTGGGAAATCTTTTCCTCGTCATTGTTCTGGATTGCAAAATCCTGGAAATTTCCTGGCTTGGGGAGGAAACACCAGGAAGAAGTTGTATGGAATTCTGGATCCCTGGTTTGTGAGGAACCACAGGGTGGGAGAGGCAGGTTGGAGGTCTGGAAAGGAAAACACCAGAACCAAGGGAATTTTCTATTTCCAAGGACCCCAAAGCTAAAGAATATTTCCATTTTTTTTCTAAAAAAAATTCCTCAGGACTCGGAATATCTGTCACACAGACAGAATTCCTGAGCAAAGCAACAATGGCTACAATATCTTGGAATAACGAGATGAAACCTCTCTCCAGGTAAATGAAAGGCTCAGAAGTAGAACCTCATTCTGCTGCTGCAGCTGCAGCGTAACCCAATCCCAAAGTTTTAGGGCCAGTGGAAATTAGGCTCCAAATGCAGCTTCCAATTCGATGGAATTCCTGGCAGAATTCCACGCAAGAGGTCATGAAATCAAGGATTGATGTAGTGCTGTCGGGAGGGAAAGGGCACAGCCGAATTTAAATCATATTTAGATTAAAAAGCCGGAGCATCAAAAATATTTTCCTTTGAGCTTTACAGCACAATTAAGAACAGTTTAAGCTTTCAGTCCTGGTGGCTTTCACTCAGGCCTGTGGTTAACCAGAGGCTGGAGATAAATTCCCATTCCCTTGGCTTGGGAATGCCGTCTCTGCTGGGATGGAGAATTATCCCTTCCTCCGAACAGCCCCCTTATCTTCCAATCTGTGAATCGCAGGGGCTCCCACAGAAGGAAATCTTTTATTAAGCTTTTTATTTTCCTTTGCTGCAGGCAGCAGACTAAATAAACTCTGGCCTAGGCTTTGCGCGGTGTCTCTCCGTAGGCCGCATCCAAGAAATACAGACAATGCCGGTTTGCAGGAATGAAGGAATTTTAATAAAAACAGCCCCGGTCCCCCCCTCCTTGTCAACTCCTTGGGCTGGATTGTCCTGAAGAATTTATTTCATTACTCTAAGTGCTGTTGACTTAGTGTTGGTTTCAGCACTTGGATTCTTGGACAGCCTGAATAAAATCCCGTTTTCCAAGATAAATATATTATGCAAAGGATGACCTTCGTGCCTGGGCTGCTCCGGCTGCCGACTCCGGCTGCTTCCTCCTTCCGAGGGGCTCTCGGAGTTTCGGAGCTGGGTTTGGGGTCGGGGTGGATGGAAGGCCCACAAGTGAGGGAGAGAGGCAGGGAAATAAAAATAGAAAAGCTGGAGCCCATTCCCGGTGGAGGCAGAGGCTGGGAAATGTCAGCTGGGATGGAATGGAAGCAAAGCTTCCATGGGTGTCGAAGATTCTGAAGTTTTCCCTCTTAAAGGAAGTTATTGGGGCAGAAATAAGGCCCTGCTCTGCTGGTTCCCTCAAAATGGAGCAGCTCCGAACTTCCAGGGAGGTGGAAATTCCCAGAGGGATGGATTATCCATCCCTCAGAGGACACAGGGAGAAGGGGGACCTGAATTTCCAGGATGCATGGAAAGGAGATGAAAGACCTGCCTTTGGTGGGACTGGGGAGAACGTTGGGCTGGAAATCCCTGGAATTGCCTTTCCCAGCTGGAATCGCTGAGTGTTCTGATCACCAGATATCACAGGGCCTGGGCTCTGCCCCTCGTGACATCACAAATCCAGGAAATCTCTGGATAATTCAGGAAAAGCCCTCCAAGCCCATCGAGTCCAACCATTCCCAGCACTGCCAAGGCCACCACAAACCCATGTACCCAAGTGCCACATCCACTTTGGGGAGTGTGTCCCTGGGAAGCTTCTTCCATGCCAAAACAGTCTTTCCAGGGAGAAATTTTCCCAAATATCCAACCTAAACCTCCCTTGGCACATTTGAGGCCATTTCTTCTTGTCCTAAATGACAGAACTATTCCTTAGATCAGAGAATTTTGTGGGATTTTTTAAGGAAAAGCTGCCTTTGCCTGACACAAACCACTGCCTCTTCCTGATTGGTTTCCAATCCCTTTCATCCTAGGATTCCAGCCGATTTTTCCTTGATCCTAAGAACTCCCAAACAATCCGGTGTCAGCTTCTGTCATCAGATCCTGACTATTCCAGGCAAACTCCAGGAGCTACGGTTTCTCCTAATGAGCCTGAGGCTTAACGAGCCTCTAACTTGATATTCCTGTTAAATGAAAGAAGATGGCAAGGAGGTGGCGGGAAAGCAGGAAAAAAAAATCAGGAATGCTTCCCAGTCCGGCGTGGTTAAAAGGAGGAGCCGAAATCCTGGAATTTCTTAGTTTCAAGTGACAACTTCTGATCCAAAACGTAGCTGAGGGATGTGACTCCAACTTTCCCAGATCCATGTGGGGATGGAAAATGACCCATCAGAGCAGCATTTCCTCCTCCTTGTCTTCCCATCCCTGATCCTTTGTGACTCATGGTTTCCACCCATCCCAAAAAACGGCTTTTCCTCATCCCTCCTTGCCCTTTCAATCCCAATTTCCCCAATTTCACTCTCTCAGTTGAGCTCAGCTTCTGGCACCTCAGCTTTTTCGATCCAGCACAATTTTAGGAAGGAATAGGCACGGGAAGGGAAGAGGATGGTTGGATCCAAGGGAAGAACCGTGTCCAGTAAAAATTACAGGAAAAATAAGCGTGGGAAGGCAGATTATGAATCAGATTTTGGCCTGGAAAGCAGCTTCCACCTCCTTTTTCTTCAGGAAAGAGAGAATTTGGATAACTGGGAGCGGCCACCGGAATTTTCGTTCATTTCTTCCCGAAAGGAAGACCCTCAAATGAATCCTGGCAAACGAATTTAGCCCAAACACAGGAGAGGAGTTTCTATGGAATCACTGACGGCATTTTCCAGAAAACTTCATTTGTGCAGAGCCATTTCCCACCCTAAAATCCCACCCAGAAAAAGCTCCTTTGCTTAATTCCTTTTTCTGGAAAATTCCATGTGTTCGGAGCAAGTTCCCACCCTGAAATCCCACCCAAAAAAGGCTCCTTTGCTGAATTCCTCTGGAATCTGAGCAGCGTGGGTAATGAATGTTTAGGGAAGGTTTTTCAAGGATGGGTTGGTCTCATCCCAGCTTGGAAGAGGTTCCAGGATTTTGGAATCCTCACCTACTCGGCTCTGCTCCCTCAGGTTCTACCAACTCCTGGGTGTAACTCCTGGGTGTAGCTACAACCACTTCAGAGCTGGATGGTGGGAGAGGAAAACTCAGAGCAGAAAGGCCCCAAAAAAATTTCATGTCCTGACAACAAAAAGGCAACAAAATTTGCTCTGGAAAAGCAGGAAAAAATCATGGGATTGACAAGAACGATCCATTGCTCCATCCAGGAGCAGCATTCCTAATTTTCTGACACAGATCCAGGATGTTCATGGACTTTGGTGGGGTCTCAAGCTCTGAAGTTGAACAGATCCTTGGTGCTGGTCCAAAATTAACCACGGTGGGAAGAACAGCTGGAGCAGCCCTGGGAGGAGGATTTGGGATGTTGGGGGTGAGGCTGGAATGGGCTGATCCCAAAGGAAAGGTGGGAATTGTGTCCCTGTGCCCCAGGCTCAGGTGAGACCCCACCTGCAGCGCTGCCCCAGCCCTGGAGCCCAAACTCAGGAGGACGTGGAGCTGCTGCAGAGAGTCCAGAGGAGTCATGGAAATGCTGCCAGGATTCTGGAGCCAGGCTGGGAGAGCTGGGAATGTTCCCTGGAGAAGGGAAAACTCCAGGGGATGCTCAGAGTCCCTGCAGGGGCTCCAGGAGAGCTGGAACTGGGGACAAGGCCTGGAGGGACAGGACACAGGGAATGGCTCCACTGGGAAAGGGGAGATGGGGCTGGGATCTTGGGCAGGAATTCCTGCCTGGGCTGGGATTCCCAGATTTGCTGGGGCTGCCCCTGGATCCCTGGCAGTGCCCAAGGCCAGGTTGGATCCACCTGGGACAATGGGAATTGTCCCTGCCATGGACGGGGTGGGATGGGATGGATTTAAGGTCCCTCCCTACCCAAACCATTCCATGATCCCATGATTATTTCCCATGGATCTGGCAGGTCTGGATATCCTGCAGTTTTTCACTCATCACCCCCGGTCACAGAAAATTTTATTCCCTCAGTAGTGCTGAAACATTTCCACATCTTCCCCTTATAAATTTCATCCCTTCAATCCTGAATTTCACCTCCTTGCAGCAGGCTAAGAAATTCCATGCTGGGAATATTTGAATATTCCAGGTATTACTCTTGTGATACATCCAGGGTTTATTCCTGCCTGGTTAATTATTCCCTCCACTCCAAATCTTGGTGTATTTTCTGAGCTGAGCAAATTGTGCAGGACCTGGTTTTCCAAAGCCATTCCCAAAGCTCTTCACCTCCACTTCATTCCAAGGCAGAGGTTTTTTTTTGGGATTGACATGCAGGGATAACCAAGATATTCCAAAAACAACACCTTTTAGGTGCTTCCACTTTAAAATTCCCGATTCTTTTAATTTTAAAGCTTCATCTCAAACACTTAAGAAAAACTCAGGTCTTTTCTACAGAGTTCTGCTTCTCAAAATGATAAATACAAATCACTGGAAACTTTGGAATGTGTTGATAATAAGGACAACAACAAAAAATCCTAAAAATCTCCAATTTGAGATGATCAGGTGCTTTTTTAAGGAGTTTTCCTGTTAAAATGAGCCCTTTTCCCTGCTGGAATTATCATCCTGTGGGATGTCAAATCCAAATTGTCTCCTCCTGTCATTCCAGCCTTGTGGCCGTTGGATTTCCTCAGGAGAGCCACAAATGAACACTGCTGCAAACGGGATTTTTCGCACACGGAAGCCTCAGTAGCTTCCACACCTTTTCCCACTAAATCCTTTTAGAATTCCAAAAGAATTTGCCCCAAACAGGAGACAGGAAGGAAAAAATCAGTCCTGCCTGCATCATCCATGAATATGTTCAGATATCCCAACAGGTCTCCAGGTGGGAACGGCAAAATTCCGCTTTCAGGCATGGAATGAACTGGATAAGAAAAATTTACGGAATTTTTTGTTCCACTTCCTGCTTGGATCTGCCCTTGCACGGAGATTTCTGGGTTAGGATTTAATTGAGATCCCCTAAAGGCACCAAAGGAGACGCTGGAGGGAATCCCAGCTCCGACGGTTGTGCTGCCAAAGGGACTGGAGGTCTGGAATGACATCAACCTCCTGCTGTGGGATTTGTGTCCGTGGCTCCTCGGCTCCGTGGCTCCCAAAAGTCCGGAGGGTTCTCAGAGACTCGCTGGAATCAGGGATGGAAAAGCCCCATCCCGCTGGGTCCATCCGCTGACCCCGGGATTTTCCGGATTCTGCAGCCCCCAGGGCTTTGTCCTGTCCCATTTTGGAAGCCCTCAAGTCAAGCGGCTTCCACCATTCCCACCGGGAGACCATTCCAAAGCTCCACACGTTCCCTCACAAATATTTTCCTGAGAGTGCATCCAACTTTTTTTTTTTTTCCTCTCTCTTTATTTCACCTTGGGACCCTCATGCTTGGAAATCCTTCTGCTCCCACCTCCATGGATTTGGGGTGGAGGGTGTCTTGGGATGTGTGGATGCCCGTATAAGGTTTGATCACATTCCTCATGATCCATGACCTTGGAGCAGACAAAGGATGTGGAGGGACTTCCTTCCCTACAAAACTGTTCCGAGGGCTGGCCACGGTTGTTGGAAGCAATGGGAGGATTTTTGGGATTGGCATTCCCAGGAGTGGGATGTTCTAAAAAAGGACCACAGGACTGATCCCCTCTGTCCAGCAAAGTCCTGTGGCCAGACAGGGAATAAAATCCTGGATATGAAGGAATCAATTCATAGCGATGACATCGAGAAATGGGAATTTATCAGAGAATCCTGGAATGGTTTGGGCTGGAAGGACCTAAAATCCCATCCCATTCCACCCCATCCATGGGCAGGGACACCTCCCTCTATCCCAGGTGGCTCCAAGCCCCATCCAACCGGGATTTGGACACTTCCAGGGATGGGACATCGCCAACTTCCCTGGGCAGTTTAAATTTAAGCTTTAATTCTCCTACAATTTTCTCCTTTTCCTTCAGTTCCTCCTTTCCTAGTGGAAAACAGGGTTGGGATGACCTCGACTCCTCTTCCCACCAGGTTCTGCGGGAATGCTGCTGCCTGGAAATGCCAGGACAAAGAAACCTGTCAATTCCTCAACATCCCGCTTTTCCAGCGGTTTCTCAGGACTTTCCCTTGCAAATCTGGGAGAGGAAGGATCTGTCGGAAAACGTTATCGGTGGAAATATCCGGAGCCATCGGAGATATGTGGACACCTAATTTCCAAGTATTTCCTTACGAGCTGAGCAACCAAATTCCTTTGGCATCTTCGGGAGCGATCTGAGCTCCGGAATGCGGAGCCGCTCTCCAAGAAAGGCTCGGGACACGGAGTTGGGACTTTCAGGCTGGGGCAGGGGAGTGGGGAACAGCCTGACACGGCTGTTTTCTTTTCCAATAACAGCCGTCTCCCGCAGTTTTGGGATAAAGCCGGGGAATCCTGGGGTGCCGAGGGCCCGCGTGGAGCCCTGGCCCGGGAATTTTCTTGCTGGGAGCGTGAGTGGGCTGGAAGAAAAATACACAAGTGCTCCGGAGGAGTAAACGCTAAACAATCCTTAAGAAAACACTCCGGCCGCGGGCGTCCCCTCGCGCTTCCCGAGGCCAGGCCGCCGCGGGGAGCAGGGATGAGAAGGATCCCGCGGCGGCTCCGGCCGGAGAAGGCGCGAGTGCCACGGCTTAGCAGGGAGAAGGAACTTGAGGAATGGGCGAAAGCTGTGAGGGATGCAGCCGTGGAAAGGGAATGTGCTGCTCCGGCCAAGTTCACTGCCAGGGCGGCTTCCAACGAAATCTCTGCCGCGCGGAGAACAAGGATTTGTCTTTTTAATGGAATTTTGTCCCCCCGCCACCCCAGATTTTTAACCTCCCAAATTCCGGCCCCCTCCACAGCTGGAGTGTTGCTCTGGATGCTGCCTGTGTCCGGCCTGATCCGTGGGGCTGCTGGCTGTTTGGAATGTTTATTCCAGAGGTTGGGATGTGACACCTGAACGCTGGACACTGTGTGGGAATAGTTTCCCACCTGATTGGTGCCACAGAGGGACCCAGGATCAAAGACATCTTCATCAACCTCTCTGTGTCCCAGATCCCACTTTTCCTCGGGAACTCTGCTTATTCCCGAGGTTTTTCCCCTCACCATCCCCTTCCCGTGGCTGAGCCACCACTGTGCCCATGGGAAATTACTACAATTTTCCATCCTTGCACACTCTGGGATTTGTTTTCCTGCCTCGTCATCACTGAGCTCATGAGCTGAGCCATCATTTGAGAGGAAAAAGAGGGATGAGATGGGGAAGGAAATCCTTGAGCAGAGCTGGAGATGCTGATCCCTCATCATCCCTGCTGGAATTCCTTGGGTTGGGAAGGAGCTTACATCCCATTCCAACCCCATTCCATGGGCAGGGACATTTCCCACTATCCCAGGGTGCTCCAAGCCTCAATGTCCAACCTGGCCTTGGACACTTCCAGCCACAACTTCCTGCTATTCCCTCACTTCTTTATGGGATGGTTATTCCACAGGGTGACATTCCTGATTTCCAGGAAGATTTCCTGGATGCTCAGCCTCAGTTTCCAGGCTCACTCCCAAATCCTTTCCCCTCGTACTCATCCAGTTATTACTCTGGAGTCACAACTCACACTTCCACAACATGAATTCCCAGGATTCCCATCTTTTTGGCTGTTGGAAAGTCTGGCACAACTTTTCCCTTTTCCCAGACCTCCTGCTCTCACCCCAGTTCCTCAGATTTGGAAATCCAGTTTGCTCCCTTTTAACTCTCCTATTCCAATTCCACTTCTGATCCAATTTTCCATGTATTTGCCTACTTCTTCCCTTCCAGGAACTACTTTCACAGGTTAATTCCCTATTTTCCAAATATATCTTCCTCCTTTTTTTTCTCTCCTTGTTTTTGTTTGCCTCTTTTCCTAGCTGATGGAATGTTGTGAGGAATTCCAGCTCTCCCAGTGGCCTGTCCTTCCTTTTCTCTCTAAATGTTGTTCCAAGCACATTTTTAAGCTGCTTATCCCTGAATTCCAACTAAGTCTGGAATCTTTTCCCTCGGAGTGTTCTTATTTGTTGCTTCCCCCTCAGAGTTTCCCACCTCCTTTTTCCTCCCTGACTTATCCTGGAATTACCTTTGGGTGCCCTTTCAGCTCCCTCACCCTCAGGAAAATCACTCCCAGTGCCCCTCCAGAATGGATTTTCCTGGTGTTTTCCCATATTTCCATTCCCCTCCCAACCCTTCCCTTGCTGGAATTCCTCCTGTGCCAAACTCCTTTCTCCCAGTTAATTATCCCTTTATCCTGCAAGCCTACTACCCTGGAATTCTGCCAGGCTGCCTGATATTCCATTTATTTGATTTTTTTTTAATCCATGCCTTTTTTTATTCCACACTTTTCCTCACTGCTTTCTTTTCCCTCCTCTCTCTCACCTCCTGTTTTAACGATGCTGTGGGATCACGTTCTCCTGACTGGAGTTTTTCCAAAAGACCAAAATTAAAGCAGAAATGTTCCAATGGCTGACTTTCCTTTTTTTTTTTTTTTCTTTTTTTTTCTTTTTTTATCCCCAAGGAGAGGTGAAGTCTGGTCAGTTTTCCCAAGGTTCTCCTTCACATTTTCCATTGATTATGCACCCAGATGGGCAAGAATTCCAATGGCATCCCGGGCTTTATCCAAAATAGAGTGGAAACAGGACCAGAGAATGATGGCATTGCTGGGACACCTCAAATCCTGGATTTCCTCATGGAAAGGAGGACACAGAGGAACTGGAGAGTGTCCAACTAAAGGAATAGAGCTGGGAAGGGGCTGGAGAATTCCTGAGGGAAATGGGAAGGGGCTGGAGAATTCCTGAGGGAGCTGGGAAAGGGGCTCATCCTGGAGAAAAGGAATATCCAGATGGATCTTTTCCCTCTCTGAAATTCCCTGATGAGAGGGGGCAGCCAGGTGGGATTTGGGATCTGCTCCCAGGGAATGACAGGAAAAGAGGGAACAGCCTCAGGCTGGGCCAGGGAGAGGCTCAGGTTGGACACCAGCAGGAATTTCCTCATGGAAAGGGCAGTCAGGAACTGGAAGTGCCCAGGGAGGTTTGGAATCCCCATCCCTGGAGGTGCCCAAGGAATTCCTGGATGTGGCACTCAGTGCCAAGGTGGGGATCAGGCACAGCTTGGATGACCTTGGAGAGCTTTTCCAACCTCAGCATTCCCAGGATTCTTTGGTTATAACCCTCCTAAGAATTCTTCTTGGAAGAAGATCCAAGAAAGAATTCAGTTCCTCATTTATTTTTTTAATTATTTTTTTTTCTTTAGGAGATCATGGAAAGGGAAGGAAAAGGGAAAAATCCATGGAGCAGAATGGAGCTGGGGACAGACATGGCCCAGGAGGGACAAAATCCATTCCAGCCCAGTTTCCTCTGGAAAATCCTGGAATCTTCTCCCATGTGTCCTGAAGTGGAGAGGCTCTGGCTCGTTTCTTCCCAGCCTGGTATCCATAAACCTTACTCCCGGAGTTCCAGGAGTGGTGCTGACCCATTCCCAAAACATTGCAGGAAAATTGGGATGCACAGACAAGCCTGTAATCCCAGATTTCCCAGTTCCTTTGCATTCTCAGGGATACTGGTTGGGGAATAGATTCTCATTTTCCTCTAAATTTTGGGATGAATAATTCCATAGCCATGTGTCCCCTTTTCAATAAGACCTGAATGAGAATCCATCAAAAATGAGAGAAATTTGGTTTTCTTCCTCTTTTTTCTTCCACCAAAACCTTTCAAACTGTGGGATTTTCAACCGAAAAAGAAAAAATTAGGAAAAATAAGAATGTTTGGCATTTAAAGATGTTTAAAATATTGGAAAGGGAGATTTATCCCTAAATCATCAAAATCCTGACCCCAAGACTATTTTTAGGATGTGTCCACCTAAGCTCTTTAAATGCCAATAAAAACAGAGAGAAATCTCTCCATAAAAATGGAAGATTTTGCTTCCAACAAGTTTGGTTGTTCCTTTAAAAAAGAGAATTCCTTCAGCTCTGGGTTAAATTAAAAAAAAGAAGTTTGGAATTTTTTTTCCTGGAGAGAAGGATGAATCCTTTAGAATTGCTTCCCCTGGGATGTGCCTCCTTCTCCATAGGCTGAGGCCTTTGCATTAAGGTTTGATATCTTTCCAAAATTCTGGATAAACAAAGACAGGGATAAAACGCCAGGATAAGGTCATCCCATCCCCCAGGAATTGGGGATGAGGAGTTTAATTGGCAATTAATGGGGTTGGAAATAAAGAAGTGGGACAGGGCTAAATAAAATTCAAATGTAAATAAACAGAGGCGCTTGGAATGACAGCAGGACTTGGAAGAATCCCAGGAATTAAATCTTGGAAATGGAATTTGCAAAGCAGCTCCTTTGGAAGAGGGGAGAAGGCTGGGAAAGGTGGGATGATCCTGTTTCCTTCCACCTTTCCTCTCTCCATGGAGGGAAATCCCTAAAAATACCCAGAGTTTTTTCCTTTGGATATCTTCTGACAGATCCAGGAATCCCGAGCCCTGCTCCAGGGAATTGGGGCTGGATGAGCCCTGGATTTGGGGATGGAGGGACAGATCCATCCTTCCAATGGTGTGTCCCACCTGCCAGAGCCTCCAGAGCCAGGACACTAAAATCATGGAATTATGGAACGGTTTGGGTGGGGAGGGGCCTTGAACTCATCTCATTCCATGGGCAGGGACACCTCCTGCCATCCCAGGTGGATCCAACCTGCCAGGGATCCAGGGGCAACCACAGCAAATCTGGGAATTCCTTCCCAAGATCCCAGCCCCATCTCCCCTTTCCCAGTGGGAGCCATTCCCTGTGTCCTGTCCCAAATTCCAGCTCTCCTGGAGACCTCTGGGATATCATGGGAAGTTGCCCCTGGTCAGTGGTGTTGGAATGAGAAAATCCTTAAGGTCTCTTCCAACCCAACCCATTCCATGGATTTATGATTCCACAATTCCATGTCCTCAACCATCACCCACAGACCTGTGGAGTCAGGTCTCCATTCCCCATACAATTTCCTACGTGGAAAACCACCAGGGAATTGTCACCCTAGAGCCAGACGAACCTCAGCAGCCTCTCCATGGAGTCCCACATCCCGAATTTTCCTCTCACATTCACATTCCAGCTCCTTAAGGGTCTGCCACCAGAGCACTGGGATTTTCCCCCAGTTCCTTATCCCGGCAGAGAGAGGAGAACAAGGATCACCTCTGGAATACATTCCCATCATTCTTCTCCTCCCACCTTTCCGGAGCTCAGCTACCAGCCAAAGTTCCCAAAACCCATCCCACTGGAATATTGTGATCCCACTCTTTCCCAGCCTTATCCAACATCCCACTTTTCTCATCCCTTTTCAGCATCCCACTTTTAACCCCTTCCCTGCTGTCCTATCCCTGAATCCCTCGGGCAGAGCTCAGGCTTTGATCCTCCAATTCCAGGCATTCCCAGGAATTCCCTGTTCAGTTCCCATTTCATGCTGCACTTCCCAGGAGCAGGCAGGGAATGGTGGCCCTTTCCCAGACTGGGATCTGCTTCCCAGTTTGTCCCAGGCTGGCTGGGAGAAGGGAATGCCATCTTCTCCTGAATCCAAGTGGAGCTTCCCCCACTTGGAACGTCTGGAATCATTCCAGAGGCACATCCCGACCTCTGTGCCTGTTGTTGTTTCCCATCCCAAAAATGCCTTGAGGGAACACAAATCCAATAATCCACAGAAAAATATCCACGTGGAAAACTCCTTCTTAAACATACAGAATCCATCCAGGGGGTTATCCCTGGATTTTCCCCCATGGGAAGAGGCTCAGCTGCATTCCCATGGTTTCTCTCCATGCTGATGTTTATCCTTGGATTGGTCCCTCCATCCCAACTTTTCTCTTTGTGAGGGAATTAACTCCCAAGCCCTGTCTGGATGCTACAAAATGCCTCGTGGTTTAGTGGATACATCCAGAAAAACCAGAAATTCCTTGGAATATTTGCCAGAAAGATCCTTCAGGGATGCTCTAAGGTTGAGTTTGGAGGAGGAGGAGGGAGGATGGAGCTTTGGATTTCACCCCGTGGGCCACGGAAATTTGGGAATGATGGATTATTTCCAAGGAATCTCCGAAGATTTCAAGCCTAGAAAAGCAGTTTAGTCTGTGCTCCTTGGAGATTTCCATGAGGAAAATTCCCTCAGGGAATTGCAGCTTCACTGGGACAACTTTGGGGATGCAAAAAGATTATAAAATCCCTCGGGAATAAGCAGCCAGAAGTTGCTTATTCCCAGGAAATCCACCTGGAGCAGCTTGGGCTGGATGCCCAAGGCTCTGTTCTTCCATGAGACTCCAGGATTGAGGATCCCAAAGAGAATCCAGCAAGAAGAAACTGTTTTATCCCTGATTCCATCCGACCTTTCCCTGAGCTGTGCTGGATTCCAAGCCCTCCAGGAAAGCCACAAGGGTCCATCGGGATCACCCACATCTCTTTTTATCTTTTTTTTTTTTTTTTTTTGGGCATCCCATCCTTGCCTTCTTCCCACTTTTTTTAATTTTTTTTTTTAGATGTTAAAGGAATCACCCAAAGACAAAGAAAATCCCTGGACTTGGAGCTCTTTCTCCTGGAGCTGAGGGGATTTTTTTTCTTTGCTTGGGCTCTTTCTGAGGCACGTTCTGCATGGATCTTTTCCCCAAATCCCATTGGAATTGCCTGGCTGTGCAGTGTGGGCCATTGCTGCCCTCTGCTGCGGGGACTCAGAAGTTCCCAATCCTGGGGATGAATCCAGGGGTGTCCCCTCCCCTTTTCCAGGATTTTGGGTCTCCCTTCAGCACAAGGAGCATCTCCGTGAGGTTTCTGTTGGGATAGGGGTAAGGAGAACCCCGGGAATTCGAGGGCTGGCTGCTTATTCCCGAGGTTTTTAATCCCTTTGGATCCCCAAAATTGTCCCAGTGGAGTTGCAATTCCCTGAGGGAATTTTCCTCATGGAAATCTCCCAGGACCACAGACAAAACTGCTTTTCTAGGATTGAGATCTTCAGAGATTCCTTGGAAAAAAATCCATCAATCCCAGATTTCTGTGGCCCACGGGGTGAAGTCCAGAGCTCCATCTTCCCTCCTCCAGCTCCAAACTCAACCTTAGAGCATCCCTGAAGGATCTTTCTGGCAAATATTCCAAGGAATTTCTGGTTTTTCCTGCTATTTCCACTAAACCACGGAATATTTGGTAAGAGCTCATGAGATAATTAATCATAATTAGTCATAATTAATCACAATCATAATTAATTGCACTGGGGACTTACAGTACAGGAAAAAAAAACAAACCACAGGATTCATCATTCCTGGAAAAAAAATATTCCTGGAATAATTAAGGAGATTATTTAGGAGCTGCATCACAGCCAACAGCAGCTCAGCATCCCTCTTCCAAGGAGTTTTCCAAGGAAAAGAAGGGCATGACATCCCTGGATGAGGGTCAGAGGAGCAGGTCAGGAAACCACAGAGGCTCCCACCAGGAAGAATTCCCAGAGGAAAAGTAAACTTGGATCAGAATAACCCGACCAGAGGAAAACTCCAGTGCTGGAGCTGTGACATTCCCACTTCTCAGGATCATCCAGAAAAGGACTCAAAGGAGTTCATCTTTCCACGGATTTATTTGTTTTTAGGAGCTTTTCCATGAAAGTCCAGGCCTGGAAATGACCCAAATGGAAACTATGGAAAAATTTGGATTTTAATAAACTCCTTGGAGAAGATGCTCCAAAGTTTTGGGCACAGATGTGGATCCACACTGGGAAGAATCCAACTGGATTTTTAGCTGTGCCTCAGTTCCCCTCTCTCTGAGGAATGGATTTAGAATTAAAGCCCAGCCCTGGGCTTGCCTGAGCCTGGTTTAAGAGCTTTTCCATGAAACTCCAGGCCTGAAAAGGATCCAGGTGGAAGCTATGGAGAAGCTTGTTTTTAAAAAAAAACTCATTGGAGAAGCTGCTCCAAAGTTTTGGGAACAGTCGTGGATCCAAATTGGGAAAAATCCTTGGCTGTGCCTCAGTTTCCCTCTCTCCAAGGGATGGATTTGGAACTAAAACCCAGCCCTGGGCTTGCCTGGGTCTGGCTTAAGAGCTGGGCTTTGCTCTCTCCAAATTCAAGATTTAAACCTGGAATCATCCTGAATGCTTTTCCCACCTGGAATCAGCGTGAGATGTGGAGACAACCCAAAATCCCTTTTTCCAGGTGAATTCCCACCCCAAATTTTTATCCTTCTGTCTTCCCTCGGGATGTGATCTCTGCAAACAGCTTGGACAAGTTTTAACCCAAAGATTTTATTCCCTGGATCCCAAGCTTTAATGGATCTGCAGCACTTTGGGAGCAAACAGGAAAGAGATGCTCCTGGAGGGAAAAAAGGGAACTCCAAGGAAAAAAAAATCCAGCATAAATATTGGAGATGGAGAAAGAAAGGAGGGAGCTCTGTGGGAATTTTTGTTGTTTCCAGAGGAAATCCCCCAGTTTTTTTCCATCCAAATGGACAAGAGGAATGGTGTTCTTTTCCTGGGAATTGGTGAGTTCAAAGCTCTGTTAATTAATGCAAATTAATTGGTTTTAGTGGAGTGTTGAAGGTAAGGGGCAGTTTGGGTGTTTTTCCAGTGGTTGGGATGTTCTGTCCTTGGATCATCCCGAGTTATCCCATCTGCTCTTCCCCCAAAATCTCCCTCAGCACATCCAGGCCTTTTCCTTCCCTACAACTGATCCCTTAAATTCCATATCAAGAGGAATTTGGTTCTCACTGGCTTCTGCTTGGCTCTGGTGGGAAAGATTCCCTTTTTCTCCAGCTGTGACAGCATTCCAACCTCCCTCGTTTTGGTGATTTTTTTTTGGATTCCTTTCATTTCCTTTCCAAGATTCTGGAGCTCCGCTGCTCTGGGAGAGCTGGGAATGTTCCCCTGGAGAAGGGAAAATTCCAGGGGATGCTCAGAGTCCCTGCAGGGGCTCCAGGAGAGCTGGAATTTGGGGACAGGACACAGGGAATGGCTCCACTGGGAAAGGGGAGATGGGGCTGGGATCTTGGGAAGGAATTCCTGCCTGGGCTGGAATTCCCAGATTTGCTGTGGCTGCCCCTGGATCCCTGGCAGTGCCCAAGGCCAGGCTGGATCCCCCTGGGACAGTGGGAGGTGTCACTATTTTAATTCCCTTCTTCCCAAGGGTGGAACCCTTTCCCAATCCCACCAGAAGAACTTTTGTCCCTTTTGTCACCTCAGGAAAATCCCTCGTCCCCAAGCCAGACTCGGAAAAGCTTCAAAGGAGCCCTGGAGACAGCGAGGCCACAAATTCCTCTGGAGTGACAAGACCAATGGAGCATCCCCAAGCCCTGAAGTCCAGACACATTTGATGGATTCCATCCGTGGGATTGTGCTTCCAAGTCTTTTCCTCCACAACGGAGTGGCCTGATCCCAACCGGAGCCGGATTGAGCCGGCTGGGATTGCTACACCCAAAATTATTTCAGGGAATGCACAAACAATTTGGGAGCCTGGCTGGGGGTGCCACCAATTCCAGTGGCACTTAAAATTCGGGACATTTGGCTTTGGTGTTTGTAGCCGGAGGAGGACTTGGGAAAGAGCCTGGGTTTGGAATGTTCTGGTGGCTTTTCCCGCTGCCCAGGCTGGCAGGAATCATTCCCAAAATATTGATGTCAGCTTGGTCCTGACCTCTCCTGCATGATGGGGAAATAATTTCATGTTTTCTGAGGAAAAAGCTCCGTGAATAGGCAGCAAAAAAATCTCTGAGAATATGACAAAAAAAAAAAAAAAACCAAAAAAACCCCCAAAAAAACCCCCAAAAAAAAACCAAAAAACCAACAACAACAAAAAAAAACAGGGATGGTTCCTTTGGGTCCTGCCACCACCCACCAATTCATGGAATCTCTGAGATGGGATTGGGACGGCACAGGGATAACAATTCCAGAAAGGACGTGTGTGAAAACCCACACAGCGTGGAAAAGTGGGAATAAGGGGTTTGAGGGCTTTTCCAGAGTGACTGTGGATTCCTCATCCCTGGAAGTGTCCAAGGTCAGGCTGGACACTGGGGCTTGGATCCACAGGGGGAGGTGTCCCTGAACATGGGTGGGGTGGGATGGGATTTAAGGTCGTTTCCAATCCAAACCATTCCAGGATTCTGGAGCCAGGCTGGGAGAGCTGGGAATGTTCCCCTGGAGAAGGGAAAATTCCAGGGAATGCTCAGAGTCCCTGCAGGGGCTCCAGGAGAGCTGGAATTGGGGACAGGACACAGGGAATGGCTCCCACTGGGAAAGGGGAGATGGGGCTGGGATCTTGGGCAGGAATTCCTGCCTGGGCTGGGATTCCCAGATTTGCTGTGGCTGCCCCTGGATCCCTGGCAGTGCCCAAGGCCAGGCTGGATCCACCTGGGACAGTGGGAATTGTCTCTGAACATGGATGGGGTGGGAATGGGATGGGATTTAAGGTCCCTTCCCACCCAACCCCTTCCATGATCCCAAGTTTTCCCCAACATTCAAATGGATAAGTATTGAACCTGCTCAGCAAAGCCGGAATTCTCTAGGAAAATCAAACATTTCCTGCTCTGCTCAGCTCCTCTAGGGAATTGCTGACAGCTCTGCTGGTTCAGGCAACAAAAAAAATTCCTACATCCCTCAGATTACTGTGAAAAAAAAGACTCATTCACTCCCAGAAATTTGAGTCAGGAGTTTCACCCTGGTTTCCTTCGGAATGGACATTTCCCAACCAGAGTGGGGCCACCAAGACCAAGGCCAGAACAAATCCTTGGGGCTTTGAAGTTTGGGGAATGTGTGAAACATCCAATCCAGGCTGATTTTCCAGCCCACTCCCTGTGGTTCCTCCTGTCGGCTCGTCTGGAATGTTCTAGAGGAGGGAAGGCTCCAGGGAGGAATTTTTTGGTCACGGAGCAGGCAGAATTTTCTGATTTCTCAGTTCCAGCTGGGGCAAGTATTCCATGATGGGAGAAGGTGGCAGGAGGTGGAGTTGGCTCAGGTGAGTCCCAGGATTTTTGTGGGCCTTGGGAAGAGGAAGGGAAAGGAGGAGGTGGCAGATTTCTCCTCCTGTGTGGGAGCAGGAGATCTTCCATGGGATGTGAGGAACAGAGCACCAACAATCTCCCTTGGAGTCGGGATAAATCCTTGGGGTAAATCCTTGGGATAAATCCTTGGGATACTTGGGAGGTGCTGTCTTGGGGATCTGGGCAGGGCTGGAAAACCCTTCCCATGAAGGAATTTTCCCTAAAATCCAACCTAAAGTGGGAGTTTAAACTTTGGGAGAGGCATCAGAAGGGACAACCACGCCTGGAATTCTGGGATAACTGTGGTTGGAATTCTGGGATCATCCAGTCCAAGCTGTGCCCGATCCCCACCTTGGCACTGAGTGCCACATCCAGGAATTCCTTGGAAACCTCCAGGGATGGGGATTCCAAACCTCCCTGGCACTTCCAATTCCTGACCAGCCTTTCCATGAGAAAATCCCTGCTGGTGTCCAACCTGAGCTTCTCCTGGGAAAAAAAAAAATCCTTCAGGGAAGAGATTTGTGGTAAAAATCCAATTATCTGGTCTGGTTTCATTTGGATTGAAACATTTACTCCCCAAAATTCCTCGGGATGAAGGAACTCCCTCAGCCAGGAAAAACAGGACAATCCCAAAATTATTTCTGCAGGAAAGAGATGAAGCCAATCCTCTTTTTTTCCTGGGATAACACCATGGAATGATCAGTGAAGGTTTAGAATAAATATTAGGAAAAATTTATCCACAGGAATAACTGTCAGGGATTGGAATGGGATGCCCAGGGCAGTGGTGGAATCCAGATCCCTGAAATTGTCCAAAGAACCTATGGATGTGGCATTTGAGGAAAAAATTTGTGGTGAATGTGGTGGGAATTGGGTTGGATTTGATGAACTTGGAGTCTTTTCCAAACATAACAATTCCAGGATTATTTAATTCTTATGGAAATGCAGCTTTTGGTGGAATATGCACCAGATTTGGGAATTGAACCCTGAAATCAGAATTGAAACCTGATTTTTAAATTAAAAATTGCTCCTAAATTTCTGCTTTTTCCACCTTGGAGCATCCATGGGAAGCTTTTCCTTGGCCCTTTGGGAAGAGTTTCGCTCCAGCCACAGGAATCCTGCGGGATTCCAGCTGATCCAGAGCTTTAGCAGAATTTTGGAGCCAGTTTTCCCCTAAAGTTTGCAACCTCTGGCTCAATTCCAGGCTTTGGCTCTTCCTGTTGCACCAGGAAAAGCTTTGGCATGGAAAAAAGCCTGGAAATATCCCAGCAAGCAGTCTTGGAAACTCGGGAATGTCCCTGAGGCTGGTCCTGAGCGATTCCCTCCTAATTCCAAGATCCTACATTGGTAACTTCCTCCAAACTCATTTCCCACGAGGAATTTCCACCTCCCATAACAGAGGAAGGAATTTTCCGAGGCAAGGCACAGGAAGAAGGGGAAATTATCCCTCAACTTCCATCTTTTTCCCTTTTACACCGAATTTCCCAAGACAGGAAGGACCCAGTGAGGAAAACCAATTTTTCCTCAGCGGGAGATTTCCGAGTTTTCTCAGAGGTCTGGTTTTATCCAGCTCTTGGAAGAGAGAAAAACATCCAATACAATACAGTCTTGTTAAACAGTCCAGCTCTGACCCCATCCAATCTAAAGTGCCAGCATGTCACCCAGCACGGATGGCAGGAGAAGGAGGAGGAAGAGGTATCCACACCCCAAATTCTCCATCTTGGCCACGTGTCCCTTATCACAAACATCCCCAAAAGTCTATTTATCTACGTTCTAACAACCTAATTTACACTTTGCTGATTTTGGTGGCTTGTTTCCATTCCCTCTGTGCTGGTAATTTCCCCCAGGGGTTGGAATTCAGACACCAGGGTCTCACTCAGGGGTCTGTGAGACCCTCGCCAGGGGGATTTGAGACCCCCAAGGAGCCAGAGGACACCCTGGACTCCCACAGATTTGGAAGGAAAAACTTCCAGGGAGCTGCTCCTCTTTCCCAAAGCGGGGGAAGGATCCACGGCTGGGCTGGATGACATTCCAGGGTTTTTCCAGCCTAAAGGATTCTGTGATTGCTCGCTCCCTTCTCCCGCTGTCTTCCCTGTGCCCTTCTCCACGTTTTTTTGGGAGAAATTCCTGTTTGGAAATCTCTGATCTTCCCCAAACTGGCTGCTCCCCCGTTTTCCTGCCCCCTCCTTTTTTACTGCTCACAGTTCTCAAATCAGTTTTTTTCCCCCTTTTTTTGTGTCCGAAATTCCCAAAGCAGCTTCTCCCTCTTTTCCGCATCACAATTCCCAAACCGGTTTTTCCCCTTTTTTCCTGTCACAATTCCCAAACCAGCCTCTCCCTCTTTTTCCCTTCACAATTCCCAAACTGGCTGCTCCCCATTTTTCACTTCCTGCAATTCCCAAACTGGCTTCTCCCCCTTTTTTACTGCTCACAATTCCCAAATCAGTTATTTTCCTCCTTTTTCCTGCCCCAAAATTCCTAAAGAGGTTGCTCTCTCTTTTTCCCATCACAATTCCCAAACCAGCTTCTCCCCATTTTTCCTGTCACTATTCCTAAACCGGTTTCTCCCCCTTTTTCACTTCCCACAATTTCCAAAACAGTTTCTCCCCCTTTTTTCCTGCCTGCAATTCCCAAATCAGTTACTCCCCCCTTTTTCCTGCCCAAAATTCCTGCTCCCCCTTTTTCACTTCCCACAATTCCCAAACCAGCTTCTCCCCATTTTTCCTGTCACAATTCCCAAACTGGCTGCTCCCCCTCTTTTCCACAATTCCCTTTTTTCCTTCACATCTCCACTTTAATCTTTCCCTTTCCCATCTCCCAATTTTTTCCTGAGTCTCCTTCTCCTTTCTGCCTTTCCCTTCCCGTCTTCTCCCTCTTTTAATTCATTCCCCCTCCCTTTTCTCTCCCTTTCCACACCTCACAGATTTGATTTAATTTTTTTCCTGGGTCTCCTTTCTCTCCCTTCTGCCTTTTCCTTCCTTTTCCCTCTCTCCTTCTGCTCCAGCTCTGCTGCGGATGGAGATGTTCAGCCCTTGGCTTCTTCCCAACAGCAAAAAAACGGCGAAAAAATTCCTTTCTTGCCAAAAATCTTCCCTTTTTCAGGCTCAGCTGCACCCCCAGCATAGAAAAAAGGGAGTGAGAACTTCCCAGATTTATTCCCTGCTCTGGGATCAGCTGGGCTGGAATTCAGCTGTTTTATCACCTGAGTTATTTCCATGGAATCCCAGCTGCTCTTCCCTGGATTGGATCCTCCTCTCCAGGTCTGGCTGGCAGCTCCTTCCTTCCCACACTGCTGGGCACACAGAGCTGGTTCTCCTCCAAAAACGCTTTTTTTGGGATTCGTCTTCACCCAGTTTTGTGTGGAGCTCCGGAATCGCTGCGTTCTGGTGCTCCAAAGTGGCTCCAAAAGTTCAAAGCGATTCCAAAAGCCGGGAAAAGGTTGGCTTGGCTGTCAAACCACTCCAGAAATGTTTGTCGGGAAACATCCCTCAAAGTGCTCCGGGCTCCTCTGGCACCGCGCACCACAGGGAAGAAAATCACGGAATGATGGGATGGGTTGGGTGGGAAAGGACCTGAAACTCATCCCATTCCATGGCAGGGACACTCCCACTGTCCCAGGTGGATCCAGCCTGGCCTTGGGCACTGCCAGGGATCCAGGGGCAGCCACAGCAAATCTGGGAATTCCAGCCCAGCCAGGAATTCCTTCCCAAGATCCCAGGCCCCATCTCCCCTTTCCCAGTGGGAGCCATTCCCTGTGTCCTGTCCCTCCATCCCATCTAAAATTCCCTCTCCCATCTTTTCCTGCTCCTCCCCAGGTCCTCAGTGAGGTCATTCCTCAAGTCTGGCTCTTGGCCACGAATTTTTTGGAACCACAGAGGAAAATTATAAGTACAAAACAGTTTCTCTCTTTTTCGCTTCCCTCCTTTGCCCTCTCCGTGTCCTCCTTATCCTTTCCTCCCATATTTTTTCCGGAATTGTCTGGATTTTTTTTGATCTTTCCGTTTTTCCGGCCAATTCCTTTCCTGCTTTTCTCCACCTGCTGTGGCAGCCGCTCCAGCTCCACATTTTTCCCATCACTCAGTCACATCCCGCTGGAGATAAGGGGCTGTCAAAACCTTGAGGAATCCCAGGGCTTCTCACCAGCCCGTTCCACTTAATCCCAGGGGTTTGCTTTGTTTTCCTAAGGAATTAACTTCCCAAAGCACCGGGATAACTTTGTTCTCCTGATGGATTTCCAGCCTCACATCTGGGTGGAAAGGTGGGAAAAAGATGGAGCTGAGGAGCTGGAGTTGGATCTGTGGATTGTGGGATTTTAGGGATCCAAGCTCCTGGCTATCAGCAGCCAATCCATGAGGTTATTTCCTCTCGGAATTCTTTCCAGTCGTGATTCACTTTTTGGATAAATTCACCTTTGCTGACCTTTTCCCCTCTGCAAAAGAATCCTGGAGCTGGAAACTGCTGGGGATCTCATTCCTGGCTTATTTTCCTCACAAATCAGCAGCTTCCCTTTGGATTTCGGAATGCTGGGTGATGGTTTGGTTCCTGAGCTGCCCTGAGCCAGAATCTTGGATTTGGATAATCCTCTCCAGGGTTGTTTTCTCTTGGAAGACTCAGTGGTGGCACCAAATAGGATAAAATCCTATTATTTGGTTTTTTGAACATCCCAAAGACTCTTCCTGGCCTGAGAAGGCCACCAAAAAATGGGGGGTTGGGCTGGAGTCAATTTTCCTCCCAGGAGCTGGAATTTGTTTGGGATTTGGGCTGGATTTGGTGTTGGGAACACAGGGATGGTTTGGTTATTTCTGAGAAGAGCTTCCATGGATCAGCCCAGGGCATGGGGGATCCTGGGCTGGGTCCTGTCTGACCTCATCCCCAACATCCCAAATCCTTCCCTGCTGGTTCCAGGTGGTGTTGGTGGCATGGAGGGCTGGGAATAAAATTGTTATTCCTTGCAAACACTCCAAAGATTCCAATTTGTCCACTGTATCCCTGGGATTTTTGGAGATGCCAATGGATAATAAAGTATTCCCTGGGTAGGAAATGTTTAAATGGCAATTTTTGGAATCTGAATTGGGCACTGTCACTGAGGCTGGAAGTGTCACTTTCCTGGAGATGACACATTGGGAAAATCCCTCTTCCAATCCATCCCTGCTCCAGCCCATCTCTCTTCCAACTGATCCCTTTTCCAATCCATCCTTCTTCCAATCCATCCCTCTTCCAATACATCCCTCTTCTGATTGATCCCTTTTCCATTCCCTCTTCCAATCCATGCCTTTTCCAATCTATCCCTCTTCCAATCCATCCCTACTCCAACTGCTCCCTGCTTCAATCCATCCCTCTTCCAACTAATCTCTTTTCCTAACCGTCCCTTTCCTAATCCCCCTTCCAATCCTTTTCCAATCCATCTCTGCTCCAATCCCTCTTCCAGTCCATCCGTTTTCCAATCCCTCTTCCAATCCATCCCTGCTCCAGTCCATAGCTCTTCCAACTAATCCATTTCCAAATCCCTCTTCCAATCTATCCCTCTTCCTATCCATCCCTCTTCCAGTCCATCCCTTTTCCAACCAATTCCTTTACCAATCCAGCCCTCTTCCAATCCCTTTTCCAACACACCCTTCCTCCAATCTATCCCTCTTCTAATCCATCCCTGCTCCAATCCATCTCTCTCCCAATCCATCCCTCTTCCAGTCCATCCGTTTTCCAATCCCTCTTCCAATCCATCCCTGCTCCAGTCCATAGCTCTTCCAACTAATTGGTTTCCAAATCCCTCTTCCAATCTATCCCTCTTCCTATCCATCCCTCTTCCAACCAATTCCTTTACCAATCCAGCCCTCTTCCAATCCCTTTTCCAACACACCCTTCCTCCAATCTATCCCTCTTCCAATCTATCCCTGCTCCAATCCATCTCTCTCCCAATCCATCCCTCTTCCAATCCATCCCTCTTCCAACCGATCCCTTTTCCAGTCCATCCCTCTTCCAATCCCTTTTCCAACACACCCTTCTTCCAATCCATCCCTCCTCCAAATATCTGGAATTCCAAATATCAAAATTCCCATCTGATTCGCCTTCCCAGCTCCATCTCGAATTCTCTTCCCGTTTATTCCGTTTCTGATATTCCCTAAGAACAGTTCACAGCAGCATCCCCTGTCCTCATCCCGGAATAACCTCCTGGAATCAGAGATCTCCTCCAATCCCTCCTGGCAGCTCAAAGCCATGGAATGACCTGGCTGTCACATCCCGTTAGGATTTATTAGACCTGCAACCCGATACCTTTGATCTCGGCTGGCCCGGAACTGTCCGACATAATCCCGCAAATTCCTCCGGAAGCGCGGCCGGGGCCGTGCCCTGGATGTTTTCCCAAGGAGTTTAGACAGAGGAGGGCTCAGGAATCCCAGGAATTAGAGAAGAGGAAAGGATTTGTTGTTCTAACGTTGGGTTGGGCGTGGAGGGGAGGATTCCAAATCCTGGCTGAGCTCCAAGTGGGATACGGCGGCTCTGTCCCCCGGCATCGGAGCTGAGCAGGGAAATTCCTTCTCTTCCATGGATTGGGGATGTGGAGGATGGAATTCTCCACAATCAATGGGATCTTGGGAAGGAATTCCTGCCTGGGCTGGAATTCCCAGATTTGTTGTGTTTGCCCCTGGATCCCTGGCAGTGCCCGAGGCCAGGCTGGATCCACCTGGGATAGTGGGAGGTGTCCCTGCCCATGGATGGGGTGGGATTTAAGGGATTTGCAGGAAAGCAGCAAAACTCTCCAGCTTTTAGGAGCAGGTGGAAGTCATGGAATACAGAATCATCAAAATCTGGGAATTCTGGAAACACACCAGGGCTGGGAAGTGGATGGAATCTCTTCCTTTCGGGGAGATTTAGTGGAAATGAAGGAATTCCACTCAAGCCTTGCAGAGTTAAAACCAGAATCCCTCTGGAATCTTCAGCCAAATCCCATCTCTTTTCCCTCTGGAAGCTGCTTCTGGCACTCCCTAGATCCCAAATTTCCCCATGGAGTCACAGATTTGGAACAAAGTCTCCAAGGATGGGCTTTCCTGAGTCATTCTGAAGGAGAACCCTGAATTCATCCCAGAAAATCAGGATGGAGGTGTAGGACCACAATCCAAATTCCCTGGAAAAGCTGGGATTGTGAGGATTCCTCCTGTTCAAAATTTCCAATTATTTTTCATTTATCCCTTTTAAAATTTGCCATCCCAAAATTCCAAATACCACCAGAGCCCTCCCAGCTCTGAACAAGGGTAAATCCTTGGAAAACATCACCACATTTTCCCACATTTTTTTTCCTTAAGAAAACTATCTGGGGAAGTTTAGAAGGAATTTTACCTCTTGGGGAAAAAAAAAAAAAAATTACCAGAAATGGGAAAATCCCAGGAAAACATGAGGGGTTTGCCACAATGTTTTCCAGGGTTTTTAGGAGAAACAGAGGCCAAACCCCGACATATTTGCTAAAGCCAGAGCCAATATCCATCGGTGGAATGGGATATCCCCAGTGGTCCTGGAAGGGAATACTAATATTATTGTTAGTTATTCCAGGTGGAAATGCTTTTTTTATTATGATTTTTATTATTGTTATAATTGTTATTATTGGAATTGTTAAAATTGCTGTTTGTATTATTAGAATTAGAATTAGTATTAGAATTATTTAGGAATACTGATGATGATGATGATAATAATAATAATAATAATAATAATGTTATCCATGGTTATGCATTATGATTATGGTGATTGTTATTGTTATTGCTATTGTTATTGTTATTTTATGCATGATTATCAAATAATAACAATAATAATAATGACGAAGTTATCTGTGGCTAGAATATGAACAAGAATAAGAACAAGAATAAGAATAATGAGAATAAAGAGAATAAAAATAAAAATAAAAATAAAAATAAAAATAAAAATAAAAATAAAAATAAAAATAAAAATAAAAATAAAAATAAAAATAAAAATAAAAATAAAAATAAAAATAAAAATAAAATAAAAATAAAAATAAAATAAAAATAAAAATAAAAATAAAAAATAAAAATGAAAAATAAATAATGTTTTCCAAGGTTATCCATGATGATTCCTTGGACACCACCTGGGATTGGAGCAGTGTGCGGAGGGGAATTGACAGGATCCATCCAACACAAACGGGATTCTCCCACCCAGTACAAACTGGGATCTTCAATCCATGGCCCACCCTATCCCTGTGCACCAGAATTCCGTAGGGAAGTCCAGGGAAATTTTCCAAAGCCACACTTTTGTTTTTTCTGGGATTCCTGCCCCGCCTGTCCCACACCAACCTCGCTCTGAGTAAGAGTGTCCCGTCCTTGTGGTGGTTTCATCCACCCAAAATTCCTGGCTGGACGAGGGCGGGTTTTTTTGGGATCAGATTTCCAAACATCCCTTTGTACCTGGTGACTCCATCGGGGTGGGGATGTCTGGCCCTGGCTCCGTTTGGATTTGGACAAGGGACAGCTGGTGACACCCGGGTTTGAACCATCCCACGGATTTTCACCAGGATTTCTTGCCTTTGCTTTACTCCAGGACACAAAATTCCAAGTGATCCCAAATCTCCTTCCAGCAGCTCTCCAATTCCAACCCCACCTTCCCAAATTCCATCTGTTTTACCCACCCCACAGCTGGATTCACATCCCTGCTGCTCTTTTCCTGGGAAAAGAAGAGCACACACAGATTGTTTGGAAACCCTCCCCATTCCCAGACTTTCTTTGAGGAGTGATGGATGTTCACGGATGAGATTCCCACATCCAAATGGGAACTTGGCTCGATTCCAGGGAAAGAGGAATCAAAGCACTCTGGCCAGGGAGCGTTTCCTAAGGAAAAGAATTCCACCCATGCCCAAAGCTCTTTTCCAGGATCTCTCCATCCTGGATACAGCCCGAGTTACAGATGTGGTCACCTCCCCTCAGCCCTTGGGAATGCTGATAGGGCATTTCTGGAAAACCTCAGGATCTGGGTGTTGTATCCTGTGGGAGGAAGGGTGGGGAATGTTTTCCAATCACCTCCGAGCCAGGAAATGATTCCCAGGGAAAGGTGGGAAGTGACACCGAGGTGACTTCACTTGGAGTGCATTTCCCACATTATCCATGCTCAGGGCTGGGATTATTCCAGGCTGGAATTCGAGCCCTCTGCTCTTTCTCACAGGAATAACAAACTCAAATCTTATCACTCCAAACCCCTTGGAAAAGACTTTTCATGGATTAAATCCCATTTTTCAGGTGAGGGAGGTGAAGCACAGAGAGGGGAAGTGATTCCCAGAGGGAATTCACACAACTTGTCCTCAGGAATTATCCACAGGGTGAATTTTTGGGAAGAAAAAGGAATTTCCTTACAATGGAATGCAGCTGCCAAAGGCGTGGATCCCAGGATTTATCCCTAATCAATACATGGATTGATTAGGGATCACCAGCTGGAATTCACAGCCCTTTCTGTGTGATTCCCACAAAATTCAGCACTTCCAGCAAATTGTCAAAATCCACAACTCATCCAAGACTTTTCCATCACTTTTCAAGCTCCCTGTGGCACAGGATCCAGCAAACAGGGATGGAGGAGAAGGAGCTGTGGGCACAAAACTGGGAATTTTTCTCAGGAATCTTTGGATAACACGTTTTTGTCTCCATACCTCCATACCAGTGGAAGAGGTGACTTTCCCAGTTTCAGAAAAATATCAGGACATTGAAACATTTCTCCCACTTGAGATGAAGCAAAAGGAAAAAAAAAAATCTCCAAAACACTTTGGAATCACAAACCTGTGGGGAAAATGAATTGGATTATATGGAATTTCATTTTAATATTAGAGATTCTTTTAAAATTCCAGTTTATCCCAATTACATCCAGTTTAAATTCCAAGAAAAAGGATACTTGGGAGCAGAGAATGAAATGTATTTTTTTAATGGAAAAGGAAAAAATATCAATTTTGTTTTTTAAATATTTTTTGTGTGGAAAACTCTCACAAAGCCAACAAAGTCTGGGAAAAAATATGGATATGGAGAAATTGGAATTTGGCAACAAAAATAATAATTTAATTACAATGTTTAAGTGATTAAAAGGTTAATTATCAGAGCCACCAGTGACTGCTGCTCCTGCTGCCACACTGGGGGTGTTGGACTTTGGAGAATCAGGGAGTCATGGAATGGTTTGGGTGGAAAGGGACCTTAAATTCCATCCAAACTCACAACATTCCAGTTTCAGGGACAACTCCCACTGTCCCAGGTGGGATCCAGCCTGGCCTTGGGCACTGCCAGGGATCCAGGGGCAGCCACAGCAAATCTGGGAATTCCAGCCCAGGCAGGAATTCCTTCCCAAGATCCCAGCCCCGTCTCCCCTTTCCCAGTGGAGCCATTCCCTGTGTCCTGTCCCAAATTCCAGCTCTCCTGGAGCCCCTGCAGGGACTCTGAGCATCCCCTGGAATTTTCCCTTCTCAAGGGGAACATTCCCAGCTCTCCCAGACCAGAAGGGCTCCAGAATCCTGGAATGATTTTGGTGGGAAAGGACCTTAAATCCCATCCAAACCCACAACATTCCAGTTCCAGGGACACCTCCCACTGTCCCAGGTGGATCCAACCTGGCCTCGGACACTCCCAGGGATTCTGGGATGTTCCTGTCACCAGTTCTCATATTCTATGGGAAAACACTGCAGGTATCTCTGCTTATCCGTGGATTTTTCCTACCTGAATTCCTCACACACATTACACACTGACAATATCCATCCTTATCCTCCTTTCCCTATCCAAATACTCTTTTTGGAGTTTTCTCAGAGCCTCTGCCACCAGTTGAATTTTCCAGAGAAAAACTCCCAGAACAGCAAAACCCTCCAAACATCACCCCTAAAATAGACCAAGTGTTTGGGGGAAAGAAGGGAAAATTCCTTTTCCAACCACCAGCTCCAGTGTAATCCTACAGATGTTCGGACAAACCCTAAATCCCATTGTTTTCCAGTTGTTTTCCTTCTTTTCAGCCACAAATGGGAACCATTTCTCAGCACAGGAGTTGGGGGCTGTGCACCAGTCTCTGTGTAATTCCCACTCGCAGGACATAAATAATTCCAGCAAAAAAACAGGGACACGTTTGCCAGAGGATGCTGCTTATAATTACAGGGGATGTGTGTTTTTGCTTAAATGGGAAAACAAACGGATTTCCCCAGCTTTTCCCTCCCTTCCATCAGAGCAGACCCCGCCTTCATCCTAAGCTAAAAGAGAAATATTTATAGGAAGGCCTCGTTAAAATCCTGGCACGGCATTCCCGCCTCTGGCTGAGCCATGAATTCCCTTGGGGGCACAAAACTCCCCGGGAGGAGGATCCAGGACAAATCCAGGGAGTTGTCCCAGTGCCAGGATCCAGCAATGCCCGCGGCTCCCTCAGATCTCCAGCCCAGCCTGGATTTCCCCTGTCAACAACTCCTTCAGGGCCTCATGGATCATGCCTGGGGCAGGCTTGGCCACAGCTGATCCTTCCCATCGGGAAGAGCCAGGGATGGGATGGCTGGAGAGGGTCCTGGAGTGCTGGAGAGGTGTTGGGTTTGGTTCCAAAGAGGGAATGGGGATGGGGATGGGAATGGAACGGAGATGGGGATGGGAATGGGGATGGGGATGGGAATGGGAATTGGAATGGGAATGGGGATGGGGATGGGAGTGGGAGCAGGAATGGGAATGGGAATGGGAATGGGAATGGGAATGGGAATGGGAATGGGAATGGGAATGGGAATGGGAATGGGAATGGGAATGGGAATGGGGATGGGAATGGAGATGGGAATGGGGATGGGAATGGGAATGGAGATGGGAATGGGAATAGGAATAGGAATGGGAATGGGAATGGGAATGGGAATGGGAATTGGGATGGGAATTGGGATGGGAATGGGAATGGGAATGGGAATGGGAATGGGAATGGGAATGGGAACGGGGACGGGGACGGGGACGGGAACAGGAACAGGAACAGGAACAGGAACAGGAACAGGAACAGGAACAGGAACAGGAATAGGAATAGGAATAGGAATAGGAATAGGAATAGGAATAGGAATAGGAATAGGAATAGGACTAGGAATAGGAATAGGAATAGGAATAGGAACGGGAATGGGAATGTGGAGGGATGAAAGGTGCAAGGATCCACTGGGATAATGGGAGGTGTGGGGTTGGAATTGGGTCCCTTTCCAACCCAAATCCTTCCACGGTTTTGTGATTTTCCCGTGGAATCTCGGGGGTGTGTCCACCGGAGGGAATGGCCGTGCAAGGAATTCTCTCCAGGCACTGTGAACCCCACCTCAGTGTCCCACGAGAAGGTCCTGCTGCATCCACAGGCTCTTCCTGGTGGATTCCAGACCTGCCCTTGGGAGCAGAATTCGGGTGGAAAAGCTCCAGGGTGTGGGATCAGCTGCAGGTGATTCACGGCAAACACAAAGTGCTGCTGTCCCACCCGTTTCCCACCTTCTCCAGGTCCCTCTGGACACCTGCTCCACCCTCAGCTCCGTGAGGACGACAGCAGGGGGGGATTCCAGGTGGGAGAGGTCGGAGTTCTGGATCAGGGCCTCCTGGAGGATCCCACCCCACTCCCTGACAGATCCATTGTTGCTATTTGTGGAGAGTGGTGTATAATAACGACAAACGACTTCTTAGGAAAGGGAAGCAAAATGAGCATTTCATTGAAAAACCAAACCATATTTATAGAGTGGTTTGCAAGCCTCAAACGGGACAGGAGTTCATTGGAGAGTAGGAGAAAACATCTCCTGTCACGTACACCACGAAACTGTTCCTCAGTCAACACCAGGTGCTAATCTCTGTTTATTAATTCCTTTCTATTTACAAGAAAGTTATCATCCTGGGAAAGGCTCAGCCCAGAGCTGAGAAACTGTCTCAGCTTGGGAAAAAAACCTCCCAGCCTGAGAAAAAGAACCCAGAACCAGAGAAAAGGCCTGGCTAAAATCTGCCCAGGCCTTCAGCAGTGCCCACACTCCACGAATTTGTTCCTTCCCCTTCCATCCCTCAGCCCCTCTCCACCCCTGCATCCACCTCTCTGTGAACATTCCAGCTGCGCTGCTCCTGCTTCCAGGGAAACTGCCGTGCCCCTGGGAGCAGGGATTTGCCAGAGCAGTAGCTCGTGAGAACCTCGGGATTGTCCCAGCCCGGAGCTAACGTGGCCACGGCCACTTATCCGTGGCTGCTGTTTTCCATTACAGCCTCCCGAAAACGAGCGGGATACGAGCGCTGGGATTCCAGCCGGGATTTTAGGGCCTCCAGAGCTCGGCTCAGGCTCTGAATTGCTTCCAGCTCCTTCTTCTCCGGACGCAGAGACAATCCCACTCCCGGGCTCTTCCCTGCTCCGCTCGCTCCGTGCCAGAAAGTTCAAACCAACCCCTCGGTTTTACATCCAGATGCTCGGGAATGGCTCCGAAGGTTTCCCGAGGTTTCTCAGGCTGGGAAATGCAGATGAGCTCCATCTCCCCTGGGCTCCCAAATCAGAACGGCTCCCAGTTGTAAATTCAGGAATACTTGGCATTCCCAGGAGTCCCATCCTTCCCAGAACTGGGAAAGGTTTAATCCCTGTTAAATTAAATTAGAACCTGGTGGTGGATCAGGATTTTTTCAGGGACAGTTTTGGGAGCAGTTTGGAGCTTCACCTCCTTTATCCTGCTCTTTGGAGCAATGGATGCTGTGGAACACAAATTCAGAGGGAAAAGACAGCATGGATGAGGTGCATTCCTTTTATTCAGCATCCAGGAATATTCCAGAGGGATAAAAGGCTGACAGGAATATTCTTGGGAGATCTGTGAGTCCTAAGGATGTTCTGCTAAAATCTCAGCAAAATTTCTCTGCTCTGAACATATCCAGCATTCTGGCACAGGAAAAGGACATTTTTCCAGGAAAAGGACATGGAAGGGCTGGAGCATGCCCAGGGAAGGGAACAGAGCTGGGAAGGGGCTGGAGAATTCCTGAGGAGCTGGGAAGGGGCTGGAGAATCCCTGAGGAGCTGGGCAGGGGCTCAGCTGGAGCAAAGGAGGCTCAGGGACCTTGTGGCTCTGCACAACTCCCTGCCAGGAGGGGACACTGGGGGGATTTGGGATCAGGGAACAGGAACAGGGAACAGGGACAGGAGGAGAGGGAATGGCCTCAGGGGAGGCTCAGAGTGGAAACCAGGAAAATTCCTTCATGGAAAGGGTGGTCAGGACTTGGAATTGCCCAGGGTAGGGAAGACCCCATCCTTGGAAGTGTTCAATAAACAGGAGGAGATGGAAACCTAAAGGGGATCAGGAGAGCTGGAATTTGGGACAAGGTCTGGAGGGACAGGACACAGGGAATGGCTCCCACTGGGAAAGGGGAGATGGGGCTGGGATCTTGGGAAGGAATTCCTGCCTGGGCTGGGATTCCCAAATTTGCTGTGGCTGCCCCTGGATCCCTGGCAGTGCCCAAGGCCAGGCTGGATCCCCCTGGGACAGTGGGAATTGTCCCTGCCATGGATGGGATTTAGGGTCCCTTCCCACCCAAACCATTCCACAATCCCATGACTTTACCTCCAGGACTGTGCATCCCATATTTTCCTCCCTTTAAAAGCCATTTCTGAGTTTTTGAGATGGTGAAGATGTCATGCACTCAGAGATGGAGGAATTCCAGGAAAGATGGTGCTTTCCTAAAGGGGCAATCCAAGGGGAGCACGCTTTGGGATTCAGCCACATCTGGTGTCAATTTTTCCAGGGACAGATCAGAACCTATTTTTTTTCCTCCCCCCAGGATTAAATGATACAGAAATTCAGGGAATTGTTTCCTCTGGGACAAAAAAAAAAAAAAAGAAAAAAACAACACTAAGGCCTTTTTGGAAAAAAAAATTAAAAGTACAATAATGAAGCCCTTTGGAATTCTTCGTTTCAAAATTATTCCTGGTCTCAGCATGGAATTCAAAAAATTCTTTGCAAGGATTAAAGGAGCTGAAAGCAAAACAAAGCACCTTGGAGTGGATCAAAACATTCAGAGCTGCTCGGGGATCCAAAATCCAGAGTCCTTTCTTCACCACGAGGAAAAATTTGGGACAAATTTTGGGGCTTTTCAAACAGTTCATCTGCAGCTCAGGCCACTTTTTCCTGGGAAGATTGTGGAATTTTAGGGATAAAGGTGAATTTTGTCAGCACAGGTTGAGGGGGGTGCAGGTGGGGAATTGTGTCCATGTCAAAACAGTCCCAAAAATAAATGGAATTTCGCTGCCTTGGCAGCAGAATATTTCTCCCTCATGCCTGTGTCCCATGTGGAATTGTGAGAGGGAGCAGTGCAGATCTCGGGGAAACAGGATCATGGAATCATGGGATGGGTTGGGAAGGGAATTCAAAATTATCCATTCCCACCTCATCCATGGGCAGGAACCATTCCCACATCCAGGTGGATCCAGCCTGGCCTTGGGCACTGCCAGGGATCCAGGGGCAGCCACAGCAGATCTGGGAATCCCAGCCCAGGCAGGAATTCCTGCCCAAGGTCCCAGCCCCATCTCCCCTTTCCCAGTGGAGCCATTCCCTGTGTCCTGTCCCTCCAGGCCTTGTCCCAAATTCCAGCTCTCCTGGAAATCTGATCCATGGACCCATCCCAGACACCATCCATGATCCGTGGGCTCCTCCACGTCTGTGAGGCTGGGAATCACCAGACCCTGAGGATCCTTGGCTGCCAGAGCATTCCCAGAGGGAGTTAATCCCGGCTGTGAGCACAATTTGGGATTCCCTGCAGACCAGTCTGGAGATCCTGGGAATGCCAGCTCTGCCCAGCTCCATGCTCTGCTGGAGCAATTCCCTGCAAAAAAAGCATCTCTATTTTTTTTTTTTTTAAATTCCTGATTTTTTTCTCCCACATTTTGCTCCTTTGTCCTCCGATGAGGTGCAATGTTCACACCCGGCCCTGAAATGGGGTGAAAACAATTCCAGAACAAAAGGGGAAAATTGTTTATCCCTGAGAGCCAAATCTTTCCTTAGGCCTTGGAAAATTTCCCTGATTTCCAGATAAACACCAGCTGCTTCATTCCATGATGTGGGCATCCCTGGGCTCATTTATCTCATTTTGGGAAAGTTTGGAAGTTGGGAGGAGGAAAGGAAACAGATACAGATGATGGATGGAATTTTTTTTTTAAACTTCCGAGGATCCTGGTTTAGAAAAACATGGAATCACAGAATAGTTTGGACGGGATTTTCAGGATCATCCCACAGGTAGGGACACCTCCCATTATCCCAGGATGCTCAGATTTTATTCTGCTGCTGGAAAAGCCCAGGAAAATCATCCACAGCAGTGAGACTGGAATTGGGATCTCCTCCCAGTCCTGACTGGAAAAAGGTGGGAGAATTCCTGCAAAAGGATGGGATTGTGAGTGTCCCTGGATCCCTGGGAATGGCCAGGGCCAGGTCAGAGAGGAGTTGGAGCAGGGATAGTGGGAGGTGTCCCTGCCACGGCAGGTTGGGATTAAATCACCTTTAAGGTCCCTTCCAAGACAAACCATCCCAAGATTCCAGGAATTTTGGCCAAACAGGGATATCATGATCAAGAACTGTCAGGGAATGGTCTCACCTTGGAGGTGAATTATCCTGGAGAGGCTGACAACAACCCTGGGACAATCCTGGGAAAGGAGCCTGCGACACCCTCTGGAATTACTCCGGGATGTGGATTCCTTCCGTTTGCCTCCTCTGTGTCCCTCTGGAATCTCCTCCCGAATCATGGAATGGTTTGGGGTGAAAGGCACCTTGAAGATGATCTAATCCCAACCCCCAAAACCTGGAAAATCCCTTGGAATAGCTCCTTTCCCCCCATTTTCTTTGTCCTTTCCAAGCCCGGTGGGGAAAACGCCGCTTCCCTCCCGGGCAGGAGCTGCTTCCAGAAATAACCACTTTCCTCACTTCCCACCCTAATCTGTTTTTCCCTTCCCTTTCCATAAAAACAGCACGGATGAAACAAAGCCCCCTTTTCTCCGAGGCTTTCTCCTGACCCAAACACAGAATCCTGGTGCCTCCAAGTCTCACGGAGCAAATCCAGGCTGGAAGCCGCAGCCAGGACTCGGTGCCACCTCCGAATTTTGGACACATCTTTGGATTCACCTTCCCGCTTTGGATTTGTTCTTGGATCCCGAAATTTGAGTGGATACCCGGAGCCTCAGCAGGGAAAGGTCATTTCCACTCGTTGACATTCAGGCTGTCTCTTTTCCAGGGATATTTATAATCCAAGAGCATCGGCCTGGCTGGGGAGAGGCTTCCCACTCGTCAGGATTTCTGGGAAGGGGGAACGGTCACACCTGGAGGAACGGGAGGTTTTGACAGGAAAATTATTCAATCCTAATGCATCTTCTCCTCGTGGCTTTTCCCAGGGATTGGATGGGAGCCGTTGGCTGTTCCAGGATAATTCCCAACAAAAGGGTTTTGTGAGCTCACAGCTCCCCTGCCAGAGCTTCTCCCTCTTCCCACTCAGGAACGTCTGAGCAATTCCCACTGGGATTGCTCTAAAGCAGCATGGGCAGCAGGAAAGGTGGGAATTCTGTCCCAGTTCCCACTATCCCACATTGCTCCAGGCCATCCAGAAAAAGTTTAGGAAGTTCTAACACAGGCAACTTGAATTCCCTGTGGAATTCCCGAGAAAATTGAAATTATTTGGGATCCTGGGTATGCCAGAAATTCCCAGAGGTGTCACACAGTCCCTGTCCTTGGAAATTTTCCAGGTCAGGCTGGATAAATCCCTGAGGAATCCAGTTTTGGAAGCTGGACCGGATATGTCCTGAGATTCTTCCTGCCTGGATTATCCCTGGGAATTCCCAATCCCAGCACAACTTCCCCATCCACACCCGGATATGGACCTGCTGTATCCCACAAATCCAAACACCTCCATCCCAAAAAACTGCGCTGCTTGCCTGATGTTTTCCATTCCTTGCCTTTTCCCCTGTGATTTTCCCTCAAAACCCAGAAAATTTGGAATAAATTGGATCCATGGTCGTGGCCAAAGTCTTACTCTGACCATGCTCCTTCTGCTCTTCCCTCCAGGATTTTCCAGAGCTTTGCTGACCCATCCCAGAGAATTTTGGGATGTAAAGCTGCTGTTTTTACTCCTGATCCAAGAAAAACCTTGGATCAAACACCTCTGGCTCCACCATCACCTGTATCCCATTCCTGCCTTTTTTTCCATCAAAACTCCCCCTGCTCCAGGGGAAATTCACCCATTCCCGAAAATCCTGCACTTTTCTCCCTTCCTTCCATAATTCCTAAAACAGCAAAGCATTTGATCTCCTCCCTTCAGAAAATCCAAAGGGATAAACCCTTGGAAAAGCTCCCAATCCAGGTAATCCTCTTGTTTCTCCTCTCCCTACCTGCCTGCCCCAATCCCGGTGTTTTCCTGGGTCCCAGACATTCCGGGATGAGGAAAGGAAGTTCGGCTCCAAACCCATCCCTATTAAATTCCTCCCCAATCCAAAGTGCCCGGGAAACAAAGCCTGGATTTACCTGGTTTGGATGTCCTTGGCACGGGATAACAACCTGGGATTTTCCGACTGAATGGACTCGTTGTAACACCAGGAATTCTGGCTTTGTTTTTTTGGGTTTTTGTTTTTTTTTTATGTTCACTGATTTTTCCCTCCTGCCAGATTTCCTGAGTAATGCCGGAGCACGGAGCCAACTCCCGGCTTGTTTGGAGTTCTGGAATCCTCCAGGAAAAGGAGACAGAGGTCCCACGTTTCTCTTGGAAGAGGGAAAGATTCCAAAGGCTGTTTTTGGAGGGATCCCATCCCAATCCTCCAGGAATGACCTCATCCCGCTAATGAGGAGTCAGCTTCGGGCTGGATGGAATAAAGGGCTCCTTCTGCCTCTGGATTTCGGAGGTTTAGGGAGTTTTCCAAGTAAATTCTCCTGGATTCCGGGTTTATCTGTCCTTTTCAAGGATAGCTCTAAAGGGGAGATCATGGAATTATGGAATACCTGGATTTGGGGGGGATATTCCAAGTTTATCCATCCTTTTCAAGCATAGCTCTAAAGGGGAGCTCATGGAATTATGGAATACCTGGATTTGGGGGGGATATTCCAGGTTTATCTGTCCTTTTCAAGCATAGCTCTAAAGGGGAGCTCATGGAATTATGGAATACCTGGATTTGGGGGGGTATTCCAGGTTTATCCATCCTTTTCAAGCATAGCTCTAAAGGGGAGATCATGGAATTATGGAATACCTGGATTTGGGGGGTATTCCAGGTTTATCCATCCTTTTCAGGGCCTTCTTTCTCTCCAGCTCTGTGCTCTCCCTGGATTTTTGCCTTCTCCAGGGGCACATTCCCAGCCTGGCTCCAGAGCCAAAGGGCTCCAGAATCCTGGAATGCTTTGGGTTGGAAAGGGCCTTAAATCCCTTCCCATTCCCACCCCATCCCTGTTTTGGGACACCTCCCACGATTCCAGGGTGCTCCAATCCCAAATCCAACCCGGCCTCGCAGAGTCCCCACATTCCAATTTGAGGGTTTTATTCCATTTTTTCCCATTTGTTCACGATAACTAATCCAACTGAAAAGGCCTTTCCATGCCCACACTCCCGCTCTTCCCTCTCCCTTCATTTTTTTCATGGATCACCACCAAAACCTGAGCTCATCTTGGATTCATTTCCTCCCTGGATATCTCAGCTCCAAACACTCAGCAGAGAGTGGCATTGACCTTCTCCTGTTGGACTGGGAGCTCCCCTCCGGCTTGGATCCCAATCCTGTTGGAATTCTGCCCTCTGAGGATAACCCACATGAAAAGCAGGACCAGGAGTCAAATCCTGTTGGATTTGAGTGCCTTCCAACATTCCCGGTGCTTCCAAACCCTCTCCGATTCCCTCACTTCCAACTGGAGTCAGCCCGAGGTTGCTGAGGCTTTCCTGGGGCTGAATTCCAAGGGATGCAGATAAAACTCAGGATAAACCCTCAGCAATCCCAGAAGTCCTGGAAAGTTTTGTCTCCGTGAGCACCCCACAAAGGGAATCAGGACAGGGAATCCTTTATGGGTGTTGGAGCTGGAATCTGGATCCTGGAACAGGAAATTCCCCATCAGCCATGGGAAGGTTTCCCAAAAAAAGTACTGGGAATCTCAGGATGGATGGATTTGGATGGTCCAAAAAGTGGGAGAAGGGTTTTGTTTGGATCCAGCACTCTCAACTGAATCTTGGATCACACCTTTCTCACAAGGAGAAGAATCCATGGATTAAATCCGAGAAAAAAGAGGGAAGTGAGTCCTGGATGATCCAATTGTCCTTTCAAAATCCACTGCCCTCAAAAAAAAAGATCAGAAATAATCCCCAAACTTTGGAGCTTTGGAATGTTTGGATTAAAATCCCTGATATTTTGGTGGAATTCCAAGTGAGGGAAGGGAAGGGAAGGGAAGGGAAGGGAAGGGAAGGGAAGGGAAGGGAAGGGAAGGGAAGGGAAGGGAAGGGAAGGGAAGGGAAGGGAAGGGAAGGGAAGGGAAGGGAAGGGAAGGGAAGGGAAGGGAAGGGAAGGGAAGGGAAGGGAAGGGAAGGGAAGGGAAGGGAAGGGAAGGGAAGGGAAGGGAAGGGAAGGGAAGGGAAGGGAAGGGAAGGGAAGGGAAGGGAAGGGAAGGGAAGGGAAGGGAAGGGAAGGGAAGGGAAGGGAAGGGAAGGGAAGGGAAGGGAAGGGAAGGGAAGGGAAGGGAAGGGAAGGGAAGGGAAGGGAAGGGAAGGGAAGGGAAGGGAAGGGAAGGGAAGGGAAGGGAAGGGAAGGGAAGGGAAGGGAAGGGAAGGGAAGGGAAGGGAAGGGGAAGAAGTCAGGGCTTTGCTGGGAAAACGCCCTGGACTAAAAACTCTGGAGCTGGAATGTGCTCCCTAAGCTGAGTTCAAGGTTTTAGGAGCTGGTGTTTCATTCTTGGTTTTTAGAAGCAAGAAGAGTTTTCCCAAGCTTTATTTCATAGAATTTGCATTCATGGAGGGACTTTTAAAAAGAAAGAAAAGAAAATGAAAGGAGAATTTAAAGCATTAAAAAGAATCTATGGAAATAGGAAAAGGAACAACCCTCGGGATGTCAAATCCAGCTGCTCCCAGGGAGCACTCCAGCTTTTCCAAGAATACAGATTTCAGAGAAAAATGGATGAATTTCCATGAAAAGAGAATCTGGGATGCCCTTTGGCCTCATCCCGCCTGGATCCGTGCTTGGCTCAGCCTGTGGATCATCAGGCACTGAGTCACCTCCTCATGGATGCGGGATGAGGTCCCGGGGGAGGGGACAGAATTCCTGCCGGGAGCCGGATTTTCGGGATGGTGATGTCGGAGTCTGAGTCAGAGCTGCTCCAGGCCCGTCTGGTTGTGATTTCAGCAAAAATCGGAGGAATCCCTGGCAGGGAAAGGCTGGGAGGCTTCCCGGTGGGAATGGGGTCTGGGAGGGAGGTTGGGATCCGTGTGGGAAACACCAGGATAGAGGAAAAATTCCTTATTCCTGCCTCCCTCTCTCCCTCCATTCCCTCCTTAAATGAGTGAGAAACTCCTGGAAGCAACTCCAACATTGCCATGGTTCCAGCAGGAATTCTGGGCTTGTGCTTCCCTGGATTTTCTGCATTCGAGGGATAAATCCAGAGCCTCCCTCGGGAAAGCAGCATTCCCAACTGGAATCCTGGTTGAATAAGTTAGTTCCACAAGAACCTTGCATTTGTGGCTGGGACAGGAGTTTCAGGATGGAATTTCGATTCCAAATCCTGGCAAAAAATTCAGGCGTGGCCTGAGGAGAAACAAGGAAGAGCAAGAGATGGGAATGCCACATCCCACAAGAGAATCCTCCAATCCCACAACATTCCAAAGGTTTCCAGCTCATCCCCTCATCCAGAGAGCAGTGACAGAAGCTCCATCATTCCCAAAAATCCCACGGCTTGGAGGTTTTCCCAAGGATCCAATTCCATACAGCAGCTGCTGAGAGATTGGATTCCCTGGTTCCAAGGTTGGGAATAACCCAGGGAAATGGGATGGGTGGAATCTGGGATGGGGGTCAGAGGGACACGGGGCCTCATGGACACCAAAATTTGGGATTGAACCAAGCTGAAAATCCCATTTTGTTCCTTGGAGATCACCTGGAATTGGGAATTTTGGAGGATTTAAGGAACGTCTCTTATTTTTTATTCTGTGTTCCTTTTTTTTCCTATTTTTTTTCCAGGGTTTTTCCATGCAGCTCCTTCCAAGCAAATGCTTGGACCCCGTCAAACTCCAGGCTTTGGATGCTCTGGATGAATTCCCCACCTGGATGATCCAAGGCTGATGGAGCCTGGCAAGATCCCGCTCTGGAGCCGGATGGAGAACATTCCCTCCTGGAAATGCCACTTCCAGCCAGACTTGGATCTGCTTCCTTCTTCCCTAGGGCTGTCCAAAGAAATATCCTGGAGTGGGGAACCTCTCCTCAGGGATTTCCTGGCTCCTCCCAGAGCTGGATTTTTCCTGGATTCTGCAGGATGGGATAAAAAACACTTGGGAAAAGTTTGTTCCCCCAGGAATATTGACCCTGTCCATGGAAGGCTTGGAATTAGATGGTCCTTGAGGTCCCTTCCAAGCCAAACCATTCCAGGATTCCATGGGTATCTCCCTGGTTGTTCCTTCATGGAATTCCCACAGTGGGAACAACTCCAGGGATATTTTCCTTGCACCTCCTGATGAAGCAGGAAAGGGAATTGTGATGTTAGAATTTTCCTTAGGGAGGTTTTCCTTAGTGCTGGGAGCTCTTTAAAATTTCTGGGAATTCTTATTCCAGCATCTGAAAGGAAAGTGGGAAGCTGAAATTTCCAGACAACATTCCCAAACCCTGTCTTTTATAGGGAGCATGGTTTCATCTTTTCTTCTAAAAATTCCAAAGTTCATCTCCATCCATATTTATTCTGCTGTCAGATTCCCTGGGGGAAAATCTATTTTAATGGATTTATCCCAAATTTCAGTCCCTTGTCCCTTCAGTCACTCTGAACTTAGGGAATCTCAGAATCCCAAACTGATTTGGTGGGAAAGGACCTGGCTCCAATTCCCTCCTGCTATCCCAGGTTTATTCAACCCGGTCTTGGACACTTCCATGGATCCAGGAGAAGCCACAGCTTCTCTGGGAATTCCATCCCAGCCCCTCACTTTCCCAGGGAAGAATTTATTCCCTATATTTTTCCTCAATTCCAATTAAACCCCTTCATTATAGATCCCAACAAAAAGGTGGAAGAAATCTTGGACAAAAACCTCAAAAGCAGGATAAGGATGAGGACAGGAAGAAAAAGAATGGGAAAGGAAGGCCCAAAATCTTGGGGAAAAAACTGCTGGACAAAGATGACCTGAAACAGCTCGGAAAAATAACATGGAAGGATTTGGGATTTGGAATTTGGGAATTACAGGAACAGAATCAGCTGGGAGCAAACAGAGTGGGGAAAAAAGCATTGTCCACCCTCCTGGAATTCCATGTCCCTGGAATGAGGGTGATACTCAGGCCAGGCACCAAACATTCCCCGGAAATCTTTATTACTTGGAAAATGGGATTTGGGTCACGCAAAAATTTGTTTTCCCTGAAAACTCAGCTGCATTTTTCCTCGTTATTCAATGAGTTTATGGATTTGAAGGTGAGAAATTCGTCCTTTAACCATTTATTTATGGATTTATTTATGGATTTATTTATGGATTTATTTATGGATTTTAATTAGGGATGGATCATTTATTTGGGTCGCCGAGATTTGGGATTGGAGAAATCCCGTGGCAGGCAGTTATCCCACAAATTCCCAGAAAGAAAAACTCTGGGATTTGGGTAATTGTTTTATGAGGCTTTGGAATTCCCTGCAGAAAACTTTGGAGTCTCTTCCTGTTAAGGGGAAAGGAAGCCTAAGAGGGAATTTGGGAATGAACAACCTGGTTTTCCTGCTGAAATCATGGATAATGGCATCACTCATTCCCAAGGGATGGAGGCTCTGAGGTCATGAAAGATGCTGATTTTAAGGGAATTTGGGAATGATTCCATCCCACCCATTGGAATCCCAGCTGGGATGAGCGAGTCCTGTCCCTCTTCCCGCATCACACATTCCCTGTGCCACAGATCCCATGGGAAAACTGGAAATATTATGTTGGAACCTCTCCCAGCTCTCCTGATGGCTGCAGTGGAGCAATTCTGGTGGGAAAATTTAGGAACAGCACCAAGGAAAAATGGGGAAAAAAAAAAATCCTGGGAATCCTGGAAGTGAAGCATTTCCCTCTGGAGAGAAAAAGTGAAGGATGGAAAGGAGGAAAAGCAGGAAGGAGGGAGGGAAGAAGGGAAAATTATCCAAACATCACCTTCCAAGAGATTTTGGAATCTGGGAATTATTGTGGATATGGCTGGAATTTCAGGGAAATATATCCCTCCTGGAAAAAGGGGCTGTTCCCACTTCATCCATGGGCTGCTGTGGAGGAGGGAAAAATGCTCCAGGATTCTGGAGTCCCTCTGCTCTGGAGCCAGGTGAGAATGCTGGGAATGTTCCCCTGGAGAAGGGAAAATTCCAGGGGATGCTCAGAGTCCCTGCAGGGGCTCCAGGAGAGCTGGAATTTGGGACAAGGCCTGGAGGGACAGGACACAGGGAATGGCTCCACTGGGAAAGGGGAGATGGGGCTGGGATCTTGGGCAGGAATTCCTGCCTGGGCTGGGATTCCCAGATTTGCTGTGGCTGCCCCTGGATCCCTGGAGTGGGGCTGTTCTGGTATCCCAAGGATTTTGTGGGAGCTGGGATAACCTGGCAGGATCCAGACATCCCTGCAGTGGGGCTGTTGTTCCTGCCCTGGGATTCTCCCACTCTGTGGGAATTTTTCATACTACAATTCCCTCTTCTTTTTACTCCACTGGGATTTGCCTCCCTCATCCTCAATCCCGACTTTCCCTCACTCCCAAATCCTCCTTTGCCTCCTTTCCATCCCGATTCCAATCCCTTCTCCCCGTCCCTGTTAGAGCCGAGCGCGTTTTCCTCCAGGAATCCGCGGCCTAATCCAGAACAAACAAAACATTCCCACAAAACCTCCAACTCCATGAACTCCTGCCCCGGCCTTGACCGCGCTCCCTCCTCCCCTCTCTTCCCAGCCCCCATCCCAATCCCTCTTGCTGAGGTTTCCAGGAAATTTTTTCTCCCTGACGAAGGCTCTTGCAAAAACTCCGGAAATTTTGGGCAGCTACCGGAGCTGGGATTGGATGGATTCGCCTGGATTTGGGAGCAGTGGGGCTGGAGCTGGGTTTGCACATGCTGGAGGTGGAGAAAATCCCTGGAAAAGCAGGAAGATCCTTGTTCCTATGGATTTTAGGGGTGGAGCTCTGTTGCACGGAACAGCTGGGTTGGGATCAGGAAAATGGGAAGAAAACTGGGATGAGGCTGTTGGAACAAATCCCAGGATTCCAGAAGTTCCCAGGTCCCTTCCCCAGCATTCCTGAGGAATCTCTGAGCTCCCTCTGTTTGTGTTTTTTTTGGATAAGGACTCCTTTCCAAATTCAATCCCAAAAGTGTTGGGATTGGGGAGGCAGTGGGGGATGTTCCTGTTCCCACTGGGATTGTTATTCCTGGGTGTCTCAGCTGGGAAATGGGCCAGGAGAATTTGGGAAGGGCTCTTCCAGCTGTATCCAGGGCAAAAATTGTGTGGTGAGGACAAGGAGAATCGTCTGCATCCCAAAAGGTTTGTCCCAGGAATCCTGGAATGTTTGGGGTGGGAAGAGACCTGGGAATTTATCCCATTCCAACCATCACCTTCCCCTATCCCCGATGGATCCAAGCCCCAGTGTCCAGCCTGGTCTTGGACACCTCCAGGTTATCCCTGGTTAGTCTGGCAAATCCATCAAATCCAACCTTTGAGCAAACACCACAACGTCCACAAATCCATATCCCAAAATATCCACTGGGACACTTCCAGGGATGCTGATTCCAGGTTTGTTCCTGGTGCTTGACCAGTCTTTGAGGGAAGGAATTTTTCCTGGAGGAATTTTTCCCAGAGGAATTTTTCCCATGGGAAGTGGACACTGAACCACTTCCAACAGGATCAGGAGAAAAGCCGAAAGCCCTGCAGGAAATCTGGGAAAATGGGACTAAAAATCCATGTTCTCCCTTCCCAGGTTTATTCCCAACTTCCATTTCTGCTCCTCTTTGGATGTGAAATCCAGCAGGACACTAAATCCAGTCAAAGGTTGGATTTGATGGATTTGGAGATCTTTCCCAACCTTAATTATCCCAAAATTCCAAACTTTGGCATTTCCAGAGAATAATTTGAAGTCTGCCAATGGAAAAACTCTCTGGAACAACGGGAGCAACCAGCAATTCCAAATAAAAAACAAAATAATTCCTTCCTATGAAATGAAGGGGCAAAATTCCCAAGTTTTTAAGGCATTTTAGGGATTATGTGGATTCCACTGGGAAAACTGAACAAATCCAGTGGAAGTGTGGAAAAAGAGCCTTGAATTCAGGGATAGAATTCCAAGTTCTAAAAATAGATTATCCAAACCCTTGGGAGGCCTCAGGACACAGGACACGATTCCAGGTGACCTCTCCAAGACCTTTTCCAGGGATATTTTCCTACAATTCCAACATCAGGAAGGAAGCTGAGACGCAGGAATTCCAAGGATCTGGGATGTAGGAATGCCAGAGTGATGTCACAGCGTGGAATCTCCATGTTTTTTATGGATCAGAAGGAATTCCGAAATCGCAAATGGAACAAAAATCATGATAAAAAGGCGGCAAAGTCACAAATCCCAAAATTCCCATTTCCTTCCTTTTCCTTTCTGGATTAAAGCATCCCTGGCTCATCATGGGCCGTGCTTTATTATCCAGATGATCTTGCAGGATTTCTCTTCCTTGCGAAAGGACACAGAGTCCTCAATCCACAAAATGTCAACTAATCCCTGCCCCAGCTCCAGAGCGGAAAAATTCCCTCAGTGTCCTTGGGAGCAGGAGCTTGTTTATAAATCCCGGGATAGAACAGCAGCAGGATGCTGCTGACTCATTCCCAACGTGACTCATCCCAAACCATCCCAGATCTTTCACCTCTGGCTCTTCCCAGCCTCCCTCCAGGTTTTTTTTCGGCTCCTTATCCTCACTCCAGCCCCTGGCATTTGGGATTGTGACCTTGGAATTGCAGTGTGGTTTTCCAGCCTGGTTCTCCTGATGGTGGAGTTTGTTTAGGAAGGAGATTCCCAGCCAGAAGTACCTGTGGATCCAGTGTGGGAATTCCTAGCTTTGTATGGAGGTTGTGAGTGGAGATGGGGGAATACAGGAAGGATGTCGGAGGTGTTGTGGAAAATCCAGAGGAGACCCCAGAGCTGCTCCAGGGCTGGAGCCAGGCTGGGAATGTTGGGAATGTTCCCCTGGAGAAGGGAAAATTCCAGGGGATGCTCAGAGTCCCTGCAGGGGCTCCAGGAGAGCTGGAATTTGGGACAGGACACAGGGAATAGCTCCCACTGGGAAAGGGGAGATGGGGCTGGGATCTTGGGCAGGAATTCCTGCCTGGGCTGGGATTCCCAGATTTGCTGTGGCTGCCCCTGATCCCTGGGATTTTCCAAGGCCGGGTTGGGATGGGATTCTCCACCAAGAGGTGTCTGAAGTTTCAGGGAATCCATGGAAAAAGGGCACGGAGTGACCTGACAGGGAAAAATCATTCCGGAATAAAACAATTCTCGGTGTCCGTGACAAAATCCATCAGGATGGCAACAAATCCAATCCATGGTTTTATTCAAGAAAATCTTCCTAAAGCCTCTGAGTCAGCCAAGAGCAGCTGGATTTCTGTGGGAATAGCAGATGGAATTTTGGAAAGCAGGGAACACATTGGCCAAAATTGTTAGGATTGGGTGGAGGAGGGAAAAAGAGGGGTGGGTAGGAGGAGAAGGAGAAAAAAGGGAGAAAAAAGTAGGAAAAAAAGATGAAGAAGGAAAAAAAGGGGGAAAGGGGAAAAAACAGGGAAAGAGAAAAAAAAGAGTACAAAAGAAGGGGAAGGGAAAAAATGGGCAAAATTAAATAGAAAGAAGAGAAGAAAAAGGAGGACAAAAAGAAGAAAAAAAAGGAAAGAGAAAAAAGAAAAGGGTAAAAAAACATAGGAAATAAAAGGGGGGAAAAAAGTGAGAAAAAAAGGAAAAAAGAAGAATAAAAGAGAAAAAGTAAAGGAGAGAAAAAAAGGGAAAATAAAAGGAGGAAATGGGAGAAGAAAAGGAAAAAAAGAGAGTAAAAAGAGAAGAATTCAGAAAAAGGAGAAAGAAAAGGAGGAGAAAAATAGGGAAAAAAGGAGGAAAAAATGAGGAAAAAAGGAGGGAAAAAAAGAGGGGAAAAGGGAGAAAAAGGAGAAAAAGAGGGGGATAAAAAGGGGAGGAAGCAAAGACAGGGAAGGGGCAGGAAAAAAGGGTGGGTGGGGAAAAACAAGGGAAAATCCAGGAAAAGTCAGCAGAAATCCCAGAATGGCTGCACCTTGTCATATTGGAGCAAGGAAAAATGGGAATGGCCTTGTCCAGGTGAAGCTCCAGGCCTGGAAGCAGTTTGGGGTTAAATCTTCCTAATTTGGGCTTCTTAATTAATTTTAATTAATTTCAATTTAACTCCGTCCCTGTTTCAGAGGTTGTGGCTCTTACCCTGCAGCGTCTCTTCCCAAATTTTATTCCTTATTTCCCAAATCCTACAAATGGATTCCCTCCCTGAACCAGCAGAGCAGGAGCAGCTGGAAAAGCTCGGAATTCCCAAAGGGAGAAAACAAGGACACATCCCTGGCTGGAGCAGGCTGCCCTTCCCCAGATTTCCCATGAAAAATGCTGGAAAGGAACTCAGCTGCCAACATCCAGCTCTGATTCCAGCTTCCTTATGGATTTTCCAAGATAAGTAAAAATGTCGAAATTTGGGAATTCTTAGGATTTTTCCCTTGAAATCCCAATTATTAGTTGTCAAAAACGAAGCACCCACCCCCATGGAATGCAGGGTGGATTCCATAGGTAGGTTGCATTCCTTAGGTTGGAATTCCCTGGATTCTTCACCTGGAACAAGGCTGAGAAGGGTGAATTTAGTGTTTTATCCATGGAAAATTATCCTGGAAATCTTTTCCCTTTGGACAGCTGGAATTTGATTTTGAAGTGTCTCCATACCCAGAGGTGCTCCAGAATCCTCCAACAGGAAATTTTTCTTTGGAATATTATCCTAAAAAATCCCTCAAGGCCCATGGGAAGCCACCTGTGCTTCTTCACTTGGATCTAGGCCACAACCAGGAATTTGGGAATTGCTTGGAATTAGCAACCAGACTCAGGTCAGTTCCCTGTGTCTCAATTCCAGGAATTCCAGCTCTTTTTCCCACCCCTTTTCCCATAAAAACAGGAATTTCTCAATTCCCAATGCCTTGGGGAAGCAAACCTGCAGCTCCAAGCATGGAAAAAAAAGCTGGAATGTCATGGATTTACCCAATTTGCAGACTTTCCTTGGAATTTTGGGTGGTGATCCCATCTTTTACCAGTCTCTGAGTTCCACCTCAGCTTTCCCTGGGATGGCTCCTCAGGGAATGTTGGGAATAGCTGGAATGTGGGAATTTCTATCCCAGAGCTGCATTGTTCCTACCCAGGCTCTGGTTTGATTCCTCCTGCTTTCCAAAGAAATTTTTAGGAGAAGTAGCTTGGGATCCATTGGAGATGTGGGATAAACTATGGATTCCACCTTGGAATTGCTGTGAGGCACCAAAATTGGGAAATTTCTCTTTTCAAGAGAAACCCAGAGGCTCCTGGAGAGGGAAAAATGAGGTTGGCCTCTTCAGGCTTGGATTTAAGGAGAAGCCAGAGGGAATTTGGCCTGGAATTCTGACTGAATGGAGCAACTTTATGGATTTAGGCACCTCGTGTGAAAGGGAAATCCTTGGTTTGGCCATTCCCAAAAGAAAAAAAAAAAAAAAATAAAAATCCTGGAATTCCCTGTTCCACATCATTCCAGGATGTCACCAGGAGCTCCCTGGCTGCATCCAGCAGGAAAAGCTCCCAGCTCTGCTTTTTTCCCTTCCCCACCCCGCTGACCTTTAAGAACAATTCCAAAGCCAAGCGCTTTTCCAAACCCTCTCATCCCAAAAAATCTGAGCCTCCAACACCAGCCCTGCCAGCGTCTGCCAGGAGAGACTTCCAAGTTTTTTTTATGGCTTCATAAAGTGGGGATCAGGGGGATTTTTCCACAGGAGCTGAGGAGAAAGGAAAGACTTTCTCCGCTTCTTTTTCTCCGGGTTTTTTTTGGAATTCCGCTGCTTTCATTTGGGGAAGGAGGATAAAAATAACCCCTGGATTTGGGGCTTTTTTTCCTAAAAACAGAGCGGGATTTGTTGGTGAATCCCATAAAATTTTTGTTCCTCTCTTTCTCTCTCTCGAGCACTTTTCCACTCTAATTTTATCCAGATGCTTTTCGCTACTAAAACCCTTCCCTTTGGATTTTCCCAATTTCCCACCCCCACATCTGCCAGGACCTTTTTCCTTGATTTCTCTCCCGTTTTTCCAGCTATTCCTCAATACCTTTGGAATCTTCTCTTCCTGAACTCTCCCCCTTCTCATTTTCCTGGCTTGGAATTTTATCTGGATTGTTGTTGCCTCTTCGGTGAATAATTATAAAATATCCATTCATTAATATTAATCATTAAGTGCTCCAGCCCTAATCAATGACAAAACCAAGCCAAGAAAAAGTGGGAATAAGTTGTCTCCACTTCCTATTCCCAATTCCAGCTGGAGGAAAAGGGATTTATTTGGAATTAAAGCAGGGAAAAGGCAGCAACAAATGTAGGGAATAAAATTATGGAAGTACCAGGTGTTGTTTCCCAAGATCCTGTGGAGAGATGCCTTGGCCACCATTCCTGGTCCCATTCTATTCCTGAGGATCACATTCCCACCTCCGGATGGATCCTGGCTGTTTCCATGGATCCCTGAGCCCTGCGGGCTCCAAAGACCATGTATGGAATTCCCAGATTTGCTGTGGCTGCCCCTGGATCCCTGGAAGTGCCCAAGGCCAGGCTGGATCCACCTGGGACAGTGGGAGGTGTCCCTGCTGGTGAAATGGGATGGAATTTAAGGCCTTTTCCAAACCAAACCATTCCTAGATTCTGGAGCTGTTCTTTTTGGAGCCAGGCTGGGAGAGCTGGGAATGTTCCCCTGGAGAAGGGAAAATTCCAGGGAATGCTCAGAGTCCCTGCAGGGGCTCCAGGAGAGCTGGAATTTGGGACAAGGCCTGGAGGGACAGGACACAGGGAATGGCTGCACTGGGAAAGGGGAGATGGGGTTGGGATCTTGGGAAGGAATTCCTGCCTGGGCTGGAATTCCCAGATTTGCTGTGGCTGCCCCTGGATCCCTGGCAGTGCCCAAGGCCAGACTGGATCCACCTGGGACAGTGGGAGGTGTCCCTGAACATGGAATGGGACTGGATTTAAGGTCCATCCCACCCCATTCCGTGATTCTGTGAGTGCAGGAGTCAGGATCAGGAAGCACCTGAATGTTGGGAACACAGGAAAATCCTCTGGAAAATTCCCTGAGCAGGGCTGGAATTCCCAGCTCCCACCACAGCCCGGCAAGGAACGACCATTCCCAATCCAGGAGAGATCTTGGAGCTTAAATTCAGCACCGGGTCCGACCTCTCCGGAATGGACACATTCCTTAAAAAAGCCTGTGGAATATTTTGGGTTCACCACACGGCCTCTGGAAGCCGTGGCTGCTGACTCATCCCGAAAAGATTCCCACTTCCACGGTTTTTCACGGCACTTGGGTCACTTTGACTCGGACGTGAGCTGTCCCTGTGGCCTCAAATCCCTCTGGGATTGGGAATGCAAACAACAGGGAACGCCTGGGATTGATTTTGCCTTTGGAATCATGCGGGATCCGTGGCGGGATTTCAGTTGGAAAAGGCTCTGGTTTCCTTTCCCTCCCTGCCTGACTCACTGTTCCCATCCCTCCTGACCTTTTCCATGTGCAACCGTCCGAGTGCCACCAAAAAGCAGCTGGAATTCCAGGGGGGAATAAAATATCCATTCATTAATATTAATCATTAAGTGCTCCAGCCCTAATCAATGACAAAACCAAGCCAAGAAAAGTGGGAATAAGTTGTCTCCACTTCCTATTCCCAATTCCAGCTGGAGGAAAAGGGATTTATTTGGAATTAAAGCAGGGAAAAGGCAGCAACAAATTTAGGGGGGGATGCAGGAGGAGCTCCTGGAGATGCACAAACCAACCCAGAGAAAGAGGAGGATGAGCAACGATCCTAAAAAAAAAAAAAAAAAAGAGATGGATTCTGATTTAATTCTGCTCCCAAAGGAATAAAAGGAAAAGAAACTTCGACCTCACCTTGCTGGTGCGCGGTGGAAAATCTGGGAAAGGATTTTTTTTCCCCTGATTGATTCCTTAAGTTTTTAATTTCTTGGTTCTTTTTTGGTGGATTTAAACAAAACAAAAACAAAAACAAAAACAAAAACAAAAACAAAAAAAAAAAAAAAAAAAAGAAAGAATGAAAAACCAGGGAAGAAGGGTGGAATTCAAAGGTCATTTTGGGAATGGGAATTGTCAGGGACAGGGGTGGTCCAAAGGGACATCTCCCATTTCCAGCAGCAAATTCCCTATCCTATAAATTAACCCCACTTCTGTTTCTTCCCTCTGTTCCCTTCCAAATCCAAGGTGGAAAAACCACTCCTGGGGATTTTTTGGGATGAAGAGGGGTAGTTTTATTTAATGCCATGTCTTTGCCCAAAGCTGCTTCCCAAATGGGGTTAAAATTCCAAGCAGGATGAGTGGGAATGAGGAGGGGAGGGATCCTGGGAAGCACTGCTCTTCCCAAAGGAGATAAGGCATGGAAAAGAACCCCGGGCCAGATGTTGGGAATATCAGGAATGAAGAATTCCTGCAGGGGAGGAAGGGAGAACTGGAAAACCCTTGGGGGGGAAAAAAACCCAAAAACCCACCAGGAGAGGATTAAGGAATGACTGACAAAGGAATGAGCGGGAGATTCCAGAGGGAGGGATAAAGGGCCTGGACACCTCTGGAATTCCTGGAATTCCTCAGAGTGAGGAGCTGTGGAATCACCTTTACCTGGCAGTTTTACAGACACTCCAAGAATTCCGTCCTCAGGAACCTGTGGAGAAATTCCAGGATCAAAGGGAACAAACCAACCCCCCGTGCCAACAGTTTTCCTTCAAAATCCATTAAAATCCTGAGTTTTACCTGCTCCAGAAGCAAGGTTTGGGTTATTTCCTCCCATTCTGCCCAAAATTCCCTGCAATCCAAACATGGGAATGTGCTTTTCCTTAAATATCCACCCAGCTTTAGGGATCCTTTTCTCCCTGGATCCTGCTCTGGTTCCTCACATCCCATCCTGTGAATTCCCACAGGGAAAAGCACTTCAAACAATATCCATTGTGGAATCCGCTTGGAATCCTAAAAATAAGGAGATTGTGCCCTCATATGGCCAAAGCAGTGATGGAATTTTTTCGGGAAGAGGTGAAGTTTTCCAGGTCAGGAATTGTTTACTCTCATCCCTGGATTGCCCTCAGTGGTCGCTGTGAAACATTCCCAAAATTTTTTTACCTTCCTCCTTCCCGGGATTTATCCCTCCCTGGGATGGTTGGAAAAGCTTGAAGGAGGCCCTTGAGGGATAAATAAATAAATAACAGAGCTGGGATGGAGCAGGCAGGGTGGAAGGGTTGGAATTAACTCCAGGTTGGATGAGCTGGGATGTGTTCCCACCGGGAGCAGGGCAGGGCTAAAATCCTGGGAAGTGTCCAAGGAGAGGTTGGACAGGGCTGGGAGCAACCTGGGATGGGATGGGATGGGATGGGATGGGATGGAATTTGAAGTCCCTCCCCGTCCAAACCATTCCAGAATTCTGGAGCCCCTCTGCTCTGGGAGAGCTGGGAATGTTCCCCTGGAGAAGGGAAAATTCCAGGGGATGCTCAGAGTCCCTGCAGGGGCTCCAGGAGAGCTGGAATTTGGGACAAGGCCTGGAGGGACAGGACACAGGGAATGGCTCCACTGGGAAAGGGGAGATGGGGCTGGGATCTTGGGAAGGAATTCCTGCCTGGGCTGGGATTCCCAGATTTGCTGTGGCTGCCCCTGAATCCCTGGCAGTGCCCAAGGCCAGGATGGATCCATCTGGGACAGTGGGAATTGTCTCTGCCTATGGATGGGGTGGGAATGGGATGGGATTTAAGGTCCCTTCCCACTCAATCCATTCCAAAATTCCATGATTTCATCTACTCAAATAATCTTCCATACGTGTCTCCATATAGGGTGATTCCATGGAATTTGATTTAGGAGGAACCACAACTGGAATGAAGGTTCAGACCAGAGTTGTTCATTCCAGCACTTGGAGAGCTGAGGAGAGCCAGGAAAATGGGATTCAAAGCTGGGATAATGGGATTCAAACCCATGGAATTCTTCTCCAAAGGGAGAAATCACTTTTTGTCCCTGCTGGCTCCAGGTGGATGAAGAATTCCTGCTTTTAATCCCAGAAAAGCAGGATTGGGTTTGAGAGGAAAAACAAGCTTCATGGATTTAGGGATGAAGGTGCTCTTCAAAGGATTTCCCCTGGATTTTTATGGATATGCCAGGTGGAAACCTGTCAGGAATTCCTGAGCTGTCCCTGAACTCACATCCAAAGGGAAATGGTTGAGAAAATCCCTTCCAGCCCCACATTCCTTGGATTTTATATTCCCACAGAATTCCTGCCCTTCCACTATCCCAGAGCCCAGCCAGGTTCCAGGAACAGCCCCCTCTTTCCCAGGAATTCTTTGCCATCCTCTGGAACTTTGGGAAGGAATCCATCATCCCTATGGACACATCCCTGGTGGAATTCTCATTATCCCACCCGGATCATTCCTGAAGTTTTCTCCTTCTCCATCTCCCTCCAGCATCCGGGAAGATTCCAAAGGGGACCAGGGCAGAGGTGGAGTTTTGGAATGAATTAGTGGAATCTATCCATAAAATCTTTCTTTTCCAGCTTTCATGGCAGCCTGACGTGTCCAGGGAATCTCTTTGGAATGTCGGGAGCGTTGAATTTATTAAGGACATTTGTCCCAGCTGGATCCTGGTGTTTCCATTTAAATTCATCCCTGTTTTCTTGATCCAAAGAAATTCCTTCCCTCCACTTGACTCACAAGGAAAACTTCTTAATATCCATCATGGGATCAGGAAATATGGGAAGTGACAAATTCCTATGGACTGAAAGAACCTTGGGAAACAGTGCTGGCTTGGGAAAAATGGCTTTTTTTTCCAGCAAATTCCATGAAAATTTGTTCCTGCTGCTGCTGCTGCAGTCTGGGAGTATAAAATCCAGGATTTCCAGCTTGTGCTCCAGGTTCTCCCAAGGGACCATCAGCAGCTTCTGTGGGATATAAAACATTTCCAAATTTGTGGGTTTTATGGAAAGGCTCCTCTGTGCCACTCCTTGCTCCAATGGGGCCGTCCCAGAGCCATCCTTGGATCTGGAATATTCCAGGGATCAGGTTCCCTCTCAGAGCCTCTTCCCTGGAAGAGCTGATTTGGGATCAAAAACCACTGAAAATCTTTTCCCTCATCCTAGAAAATCAGAGGGTAATGGAATCCTGGAATGGTTTGGGTGGGAAGGGACCTTAAATCCCACCAAGCTCTGAAAAGAACAGCTCTGGTCTGAATCTTCATTCCGGTTGTGGTTCCTCCTAAATCAAATTCCATGGAATCACCATATATGGAGATATGTATGAAAGATGATTTGAGTACATGAAATCATGGAATTTTGGAATGGTTTGGGTGGGAAGGGATCTCAAATCCCACCAATTCCAGCCCATCCATGGCAGGGACACTCCCACTGCCCCAGGTGGGGGATCCAGCCTGGCCTTGGGCACTGCCAGAGATCCAGGGGCAGCCACAGCAAATCTGGGAATTCCAGCCCACCTAAATCGGTGCTAATAAATAAATAAATAACCATCATGGAATAAAGAGAATAAACAGGAATGTCTTCTCCCACTAGCAAAGGAGAGTATTCCCGTGGTTTTCCCCCCGTTGGGAATGTCGGTGACAGATCGAAGGTGACAGGTCACCCCCTAATGACCTCCTCTCCCGTGGCTTTCCCAAATCCATCTTTTCCGCAGGAACAACTTCTGGGCCAATGCTCCTTGAACTTCAGGAATCCCCGAAGGAATTCCTCACCGGGACATAGAATTCAATTAAATTGGGACCACGCTGGGATCTTGCCTAATCCCACCTCCCGGAGGGAAGAACTCATCCCAAAAAACCACGTTCCCACCGTGCTGGGAGAGGTGACATTCCCATTTTCCGCCTCCACACCTGGCTCCGGGTCCAGGATCCGGAACGATCCCAAATCCCTGGCACATTGTGAAGCCACCCCTGAGTAACCCCTGGGGACACCCGTGGGGACATTCCCGGCTGCCCCTTAGGAATGATGGGGTTGGTGAGCACGAAATTCCGGGAGCTGCAGGTCAGGGGTGGTTAAGGATTCCGGGATATCCCATTCCCGAGTTTCTCGCTTCCCTGCTCGCCTGTGATGGATTGGAGAAAATGATGATGGGTGAGATTTGAGGTTTTGTTATCCAGCCGGGAAAAGTGCCGAGGGAAAAAGTTTGGGAGAGAAAAATCTGAGGGGAAAAAAAGGGGGAGAAAATGGGAAAAAGAGGGAAAAGGGAAAATAAGAGAAAATGTGGGGGAAAAGGAAAAAAAGGGAAAAGGGGAAAATTGGGGAAAAAAGGAAGAAGGGAAAACAAGGGAAAACAAGAGAAAACAAAGGGGAAATGGAAAAAAGGGGGAAAGGGGAAAATTGGGAAAAAAAGGGGGAAATTGGGAAAATAAGGAAAAACCAGCAGGAAATGGAAAAAAAAGGGGAAAGGGAAAAATTGGGGGAAAAGGGAAAATAAGGGAAAACAAGCAGGAAATGGGGGGAAAAAGGAGGAAAGAGGAAAATTGGGAAAAAAGTGAAGAAGGGAAAATAAGGGAAAAAAAGGGGGAAATGGAAAAAAGGGGAAAAGGGGAAAATTGGGAAAAAAGGGGAAAAGGGAAAATAAGGGGAAACAAGCAGGAAAAGGAAAAAAAGGGGGAAAGGGGAAAATTGGGAAAAAAGGGAAAAAGGGAAAACAAGGGAAAACAAGTGGGAAAAGGAAAAAAAGGGGAAAAGGGAAAATAAGGGAAAACAAGGGGGAAATGGAAAAAAAAGGGGAAAGGGGGGAAATTGGGAAAAAAAGGGAAAACGGAAAATAAGGGAAAATAAACAGGAAAAGGAAAAAAGGGGAAAAGGGAAAATAAGGGGAAACAAGCAGGAAAAGGAAAAAAAGCAGGAAAGGGGAAAATTGGGAAAAAGGGAAGAAAGGAAAATAAGGGAAAACAAGAGGGAAAAGGAAAAAAAGGGGAAAAGGGGGAAAGAGGGGGTAAAGAAAAATAAGGGAAGGAATTGAAGAAATTCTGTATTCCTTAATTATAATTTATTACAATTATCAGTAATTGTAATTATAATTAGTAATTGCAGGAATCGCACCCCAAACAGCCAATCCTCCCTGTTTTTCCAGGAGTGTGGAAAACCAGCTGGAATTAGGGAATTTTCCAGGATATTCCCAAATGTTGGGTAAATCCTGCCTTAAAGCACAGCCATTCCAAACTGGAATTAAACCATCCAGAGTAAAATTCCAGTGGAATCCAGCAGGAAAATCCCATTTTTAGAGGGATTTCTTTGGATTTGGGATGGGATAAAAAATCCTGGAAGTTCATCAAAGGCTCCATTAATTTATAGATTTTATAAGATCCAAACCAATTAAAAACAGGGATGCCATTCAGGATTTTCCCAGTCCGGAGCCCTGAATTGGTTTAAATTTGGGTTAAACTCAGCACCAACAAATCCCGGCCTAAATTTAAGATTCCTGATGGATGCTGGAATAAAAACCAAGGAATTCATAAACTCAGGAATACCAAATCCTCCCTTTTTCTTGGAATTTTTTCCTCTTGATCGACATAGAAGGAATTTCATTACGAATTTATCAACTTTGCTTCCCAAAAATAAAAACCCACAGAAAAATCCAACAAGGTTAGGAATGCCCCAAAATTCCAGGAAAAGCCGGGATTGGGCCGTTCTGCCAGCAGAGATTAGAGGGAAAGGGAATTCTCTTGGAACTGACTTCATGCCAAGGAGTTCAGGACCTTTTTATCCACCTCATTGGATTATCCACGGGAAGTTTTCCGGCTCATTAATTCCATTCAGGAGGTCAAATGGGATTTGTGGCAACTTTAACCTCCCAGAGCCCGGGAATTTTGGGCAATGGAGATCTCTGGGATATTGGGATGGTCCCTGCAAAGTTCTGGGGGAAAAATTCCTCTATTTTATTCATTTTGTTGAAAATTTCCTGGTTTTTATTGATTTTAACCCTGGGGTGGTCACTGAGGATTTTCCTGGTTTTTTAGGGATATTTGAGGACTCAGAGTGATTCCTTGGAGCTCTGATGGGAATTTTTCCAGCTTTGGGATTATAAAGAGCATGGCTGAGAAATAGAGAAAAAGCTTGAGATGAGAGGTGGGAGAGGAACATTTGGGAAAGAAGGAAATCAAAGGAGTATGAGATGCCCTTAAATGGGATTTAACTAATTAATTAATGTTAGTGATAATTAACATTAATGATAATTAATTGTCCTGAAAGTGAAATCTTCACTTGCACCTCCTGCCATGGGCAGGGATAATTCCCACCATCCCAGGTGGATCCAGCCTGGCCTTGGGCACTCCAGGGATCCAGGGGCAGCCACAGCAAATCTGGGAATTCCAGCCCAGGCAGGAATTCCTTCCCAAGGTCCCAGCCCCATCTCCCCTTTCCCAGTGGAGCCATTCCCTGTGTCCTGTCCCTCCAGGCCTTGTCCCAAATTCCAGCTCTCCTGGAGCCCCTGCAGGGATTCTGAGCATTCCCTGGAATTTTCCCTTCTCCAGGGGAACATTCCCAGCTCTCCCAGCCTGGCTCCATCCCAGAGGAACTCCTCCTCTCCATGGACTCACCCCAAAATTCCAACCAGGCCCTCCTAGCACCTGCCAAGTCCAGGCTCAGCCCTGTGCCTGGGCCAGGATTTGGATGAGATTCCCATGGGATACAGGTGTGCCAGGATGGTTTTTATGGGATCTCAGCCCATCCCACTGTGCACATTCCCAGGATAATCCAGAGCCTTAACTGGGAGCTGCTGGCCCAGGCCCATCCCAACCCTTCCCAGCCCGGCCATTCCCTCATCCCACACCATTTTTTTGGGAATTGCTGCAACCCATGTGGGGCAGGAATCCCTCACCCTGTTCCTGACATATCCCAGCCTGCTGAACGAAGGGAAGGGGAATTTTCCACCCCGGGAATGTCGGGAGCAGCTGGGCTTGGTTATGGATCCGGCGCTGTCTGGTTTGAGTTCACACCTTGGGAATTGGGCCTGGCTCGGCTCTCACCTCATCAGACGGGCCGGGATCGGATTCCCGCCCGCCTGGAAAAAACTTGGGAATTGGAGAAGGGTTTTATGGGGATTCTGAGCTCTGGGAATGCTTTAAAGGGAAAGAGGGCAGGGAGAGATGGGATTTTTGGGAAGGAGAAGCTGTGGCTGCCCCTGGATCCCTGGGAGTGTCCAAGGCCAGGCTGGGCATTGGGATTGGATCCAATGGGATGGTGGGAGGTGAACATGGAATGGGATTTAACGTCACTTCCCACCCAAACCATTCCAGGATTCTGGAGCCAGGCTGGGAGAGCTGGGAATGTTCACCTGGAGAAGGGAAAATTCCAGGGAATGCTCAGAGTCCCTGCAGGGGCTCCAGGAGAGCTGGAATTGGGGACAGGACACAGGGAATGGCTCCACTGGGAAAGGGGAGATGGGGCTGGATCAGCTCAAACCTGATTTTTATGGATCACACCTGGGGTTTTATCACGATAAACCTGGGTTTAAATGATGATATCTGGTTTCAATAATGCCAAACCCTGTTTTTTGTAATGATAAAACTGGTTTTTAATGTTAAATCCTGGTTTAAATAAAGATAAACCTGGTTTTTAATGCTAAACCCTGGGGTTTAGTGATATAAACCTTGTTTTTAATGAGATAAACCTGGATTTTTTGTAACGATTGACCTGATTTTAAACAATAAAACCCGGTTGTTATAACAATAAAACTGTTTTTAAGGATTTAAATAATAAAATCTGGTTTTAATAATGATAAACCCAGCTTTTTATAATGACAAAACAGGATTTTATAACAATAAACCTGTTTTTTAGGGATGAACCTGGGTTTTAATGAGAAACCCTGGGTTTTAGTGATATAAGCCTGATTTTTAATGATATAAACCTGGTTTTAAATGATAAAATCTGATTTTAATAATGCTAAACCCTGTTTTTCATAACGACAAAACAGGATTTTATAACAATAAACCTGTTTTTTAAGGATGAAACCAGTTTTTAATGCTAAATCCTGGGTTTTAGCAGTAAAAACTTGGTTTTAAAGAGATAAACCCAGTTTTTAATGATAAACCAAATTTTTATCATAGTAAAACTGATTTTAAATTATAAAATCTGATTTTAATTGTGATAAACCTGGTTTTAAAATTATAAACCTGTTTTTTGATAATCCCACCTCTTCAACGGTTCTCAACCTCCAGCTGGAATTGAAGGAAGAAGAATCCCTGAATCCCAGGGTTTTTAAGGTTGGAAAAGTCCTCTGGGATCATCAAATCCAAGCCTGTCCTGCACTGCCATTCCCAAAGGGTTTTTCCCCATTTCCTGGGATTTGAACCCTGCAGGGAATCCCAGAAGGAATCCCAGGAATGGTTGGCTATCCCGATAATTAACAGGGATGATTAACAGGGTAATTAACCTCATGGATTCCTGGCTCCTGGGAAAAGCGGGAATGTGTGGAAAAACAGGGAAAACAGCCAAGGGAAAGGGTGGATTAAACTCAGCTCTACTCAGGACTGAAGTCTGGCTTAGCCCAGAAAACTCTGGTTTTACTTTAATTAAATCGCAGAGAACGCCAGTTTTTGATTCCTGTCAAAATTCCCATCATCCTCTCCCTCAAAGGTCTGGAAAAATCCTGGAATTTTCTTCCCAGGCCCTGCCATCTCCTTCCTGTTCCTCTCCCAGTCTCTTACATGAAATTCTGGAATTTCAGAGCATGCTGGAATTCCTCCCATCAGAGGTTTCAAGGTGCTGTCACTGCCTCTGGAATCTGCCTCTGGAATTTTCCTCTGGAATCTCCCAGCCAAAGGCTGCACTGGACAGGTGGAGTTTCCATGGAATTCCCATCCTGCTTTTCAGGGAAGATTGGGATTTTTATCCTTTACCAGTGCAGAGGAAAACTCATGGGAAAAGGGGGAAACTGTGGGGATTGACAGGGATGGGATGAGGAAGGGAAAAGGCATCCCAAAAAATTCCCTTAATGTGGTTTTCTGGGGGAAAAAGCATGTGAAGGCCTGGAAAAGCGGGAAAAGAGGAATTGTGGGCCTTGTGTGTCTGGCACAAACACTGGGAGAAGGGAAAATACAGGAGGGAAAAGTGGGATGAGCGGGAATGAGCTGGAAAAGAGCCTGGGATTCCCTGGAATATCTCTTGGGATGAGGAGCTGGTGTCCAAGTACTTCGGGATTCAGGGAAATGAGAAGGGGAAGGAAGTGAGAAAAAATCAGGGAAATCCCTTCACTATTCTGAGAAATTAGTTCAGATTTCCAGGAGAGGTTTGGATTTCCCATTCCTGAAAGTGTTTTGTAAAGAGAATTCCATGGAATCATGGAATGGGTTGGGTGGGAAGGGACCTTAAATCCCATCCCATTCCCACCCAGGGACACCTCCCACTGTCCCAGGTGGATCCAGCCTGACCTTGGGCACTGCCAGGGATCCAGGGGCAGCCACAGCAAATCTGGGAATCCCAGCCCAGGCAGGAATTCCTTCCCAAGATCCCAGCCCCATCTCCCCTTTCCCAGTGGGAGCCATTCCCTGTGTCCTGTCCCTCATTCCAGCTCTCCTGGAGCCCCTGCAGGGACTCTGAGCATCCCCTGGAATTCTCCCTTCTCCAGGGCAACATTCCCAGCTCTATCAGAGCAGAGGAGCTCAAGAATCCTGGAATATTTTGAAAGGATCTTAAATCCCATCCCATTCCCACCCCATCCACATCCAGGGACACCTCCCACCATCCCAGGCGGCTCCAGCCCATCCATGGGCACTTCCCAGGATGGAGAATCCACAATTTCTCCAGGTAACCAACACTGAGCCAACCAGGATGAGCCAAAACCACACAGATCCCCAAACACCCACCTTTCCCACCGAAGTTTGGGAAAGAAAACCAAGAATTCTTTAAAGTTCTCCCGCTCGGAGCCGCCTCGCAGTTATTTTCCCTGTTTTCCCCGAATTTCAATGCGCTGCCGTAAATCCAAGCTCGGAGTGGCAGCGCCGTAAAATATTTTGATGAAACGCCATCCCAGAAATCCGATTTGTCCCGGTGATTTGTGGAGCCTGGCGACGCCAGCCCTTGGGAGCACAGTAAAATTCCGGGGGACGCCGGATTTACGGCTCTCTCCGTTGCCCGGGTTGTTAATAATGTTCCGGGAGGCTGGAGCAGAATATTCCAGGGGTGTGGGGTTTTTGTTGTTGGACGGTTGCAGGAGAGACTTAGAAGCTTAATATTTTATATTTTTTAGGTTAGTATTTTATTACAGGGCGTGGGTATTAGAGAGAGCTTAGAGCAAGGGAGAGATAAGAGAGACAAGAGGCAAGAGAAGAAGAGAGATAAGAGAGAAGAGAGTGATTTTTTGTTTTACAACACAATAAGTATTTTTTGCTAATGAATATTATAATTTTTAATAACTAATTTAATACAATATACTAATTTCTTAATATTTCCATGCAACTTATAGGATTTTTTAGATTACTATGTTTTATGGCTTTCTTATCTGTAACCCTTATCTTGAGACTTTTTTTGGCAGGCATAAAGTAGGATGTTTTTTGGCTTTTTGGTACTTGTGGCATTTGGTACCATCTAAACATAGGAAGAGAAGTTAAACCTTAACATAACTATTTTTAGTGTTTATGTTAAATACTGTTAACATGTTTATTTCATCTATTGTTCTAGAACTACTTGCTAGGCATTTATATGATTTTGATATTACCTCTCCAACACAGGGGCACGGATAATATTCCAGGGACATGGAGCTTGGAAAGGGGAGGGGTGAAAGGGGAGAGGTGAGGAGTTTTTAATTCTGGGAAGAGCAAAGGGAACTTGGGAATGTTCACAGGAAGAGATGAAAGTTTTCCCTTTTTTAGGAAGATCCCAGAATCTAAGGAGTTACTCAGCGTGGCTGAATTTGAGGAATTTTTTTCCTGGATTTTTTAGGTACTAGAGATGGGTTGCTAAGTCAGGAATGCAAAATGGGATTTGAATATTCCCTGAGAAGATGGAGGGCAGGGATGGGTGGGATCTTGGGAAGGAATTCCTGGCTGGAATGGAATTCCCAGATTTGCTGTGGCTGCCCCTGGATCCCTGGAAGTGTCCAAGGCCAGGCTAGATCCACCTGGGATAGTGGAAACTGTCTCGGGATTGGAATGGGATGAACATTCCCACCCAAAGCAGTGATTCTGTTACAATTCTTTCTGCAATTATTAATTAATATATCAATTAATATAATGGTATAGTAATTAAATAATAATTATAACAATAAATTAGCAATTCTGGAAATATTTCAGCATGGAATCTCCCAGCATTCCAAGCAGGCAGTGCCAGTCACTCCAAGCACCTTCCTAACATTCCAGAGAGGAAAAAGAAAGGAAAAAAGAAAGGAAAATGGAAGGAAAAAGGAAGGGAAAATAAAGGGCAAAGAAAGAGAAAAGGATAGGAAAAAGAAAGGGAAAAGGAAAAGAAAGGAAAAAGGGAGGGAAAAGAAAGAATAAATAAAGGAAAAAGAAAGGAAAAAGGAAAAATGAAAGGAAAAAAGAAAGGAAAATGGAAGGAAAAAGGGAGGGAAAAGAAAAGAATAAATAAAGGAAAAAGAAAGGAAAAAGGAAAATGAAAGGAAAAAAGAAAGGAAAATGGAAGGAAAAAGGAAGGGAAAAGAAAAGAGAAAGAATAGGAAAAAGAAAGGGAAAAGGAAAAGAAAGGAAAAAGGGAGCAGAAAAGAAAGGAAAAATAAAAGGAAAAAGAAAGGAAAATGAAAGGAAAAAAAGAAAGGAAAAAGAAAGGAAAACTAAAGGAAAAATAGAAGGGAAAAGAAAGGGAAAATAAAGGCTGGAAGTGTTTTTCCTGCAAAGAAATGGGCTGAACACTTCCCAGGCACTTGGAATTTATGGATCTGGGAACACCCCCAGGGGCTGAGCGGGACAAATCCTCAACAGAGCAATCTGGGAATGTTCGGTGTAGCAGCAGCTCCTGTTTAAATCCGGAGCAGCAGGAGGAGGATCCATGAAAATTCCAACTCCCTCCAGGGAATTTCCCACATCCCAAGCCTGTCCCGGATTTCGGGAGCAGAGCTATTCCCACTCCCTCCTAATTGATGGCTCCCGGGCTGATCCCGGAATTCCCGGGAGGAGGGGTTGGGATGATTTATTCCCGGGATGCAGCCGCAGGCTGGCGCTGAGAGCTTTTATCCCCTTACAGGCGGGAAGTGTCCGAGCCCATCATTTTTCCAAGGATTATGGCTCTCCTCAAAACATTCCAAGCGTTTTATGTGGGAATTCCGGGCTGCAGCTGACTGACAGCCCCACGAGCTCCGAATCCTGGGAAAACGGAGATCCCACACCAGGATCCCTCCCAAGGAGGGATTTTTGTGGTTGTTATTCCCAGATGGATCCGGCTCTTCAACCCCCAGCCTCAGGAATTTTTTCCCATGGGAGAAACCACCCAGCAAATCAGGAATTCCAATTCCATGGGAGGGAAGCAGCCATGAGAGCGATGGGATTTATTCCTAAAAAAGCTTCCCAGAGTTCCCTCACTGGAAGAAAACTCAAGATTTGGAAGTGCCCAGGATTTATATCAGGATAAAAATCAGAACTCCCTTCACAATCATGCCCTGGTGTAGGTAATTTGGGATTAAGGACTCTGGTGCTTATTCCATGGAAAATCCTTAAAACTTTCCTTTGGACAAACCAAGGAGAAGCTTTTAGGTCCCTTCCAAGCCAAACCATTCCCTGATTTCTGATTCCAAAGTTTCATGAAACTTGGAGTGAAGATATTTTTTCCAGGCGTTGAGGGTGGTGCCGAGGCTGGAGGAGGATGGGGATGATTCCCCTGGAGCAACAGAAATCCAGGGATCAGGAAGAGCCAAAATCCTTTAGAAATGAGGGGAAGTAATGGGATGGAGTCATGGAATCATGGAATGCTTTCAGTGGGAAGAGACCTTAAATCCCATCCATTCCATCCCAGGGAAAATTCCCACTGTCCCAGGGGGATCCAGCCTGGCCTTGGGCACTGCCAGGGATCCAGGGGCAGCCACAGCAAATCTGGGAATTCCAGCCCAGGCAGGAATTCCTTCTCAAGATCCCAGCCCCATCTCCCCTTTCCCAGTGGGAGCCATTCCCTGTGTCCTGTCCCTCCAGGCCTTGTCCCCAATTCCAGCTCTCCTGGAGCCCCTGCAGGGACTCTGAGCATTCCCTGGAATTTTCCCTTCTCCAGGGAACATTCCCAGCTCTCCCAGCCTGGCTCCAGAATCCTGGAATGGTTTGGTTTGGAAAATACCTTAAATCCCATCCCATTCCCACCCCATCCATGTTCAGGGACACCTCCCACCATCCCAGGTGGACCCAAGCCCCAATGTCCAGCCTGGCCTGGGACATTCCCAGGGATGATCCACAGCTTCTCTGGGAATACCTGTGCCAGAGCCTCTCCACGCTTCCAGCTGGGAATTCCTTCATCCCCTCTCTCCTCCATCAGAGTGGGAGCAGAGCAGCCCCTCGGAGCTCTCCTGTGTTTTCCAGGAACACCCTGGCTCTGACCCTTCATCCTTTGGAACAGGAAGGTGCCGGGATTGGAGCAGACTGGGAGCTGCTGTTCCCAGGGAAAAAATTCCAGCCCCATCTCCAGACACATTTGGGGCTACATGAGATTCCTGGAGAAGGTCCCAGGAATTCTGTGTCTTCTTCCTGCCGGTGGCAGTGATCCCTGGGATTGGAATTTTACCGGTGTTCACTGGATCCAGGAGGTTGCTTTTTCCTTGGAGAGCAGGAATTTGATCCCAAATGTGGATTTGAGAACTTACAGCCCACTGGGTCAGGTGGGATTTCAGGACAGAAAGAGGAAGGCAAGACAATTCTGGGGGAAATTCCTGGAATTTTATGTTTAGCTTTACTAGGAATAGGGTACCGGGAAAGCCGGAGCACCCGCATGGATGCAGGAATTGCTCTCCTTGGCATTCCCAAAACACTCCACCAATCCCAAAGAAACCTTTCCATCACCAAAACCAGGGCAGGATAACCCAAAATTCCCTCCTTTCTCCCGGATTCCAGAGTTGGTGTTCCCTCCTCCAGCTGGATTTTCCTCTTGATGCCGTGAGATCCTCCAAAGTGTTAATCTCTTCCTTACATCTGATTTTCCAGAATAACCATTCCCGGGCCAGCTGTGAATCCTTGGAAAGCAGCTGTTTGCACCCCTGGATGTGGCTTGGAAGAGGAGCTCAGATCCAGCTGAAATTCCTGCCAGAAAGATTGGAAAAGCCACACTGTTTTTTACCCACACAGACACCTGGATTCTGGAATGTCTGGGATATGAGCTGTCCTGAAATTCTGGGAATGTGGCAGCCCAGGAGTGGGATGGGAACAACAAAATGAGAATGGAATATTCCATCATGGAAAAGAAAAAGTTTTGTTAAATCCCTGTGGTCCCACGGAGATCTTGGAATGCTGATGGGAGTGGGAAAGGTGGGAAAGGGGAGATTGCAGCTCCTACCTGCAGGAAAACAGGGAAGAGTGGCTTCAAAATTGGGATATTCCTGGGAAACAGCTGGGAAAGCAGCAGGAGAGTCAGGATTGACATGAGGCTGGGATTTGTCAGTCCGAATCTGAACATTCCGGGAAGGAATCTCCGGAAGGACTTGACTCCTCACATCCGATATTCCTGCTGTTCTTCCATGATTCAGAGATGGGCAGAGATCCTGCTGCTATTCCCTGGATCAGGGATGTGCACGGATCCTGCAATTCCACAGATCAGGGATGGACACAGATCCCACTATTCCATGGATCAGGGATGGACATGGATCCTGCCATTCCATGGATCAGGGATGGACACAGATCCTGCTGCTATTCCCTGGATCAGGGATGGACACAGATCCTGCCATTCCATGGATCAGGGATAGGCAAGTCCTGCTATTCCATGGATCAGGGATGGACACAGATCCTGCAATTCCATGGATCAGGGATGGACATGGATCCTGCTATTCCCTGGATCAGGGATGGACACAGATCCCACTATTCCCTGGATCAGGGATGGACACAGATCCCACTCTTCCCTGGATCAGGGATGGACACAGATCCCACTATTCCATGGATGAGGGATGGACATGGATCCTGCTATTCCCTGGATCAGGGATGGACACAGATCCTGCCATTCCATGGATCAGGGATGGACACAGATCCCACTATTCCCTCGATCAGGGATGTGCACAGATCCCACTATTCCATGGATCAGGGATGGACACGGATCCCACTATTCCCTGGATCAGGGATGGACACAGATCCCACTATTCCATGGATCAGGGATGGACACAGATCCTGCTGCTATTCCCTGGATCAGGGATGGACACGGATCCTGCCATTCCATGGATCAGGGATTGAACTGCTCCACGAATTCAAGTTGTTCCAGCCCTCATTCCCTAATGAGAGGAGCCAGGATGGGATTTAATGGGGAACAGGCAAACACACGGGGAGCGCTCGGGATCGCCCAGGACGAGCGGGATGAGGGCTTGGAAAGGCCTCGGGAAAGGAAGGGTGGGAAGGGGGGAGGGAAAATCCCATCCTTTGCCAGGCTGGGTGTCAGGGTGGGAAACGGATGGGAAAAGTGGAGATTTCTGTTTAATTGGCTCGTCTGGGAACAGGCTGGGGAAAATCCCAGGGCTGCATGGAACAGGGGGTGGGATCTGTGGGAGAAGAGCGGGATCCAGGCACATTCCTGGTTAGTGGGATCTGATCCAGGGAACACCAGGATCTGGGCCCATCCCTGATCCAGGGAATTGCAGGATCTGGGCACATCCCTGATCCAGGGAATTGCAGGATCTGTGCCCATCCCTGATCCAGGGAATAGCAGGATCCATGTCCATCCCTGATCCAGGGAATTGCAGAATCTGTGCATATATTCCTGATCCATGGAATGGCAGGATCCATGTCCATCCCTGATCCAGGGAATTGCAGGATCTGTGCCCATCCCTGATCCAGGGAATAGCAGGATCCATGTCCATCCCTGATCCAGGGAATTGCAGAATCTGTGCATATATTCCTGTTCATGGAATGGCAGGATCCTTGCCTATTCCTGATCCAGGGAACAGCAGCAGGATCTGTGCATCTGAGGGGGACAGAGGGACAGAATTCCCACCTTTCCTGCTGCCCACGCCGCGGGATCATCCCAGGACTCGGCTGTGAATTCCCATGGCGGTGCCGTGCCATCAATCCCGTGATTCAAATTCCCTCTTTTCCAGCCCCGAATGTGTCAGCGGCCCCACGGGATTCAGGATTTACGAGGTGTCGAAAACCTCCTGGTTCCCATTGTCCGGATAATCCATAAAATGCTCCGACACTCCAAGGGAATGTTGCAGCCTGTCCATGTTCCTGCAGGCCAGATGCTTCCCGAGGAATCAAAGGGAAGACACGGAATTTTTTTTTTTTTTTCTGGATGGGGTTGGAGTGTCTGGGATGTGGCTTGGGTACAAACAGCAAGGAAAAGAAAGGATGTTGTAAGTGCTGGAAAATAAATCCTTAAAAAAGGAAATTATTCAGTCCAAGCATTTGAAATTATCCGTTTTTTAAGGATTTTCAGGTGCTTGAGATGTGGATCCAGGTGTTGAAAATCTGGAAAACAAAAGGAAAAATTCCAATTTTACTGCAAGAAAAGGGAATTCCTTGTTCAGCCACCAGCAGCCCAGGGTGATCCAGCAGGGCCTGAACTTCTCCTTTTTCCAGGTTTTATTTAAGGAATTTTTGACCGTCTCTGTTTTATGGGAGCTTAATGAGCAGCTTCCAAGGACTGGGAAATTCCAGGTGGAAAACACAGTCCCCAATTCCTTCAGCATCCAGATCCAAGCCCTTCTTCATCTAAAAAAACTGAAAGGATTTTATTCCAAAATCAAAGAATATTCCAAGCTGGAAAGGAGCCACCTGAGGATAACATGGAGTGAAACCATCCTGAACCTCATTCCAGGTTTGGAAAAGCTGGGATAAACTTTTCCCACTCCACGTTTTCCTTCCACCTCAACTCCTTCCACTTTGGGACCTCCTGGACCATCCATGGGCCAAAATCCCGGACAAGAAAAGCAACAAAATAAGAAACTCATCCCAAAAAAACACCACCCACGGATGAAGCCTCTTCCCTCCCGGGAATTCCCAGAACAGCTGGAAACTGATTCACAGGGAACGAAAACCTTCGGATTTGGGAGGTTGAAAAAACACCACCCAGGTCCTGCTTTGGCTCCAAATCCAGGGAAGGAATATAATGGAAGGGTTCATCTTCCTATTTTTTCCAGCTGTTTACCGAAGTCCAATCCTAATAAATTGTCCCCTTTCCCCAGAAATTTGGGATTCTGCCCTGTATTAATAAGAGTGAGGATGGATCTGGATCTGGATCTGGACCGGGATCTGGTGGGAAGCTTCCCTTGGAATGTGGTGTTGGGAGGGTGGGAATCTTGTCTGGGCCATTTTTGTGGGACATCAGGGAGAAAGGATTGAAAAACTCTGGAGAGGGACTGAGAACAAGACCTGGAGGGACAGGGCACAGGGAATGGCTTCCACTGGAAAAGGGGAGATTGGGCTGGGATCTTGGGAAGGAATTCCTGCCTGGGAGGGTGGGGTGGGGCTGGGCTGGAATTCTCAGAGCCCCTGGATCCCTGGGAGTGTCCAAGGTTGGATATTGGGGCTTGGATTCACCTGGGACAGTGAGAGGTGTCCCCTTCCCTTCCCCTTCCCTTCCCTGAAACTTCCCTTCCCTGAAACTTCCCTTCCCTGAAACTTCCCTTCCCTTCCCTGAAACTTCCCTTCCCCTGAAACTTCCCTTCCCTGAAACTTCCCTTCCCTTCCCTGAAACTTCCCTTCCCTGAAACTTCCCTTCCCTGAAACTTCCCTTCCCTGAAACTTCCCTTCCCTTCCCTGAAACTTCCCTTCCCTAACTTCCTTGAAACTTCCCTGAAACTTCCCTGAAACTTCCCTTCCCTGAAACTTCCCTTCTCCTCATCCATGTAACGCCAGGAAAAGACCATTTTCCCAAATCCCAAAATTCAGATTCCTGTTCACCAGCTCCAGACAAGGAATCTAAATCCTCCCACAAGAAGGATCCCAATGGATTTGGATTAGATCCTGGTGGATCAACATTGAGGAAGCCTGGACAGGGATTCTGGTGTCTCCCAGGTTTGGGTTTTCCATCAAAACTGGGTTTGGAGTAACCTGGGATAGCCCATAGAACTCAACGGAATTTTCCCACCCAAACCATTCCAGGAATCCCCAATTCCATGATATTTTACAGCCAATGGAACGATGAAAATAATGGGAAAAGAGGACAAAGCCCAAGAGGATATAAACCAAATGAATTCTTAGTTATTTCTCTCCAGGTTTTATTCTATCTGAAATATTCCCTTTGTTTTCCTGGAACTCGGAAGGATGAGAAGGTGAACTCGGGTGGGAGAGAATATCTGCAATAAACATTCCCACTGGGATCATCATTCCAAAATTGACTTTACCCATGGAGAGCAAGGAACTTTAAGGAGCTGAGCTCTTTAAGGATCTACAGAGCCAAGATCTCACTTCCATCCCACGATCCAACCTCTTCCCACAATGTCTGGGATGCAACAGAGCCATCCCTGCTGAAATCCCGGGATTAATAACAACCAGATTGGTTTGCAGCAGGGATAAAAAAAGCAACAATCCCAAAAAAACCTCCCAAAAATCGGGATGGGTTTCCAGCCTGTGGGTGTTTGCTGGACCTGCTGAACCGACTGCAAACCTTCCCAAAATAATGTCCAGCTGCTCCCTGGAGCATTCCCGGGAACAAAGTGTCCGATTCATTTGTGTGGCAGGGCAGGGAAGAGGTGGAGCTGTTCCTCCTGGATAAACACGGCTGGAAAACACCCGGAGGGGCAAAAAATCTGGGGGAAAAAAATCCATGGGAAGGGAAAGAAATGGAAAAGGGAGAAGTGGTCAGGGGTGGGGAGAAAAAATTCCAGGAGCAGGGTTTGATTTTGGAGTCTTGGCATTGGGATTTTGGGAGAGGAGGATTGGGATTTTGGAGAGCAGAATCAGATTTTGGAGAGTGGGATTGGATTTTGGAGACTGGGATTAGATTTTGGAGAGTGGGATTGGGATTTTGGAGACTGGGATTGGATTTTGGAGAGTGGGATTGGATTTTGGAGAGTGGGATTGGGATTTTGAAGACTGGGATTGGGATGGAGATTTTGGGGAGTGGGATTGGGATTTTGGAGAGTAGGATTTATTTTGCGGGGCAGGATTGGAATTTTGGACCATAGGTTTGGATTTTGAAGAGTGAGATTGGGATTTTGGAGACTGGCAGAGCAGAATTGGAATTTGGAAAGTGGGATTTGGATTTTGGAAAGTGGGATTTATTTTGGAGAGGGGGATTGGGATTTTGGAGAGTAGGATCAGATTTTGGAGAGTGGGATTGGATTTCGGAGACTGAGATTGGGATGGAGATTTTGGGGAGTGGGATTGGGATTTTGGAGAGTAGGATTTATTTTGGAGAGCAGGATTGGGATTTTGTAGAACAAACAGGGTCACACTGGGCAGTGCTTATCCCAGGATCCAAGGAATCATGGAATTATTTTGGTGGGAAGGAATCCTAAATCCCACCCCATTCCCACCCCATCCACGCTCAGGGACACCTCCCACCATCCCATTGGATCCAATCCCAATGTCCAACCTGGGATCCAGGGGCACCCACAGCTTCTCCAGGAGTATCCATGACTTTCCTCCATGGCTTTTCTCTCTCCTGCTCTGCCCACTGAGCCCCCCCTGGCCGCTCCACCTGCATTTCCCATCCCAAATTCCAATTTGTTTTGGGACTTGCAGCCTGTCTGCTCGGAAAGGCTCGATCCCGTCACCAATCTCGGGACATTCCGCTGTTTTCCGTCTCTGTGCCACCCAGGGCTTTGATGTGAAATCCCCTTTTCTTATCTCTCCGTTTTATGGGATTTGTCCACATTTCCCTTGGATTCTGCCCAGAACATCCCATTCCAGAGCCATTCCCAAGCCGACCCCGGTGCTCTGTGGTTTTTGGCCCCTCTCCCACTCCTTCAAGTCGGCCTCTCCAAAATCCCCTCTGTCAGGATTTTGTCACTGACATCACATTCCTGATGGACACTCTGGACATTTATCAATCCCACCGGGATTGCCTTTTTCCTGGAAGAGCCTTCTGAGTCAATTCTGCTTCCCAAGGGACTTTTCTTCATCCCAGATTCCAGCAAAAGCACTGGAAAGAATTCATTTCTCGTTGCCTTTACGGACTTGGTGATCCTCAAATGGAGGAGGAATTTTGATCCCAGTTGTACCAAAGTGGGGATAAATTCATTGAATTCCAGACAGGAATTTTACCTCCAAAATCCAAACTGGGATGGTAGTTGTTGAAGAAATCCCAGGAGATTTTGGGATATGGAACTCTCCAGCAACTCTGGCTCTGTTTTCCCGACTTTTAAAATAAAACAGGAATCTTCAATTTTTTTCCTAAGTTGGATGTTTTCCTGGCACTCCAAGATTTTTCCATGACCTGGGATGGGGTGGGTGACCCAGGAGGTGACATCCCAAATCCCTTTAATGGATGATGTCATTAACGGCACCTCGCTCTCCAAATAATCCATCGGAAAACAGCGGGACCACGGGAACAACGATCCCTCTGTTTTCCCAATCCATTAATTTCAGCTCCCTCAAACCCGGCTCTGACATCCAGAGCAGAGACGAGGTTTTCCTTTCTCCTTTCCCTCTGGAATTACAGGAAAGAGCCCCATTAGCTCAGGACTGGGATTTTGTTTGGATGCCTCCAGCACAGAAAATCCAGGAGGAATTTGCAGCTCCCGGGATTTGTTCTTTGCTTCCCACTCCACTCCGTTGGTGATGGGTTGAGAATTCCTGGTCCTGTTTTATCCCTGCCCCAAAATCCTTTCGGGTTTATGGGATGGTGTCTCATCTTCCCTTCCCATATCGCGATTTTTCTTCTTGCTGATGGAATTTTCTTAACTTCCCAATTTCAGGGGAATGTTTACAAGGCCTTGGAGCTCAGGAGCTGCTCGTGGATGTCTCCACTTCCTTTTCCTGCCAAAAAAAAGACAAAGATCCATTAAATGTGGCAATTTTTTTTTAATGTGGATTAAACCATTTTTCCAGCGTCTAGGAGTTGATGGAAGCTGATTTATAATTTTAAATTATATTTTATTTTTTTTAAAATGTTATTTTAAATACTTTTTAAATTTAATATTTTAATTTTTTTATTTTTATATTTTAAATTCTATTTCATTTTCATTTTGCCTTTTATTTTGTCTTATTTTATTTTGTTTTATGCTACATTTTGTTTTATTTTATTTTGTTTTCTATTTTTAACTTTATTTGATTTTATTTGATTTTATATTTTATTATATTTTATTTCTTTTAATTTTGTTTCTTTTCATTTTATTTCAAATTTTTTATTTTATTTTATTTCAAAATTCTATTTTATTTTATATTATTTTATTTTATTTTATTTTATCCATGGGAAACACAGAGCATTTCCCTTGGAAAACTGCTACCTTCCAAAAAAAAATGGAGAAAAAAAATCCAGACATTTTGCCATAATCCTCCTTAATATCCATAGGAAGATGGGAATATTTCCCACAGGAGCACAAGATGGAATTCCAGGAATCTGTGTCCTCCTGCACCTGGACTGGATTTTCCTGAGGAAAACCAGGAATCTGTTATTCCCATTTCCCATTGGATGAGGAATAACACTGGAAGCCATTCCCATAGGATAAGAGAACATTAAATCCCTAAGCATTCCAAAGATGGACAGAATTCCATCCATCTCAGAACTGGATCCAGCCTGGGTCCAGCTCCACTCCAACTCATCCCAAAAAACCCCAAATGTTCAATTCCCAGGAAAAAAAACAACGGTCGGATCCAACCCCATCAAATTCCAGCTGGGTGTTGAAATCCCGAATTAAATCCATTGTTTGTTTCCATCCGTGGATTTTCCAGCTCCGACCGCTGACATTTCTCAATGTTGGTGTTGTCAAATAAACACTGGATTTTTTTGGGAGCGCTTTTTTGGGGGGAATTAAAGGGATATTTAACAGGCCCTCTGGCATCCTCTGGGATGGATCATTCCAAGGGCTGGAAATGCAATTCCAGAGGATTGGAAATGCTATTCCAGAGCTCCTGGACACAGCTGTGCATTTTTTAGGATATTCCCAGTGGATTAATACCTCTCTCCTTTTTTTTTTTTTTTACCTTCAAACAAATCCAAACTTGGAATTTTTGGAAGCTGGATCAATGATCCTTGAGGATCCATTCCATGGCAGGTTATTCCATGATCCCAAAAAATGATGCAGTTATGGAATTTGCTAGTGTGTTCTGACAAGAAATCAAATTCCAGGCTGGTTTTCCACCTGAATCTTTTTCCATTTTTGGGATCAGAGCAGATTTTTCCCAGTTAATTGAAGAATAATTGGGATCAGATCCATCAGAGCATCTCCATCAAAAATTCCGGCCCTTGGAACAAAAAAGGAATGTTGGGAGGTGAAAGAGATCCATAAAAAGATCCAGAGGGAGAAAAATAAAACCCCTGGAAATCTGTTTTGGAATCTATTCCTTTCCCACCATTTTTATGGCTGAACACTCTTTTTTAACAATTCCAACCCAAAACATTCCCAAAAATTCTTGGGAAATCACATTTCCTTCCCAAGGAAAATGCCAGCATTTTTCCTGCTATTTTAATTCTCAGTTGGAAGCTGGAAGTGAAAATCTGAAGTTTTGCAGGAAATGGAATTTCCGCTGGGAATAGTGGAATATTCTTTTTTGATAGAATGGAGTTGTTTGATTTCATTTTGGTGGGAAATTTTGGATTTGGTAACCCTGGGTTTTGCACAATCTTGAAGATTTGATTTTAAAAAGATAGGAATATTTTCGATCCAAATCCACCAGAAAATGAAATATTTAAGGAATCCCTAAAAGGGAAAAAATTCCTACAAATTAAAAAACGTGGGAATGAGCCTGTGAACAATTCAAAAAATAAGGGAAAAGTTGGAATAGCAAATTCGAGATGGGGAGAGCGGTTTGGACAATTTTTGAGCAGAATTTAATGTAAATTGAGCTACATCCACAAAATATTTGGGATTAATGGATGCAGCAGTTGCCAATGGAAAAACTGGAGAACAACTAATTCCAAGGGTTTAAAACTCTGGGCAGTGCAGGAAATCCCTGTGGGAGGAAACATTTGCCTGATCCCGGGATAATTGAAGGAAAAACCTTTCCCACTCCACGTTGTGGTTGTGCTGCTCCTCAGCCTTTTCCAAGAGAATAATTCCAAGGAATAATTGGACACTTGGAATGCAGCATCACCACGGAGCTGCAGCACTGCCATCCCTTGGAAAAGCTCCACTTCCAGCTCCTTTTTCCCTCCTGCTTTTCTTTGGAACAACCCTGTTGCGTTTCCATCTTGGAAGCACAAATTATTCCCAGCTCCCTTTTTTCTGGGAGACCTCCAGGGCATCCAAGGACGTGGAAGTGCTTTTGGTTCCTCTCACAAGATGGGATCTGCCACGTGGAAACTGCAGATTTCCCACCAATCTCATAAAAATCTCACCATGAGATCTTATTTCCTTTTTTTTTCCTGGATTTTTCCGGCTTGGAATTGCTGGGAAGCTGCAGCCACGTACAGGAAGTCATCAGGTCTGCAAACATGGAATTTTATTTTCTGTGCTTTAATTGATATCCATCCATGGATTTGGGGCCATTCCTCATCCCTGGGATACGGAAATCCAAAATCCAAGGTGGCCTTTGAAAGAGATGTGGCCACCACCCGATGTGCCTCGGGATAAAATCATTCCGAGGTAAATTTGTCATAAATCCCAACTATTTCAGCAAATCCATTTTCACCGGAAGCTCCGTGCCCCCGACAACTTGAAGAGAAGCCACAATTCCCTCTCTGTTGTTTCCCAACGTTTCTCTGGGTTTGGGAAGAGAAATCCCTCCTTGTTCCCTCCACTTTTTCCTCAGGGATGGATCCACGACATCGGCACTGGGGAACGTGTTTGTGTTTGCTTGGAATTCTGCCCGGAGCCACCACAAATCCTCTGGGATGGGGTTCAATCCATGCTCCAGGCTGGGCCTGTCAGCAAATCCTTGATTTTTTTGGGGAGGGGAAACTTCTGCTCCAGGTCAATCTGGGGGCAGGAGGAGGGAGAAGGAATTCTGGGATTTACCATCCAGTCCGGGGGCCACCTTGGCCCTCTCCTTTCCAGGTTTTTCCTGGATGTGGCTCATCTCATCCTCCCTTCCAGAGTCGGCTTTAGGGCTGTTCTCAAATCCTACACCTCTGGAGAAACCACAATGCCAGTCCCTGCCCGGTTTCCATGGATAAGAGAATCCCAAGGACAAGACTTTTCCCCAGGTCTTGAATTCCCCAGCCCAGGAGCAGCATCAGGAGCACCAGGATGGTCCGGATCCCATGAAATGGGATTTTGTCTGGATTTATTATCCTGATTTCCCTTTTGTTTAAAGCGAATTGTTTTTCTTTCCCTGTTGCCAAAACCACTGGAGGATCACGGAATCATGGAATTCTTGGAGTGGGAAAGGGACCTTAAATCCCATCCAACTTATTCCAGGGACACCTCCCACTGTCCCAGGTGGATCCAAGCTCCAATATCCAACCTGGCCTTGGGCACTGCCAGGGATCCAGGGGCAGCCACAGCAAATCTGGGAATCCCAGCCCAGGCAGGAATTCCTGCCCAAGATCCCAGCCCCATCTCCCCTTTCCCAGTGGAGCCATTCCCTGTGTCCTGTCCCTCCAGGCCTTGTCCCAAATTCCAGCTCTCCTGGAGCCCCTGCAGGGACTCTGAGCATTCCCTGGAATTTTCCCTTCTCCAGGGGAACATTCCCAGCTCTCCCAGCCTGGCTCCAGAATCCTGGAATGGTTTGTGTTGGACCTTAAATCCCATCTCATTCCCATCTCCATCCCATCCATGTTCAGGGACACCTCCCCCTGTCCCAGGGTGCTCCAATCTCCATCCAACCTGGCCTTGGACACTTGGAGTCGCCTTCCTTCATTCCAGGTGGGAAGCATCGTGTTCACCATGGATCCAAATGGATCTTGGCCCAGATTTGCTGTGGCTGCCCCTGGATCCTGGAAGTGTCCAAGGCCAGGTTGGACACTGGGCTTGGATCCACCTGGGATAGTGGGAGGTGTCCCTGCCCATGGCAGGGGTGGAATGGGATGATCCTTGAAGTTTTTCCAACCCAGACAATTCCATAATTCCATAATTACCCACCACTGACTCCACAAACCCCAGCCAAGGACACATCCAGCAGCTGGGAAGCACCAGGAAAAGGGAATCGCTGGGAATGCTCCAAACAGAGAGGTGGGATCTGCAGGGAATCCCCAGGGCAAGAGGGGAGAGGGAACACCTTTCATTCCCTGAGTTATCCCCAATTCCAGCCTGAAAGCAGGACAAACTCTTGGATTAAAGCGGGAATCTCACAGGGCTGCACCACTCAGCGACAGAATGCCATGAAAAGAGACTTCCTTGGCACAAATTCCAGAGTTTCCAGCCAGAACAGGGAAAACAACCGAGGAGGAGAAGAGAAAAAACCAAAAGCCTCGGAGCAGGCCGGGGAAGGTCAGGAGGAGACGTGGGATGAAGGACGGGGCCACCTCGAGCATTCCCAGCTCCCCACGGAGCGGCCGGGACGTGCCGCCGGCAGGATCCCGGGGAAGCTTTGATGGAAGTGGCTTCTTTCCCTGCTCCAACATCCCCACTCCCGTCCTCGCGTCCCCAGGCCACCCAAACCACGGGATAATTGGATGTGTCAACATCTCCCGCATCCGGTGATGGAGGAGGCTATAAAAAGAAACGCTCCTGCTATAAACGCTTCAGGACAAAAAAGAGTTGGAAAAGGGCAAGGAATGCGAAGGGCCTGTTCTCTTTTGGAGGCGTGTCCAGGATCCTGGGGTTTGGAAGGAGGGGTTTGGATCTTGATCCCCCTTCATCCGGCACTTCCAGGGTTTTTCAGCCGCCATTCCATCGTGGAGGATCAGAAAGCTGCTGAGAGTGTCTCCTCGAGATGCTGCATCCGTGGGGCTCCTCGGTGATGTCCAGAAATCAGGATGGATCCTGGAATCCTGAAATGGGTTAGGATAGAAAGGATTTCAGGATCATCCCATCCCAACCCATCCATGGCAGGGACACTCCCACTGTCCCAGGTGGATCCAACCTGGCCCTGGACATTCCCAGGGATCCAGGGGCAGCCACAGCAAATCTGGGAATCCCAGCCCAGACAGGAATTCCTTCCCAAGGTCCCAGCCCCATCTCCCCTTTCCCAGTGGAGCCATTCCCTGTGTCCTGTCCCTCCAGGCCTTGTCCCAAATTCCAGCTCTCCTGGAGCCCCTGCAGGGACTCTGAGCATCCCCTGGAATTTTCCCTTCTCCAGGGGAACATTCCCAGCTCTCCCAGAGCAGAGAGGCTCCCGAGTCTTGCAGATTTTTGGGTTGAAAGGGACCTTAAATTCCATCCCATGCAGTATTTCAGGTGGCCTCAAGCCCCGAAGTCCAACCTGGCCTTGGACCATTCCAGGGATGAGGCAGATTTTGGGATCAATGGGATGAAGAGCTGTCAATCAAAGCTGTCACCCGACTGGAGCCTCCAACATTCCCCAGGCCCTGAACATGTTCCCAGCAGAGCAAAATTCCTGGATCCAGGAATTCTCCCAACCTTTAACCATCCAGCAGCAAATCAGGGAGGACAAGAAGCACCAGCAGAGCCTTCCCTGTTCAAGGCACAAATCCCAAACCTATGGAAAACCAGGGACAAAACTCCCGGGCTTTGCACCCAAAATTCCTTTTTTTTCCAGGGCAGAAAAGCCACTGTGCAGACAGCAGAGAGCATCACCTCCAATAAAATCCATGGATTTGCTCGTGCTCCGAGCCTGTTCCCTCTCACTGCAGCCTTCCTGCGGTTTTGGCTGCCCCTGGAATTTGGCAGGAGCCTCGGGCGCACTCAGACACGGAATTGAGCCGTTCCCAGCGCGGCTCCGGGATGACAGGAAAGTGCTTGTGGATTTATTGGATAATTAAGGAGCCGGGCACGTTGGGAAGGGAGCAGGGAGGTGGCGTCGGTGACTCAATGGGTGGCAGAATTCCATGTGCCGCTGGAATAACGAGAGGGAGAAACGGCGGAGACAGAAAAAGGCATTGTCCCAGCCCCGGAGGCTCCACACGGCACCCGGAGTTCTCCTTTGGTTTCTTTTTCCGAGGAAAAGGCGTTAACCTGTTCCTGCACCTCTGTCCTGAATGTTTTCCCACTGGGATACGGTGGTTTTGCCACTTTTCCATGTTTTTCAGAGCGTGGCTGTCTGTGGGGTCTTCACGGAATGCAGCTGGTCTGAAAAATCCTGAATTTACCAGAGCTCCAAGTCCTGGAATTCTGGAGTGATTTGGGCTGGAAATCACCTTCACTGTCCCAGGGGGATCCAGCCTGGCCTTGGGCATTCCCAGGGATCCAGGGGCAGCCACAGCAAATCTGGGAATTCCAGCCCAGGCAGGAATCTCCAGCCCAATCTCCCCTTTCCCAGTGGGAGCCATTCCCTGTGTCCTGTCCCTCCAGGCCTTGTCCCCAGTCCCTCTCCAAGTTGAGGCATTTTCCAGTTTCTGTATAATCCAGAAAACCCAACTTTTCCTCAGCTCACCTTGGGAATTTTGGGTTCCCAGCAACAACTCCAGTGCTCCGTGAGGGCTGTAGACCCATCCCAAATCTGGATCCTCAGCCAGGCTGCAGCTGTCCAAGGATTTCCACAGTCCTGGAATTCCTGTGATGTACTGTGATGGATCAGAGAGAGGAGAGATGCAGAGGAGGCCCCAGAGCTTCTCCAGGGCTGGAGCTATTCTGCCCTGGGAGAACTGGGAACGTTCCCCTGGAGAAGGGAAAATTCCAGGGAATGCTCAGAGTCCCTGCAGGGGCTCCAGGAGAGCTGGAATTGGGGACAAGGCCTGGAGGGACAGGACACAGGGAATGGCTCCCACTGGGAAAGGGGAGATGGGGCTGGGATCTTGAGAAGGAATTCCTGCCTGGGCTGGAATTCCCAGATTTGCTGTGGCTGTCCCTGGATCCCTGGCAGTGCCCAAGGCCAGGCTGGATCCCCCTGGGACAGTGGGAGTGTCCCTGCCTTGGAATGGGATGGGATTTAAGGTCCCTTTCCCACCAAACCCATTCCATGATTCTATGCCTGCCCTCAAGGAGAAAAAAGGGATGAACTTCCCAATGTCCCTCAGGGGACACAGAGGTGCCACCTCTGTCTGGGAACATCCATAAATTCTATTTTCTTGGGGATCAGGCTCTGTTTGGATCAAAACCCTTTTAGCTGAAACAGAGCTTAAAACACCACGGATTTTTTTTTTCCTAGAAATGTTCAGTGCTTCCCGGTGATCCCTCAGCTGCCAGGAGCTGAATTCCGGGCCTGAATTCCCTGTTTCTCACTCTCCAAACACTCCCAGCTCCCGGCTGTTAAAAGGAGCGAGGCCACTTCAGTGGCGGCTCCAGGGAAGGTGCGAATTTGGCATCCAGGGAAAGAAATGGATTTCGCTCCAGTAAATCTCTCAGTGGAGCCTTTTCCATGATGCACAGAGCCCTCAGCAAATCCAGGGATTAATCGTCCTGGAGGTGTCCCCTGGGGTAAATTCGACTCTGGCCAGAACACGGAGAAATAAATTCGCAATTTTTTTCAGTTTGGAATTTTTAATTCTTTGCTTTGGGGATTTGCTTGACAGTAAAATGTGGGATTTTTCCAATTTTTCTTCCTAAAAAGTACCTATGGAGGGTCTATCCCTGCTCCAGCATTCTGGGCAGAGCTGTGGCTCCCAAAGGATTGGTGTGAAGTGAGGTTTTGTTCCTGGTGAGGATCATGGGGAGGATGTGGAGGATCCACCGTGGAAACAAAAAAAAATTATCCTGGCAGTTGGACTGTCCATGGAAATCATGGAATCTTGGGATGATTTGGGTTGGAAGGGGCTTTCAAAATCATCCAGTTCCATCCAGGGAAAACTATCCCACTGTCCCAGGTGGATCCAGCCTGGCCTTGGGCACTGCCAGGGATCCAGGGGCAGCCCACAGCAAATCTGGGAATTCCAGCCCAGGCAGGAATTCCTTCCCAAGATCCCAGCCCCATCTCCCCTTTCCCAGTGGAGCCATTCCCTGTGTCCTGTCCCTCCAGGCCTTGTCCCAAATTCCAGCTCTCCTGGAGCCCCTGCAGGGACTCTGAGCATCCCCTGGATTTTCCCTTCTCCAGGGGAACATTCCCAGTCTCCCAGCCTGGCTCCAGCCCTGAGCAGCACCAGAATCCTGGAACAGTTTGGGTGGGAAAGGACCTTAAATCCCATCCCATTCCCACCCCATCCATGTTCAGGGATACCTCCCACTATCCCAGGTGGATCCAAGTCCCGATGTCCAACCTTTCCTTGGACACTTCCAGGGATCCAGGGGCAGCCACAGCTTCTCCAGGAATAATTAAGGTGCCATCAACGGGCTCCAGTCAATCCCTGCCTGGAATTCTTTTCCTTTAAGGTTTGTGTTTGGAATCCGTCAGGACCCCCCAGATCTCCCGATACCTCCAGAACAAAGGGGGCTGTATCTAATCCCGTTTATTTTAAACCAGTCTGGAACAGATTAATCCAACCTTCAGCTCATCAATGAACAAAACGTTGAATTCCTGGATCTTTCCCAAACAACAGCTCAGGGGAAGCATCCCTTGCTCAGACACATCCCTGGTTTTGATTTTGTGGGGAAAGGATTGACTGAGATTTCCCAAAAGAACCCCATTTTTCCTTGTCCTGCTGAAATATCCATCCTTCCAACACCCCCTTCCTGCTTTTGATCCCAGCTGGGAGCCGGGAAACACCAAAGAAGCCACAAAATGGGAAGGAGGAGGGAGGAAGGGAGTGGGAAAAACGGAACTGAACTTTTCTCTGAACCACAGCAAACATTCCCGGGATGAGCTCATTTTATGGATCCATCATGGTCGTGCCAGTTCTTCCATCATCCCGAAGGGCTGGAAGACATCCACAGCTTCCCTTGGAATCTGGCAAAAGAGGGAAGAGATGATGAAGTCACGGGATGATGGAGGAGACCCTTCCTGAATTTGGGGTTGGAGGAATCCCAAGGATCAACACCCCATCCATGGTTTCCTGAACTGGTCCTGCCATTCCCAGAGAATTCCTTCTCAATAAAACAAACCAGGATTACTTAAAACAAGCTTTGTTCCATGGATAAAATGGGATTAACGATTTTCCACCTCTTTTCCAGTTGTCCCATGTTCGGCTTGTCCCTTAACTCCAGATCCTCAGAATAAAGGGCTCAGCCCAGGCTCTGCTGTTTCATCCCAAGAAAAAAATGGAAAACACTCTGGAGCCACCCTGAGACCAGGGAGAGCCAGAGAAGAGGTCCCAAAGAAGTCTTACCCAGAATTTTGGAATACAGGCATGCACCAAGAGCTGCCCTGGGCCAAAATGCACCTGAGCAAGCCCAAATCCGAGTTGTCCCATAGGAGCCAGAATTTGGAGCAATTCCATGATTTTCCCACCTCAGTCATGTGGATTATTCCCAATTTGAGCTTGGAAAAATCTCTGGGTGCTGAACAAACTTGACCTGTGGATCAACGGAATCATGGAATGGGTTGGGGTTGGAATGGACCTTAAATCCCATCAAGTTCCATCCAGGGACACCTCCCACTGTCCCAGGTGGATCCAACCTGGCCTTGGGCACTGCCAGGGATCCAGGGGCGGCCACGGAAAATCTGGGAATCCCAGCCCAGCTCCTCCCCATCCTCACAGGAAAAAATATCCCATAATCCCAGAAAGATTTCTGTTGGAAAATCCCTCCAGGATCATCCAGTCCAAGCTTTTCCCAAAGCCCACCTTGGCACTGAGTGCCACATCCAGGAATTCCTTGGACACCTCCAGAGATGGAGACTCCAAACCTCCCTGGGCAGCCCACTCCAGTATCTAATCACCTTTTCCATGAAGAAATTCCCAACATCCCTCAGCCAGATTTGTTTCGAGTCCCTTTCAGCTCCATGTGAGATAAAAAAGCCTCCGAAGAATTCCAGCTCCTTCTCTTTCCAAGGATTCTTTCCTGCCTAATTCCTGAGCTTCATTTCTTCCCTGTCCATGGAGAAAACACAAAAACGAGGAAAAATGAGAGGAAAATGGATCCCCCAACAAGCAGGAAATAAAATGGGAGAGCTCCTCATGGATTTTTCCCAGTTGTTGCTCCAAGGCCGGGATTCCAAGTTCATGGAGAGGCCACTGGCACTGACCCCAGTCTGCTGCTAATTCCATCCAGAAACTCCCTGGAAAACTCCGCCAGCTCTGACGGATCTCCAGGATAACTTGAAGCTCCCCCAGCTGATAATGGGAAAAATCTGTTCCAAATCCGATGCACCTGTCGGATTCCACAAAGGCATTCCCAAAAAAAAAAAAAATAAAAAAAAAAGGGATGCAAATGCAAGGGGATGTCACCCATTATGGGATTAAATCCTCCCATCCCAAAAAACTCTGTCCTTGGCAGCTCTGGTTTTTCAGAAATTGATTTTCCCATTCCCATCCTGATTATTCCCCCATCATGAGGAAAGAGATGCTTCCCTTTGGAATGTGGTGGGAATTGGGATGAGTTGTTGTGGGATTTTTTTCCTCCCCCTCCAGTGGGTGCTGATGAAATTCAAGTTTAGTTTCTGGTCTCCCAAAAACTGGAATGCTTCATATCAGAGTTATTCCTAACTTTTCCACCTGGAAAAGGGGAAAAAAGGCAAAAATATAAAGAATTCCCAGTGGTTTGGGAAACCTTGGGATAAAGTTCACACCGATTCCCTGCAGTGATTCCCTGGTTTGGAAAAACCAATAAATAAAAATTAGGGATCAAACACATCCAAATTGGATCATCCCATCCATCTCTCCACGGATTCCTTCGTCCCAGAAACCATTCCAAGCCAAACAGATTTCATGGATGGCCTAAATTCCCATCATTCCAAATTCATTATTCCATGCTTGGAATGACACTCCCCTCCACATTCCCTATTTTTTAAACCATTACCACATCCAACCTTATCTGGAATCTCCCACCCAACCGAAATCCCAGAAATTCAGGATCCAGAACATGATCCATGGAAATCTTTCTTCCCAATGAAAAATTTTCTGTTATCATTTCTTCTCCCAATTCTCTACAATTTCTCCATGTTTTTCCAGGCACAAGTTGAGCAGGAATAAACTGAGAACCACATGGAACCTCTGATTTTTCTGAAAAAAAATCCCTGGATTCCTTCATGGAGCTTGGATGAATGAAGGGAATGAGCTGAGTTGGGAATTCCAAGGTCATTCCAAGCGGCTGATGTGGGACAGCAAATCCAAAAGTGGGAATTCCCACGTTTGGGACAGGACACAGGGAATGGCTCCCACTGGGAAAGGGGAGATGGGGCTGGGATCTTGGGAAGGAATTCCTGCCTGGGCTGGGATTCCCAGATTTGCTGTGTCTGCCCCTGGATCCCTGGCAGTGCCCAAGGCCAGGTTGGATCCACCTGGGACAGTGGGAAGTGTCCCTGGATGGAACTTGATGGGATTTAAGATCCTTTCCAAACCCTTCCAGGATTCTGCTGGGTCCTAAATCTCAGGATCAGGAAATGCAGGAGAAGTGGGAATCAGCTGTTGGTTTGGGCTGGGATCATCCCATTCCACAGTGGGATTTAGGGAATTTAACACCTGGATTCTCCCAACCTGAGGGAATATTTCCCCTCCTCTAAACTCCTAAAACTCCAGGTGAATCCAAACTTCTCCCTTCCTCATTCCCAATCCCATCCTCATTCCTTGACTCGTGTCTTCTACAATCCTCCATCAGCCTGGAAAAGACTTCCCAGCATTTCATCATCCATGGATTCGTGTCAAAAATCCACCCCAAAACCTCCCTCCAGTGCTGCCTCCCATCCCTTCCCAACTCCCAAAAACCTCCTGTCTCACTTTAATCTTCCAAAAATTTGGGCAGGAATTGCTGCTGGAAGCAAATCCGCTCCAGGCTGGCGGAATTTCCCGTTTAATGAGGAACCCGTCTCCATTAGGAACGAGAATTGCTTCCAGTTCTTCCCATTCCAGCAGCTGCAGAACTTCCCAGTGGCCACCACCTGCCTGGTGCAGCTGCTCCGACACCTTCCACCCCTGGATGAGGAGCCAACAGCTGGAAAACATCCGGGATTTACAGTCGGGAACAAGAGGAAAACTCCTTCCATAAAAATACTTGGAGGTGATCTGGGCTCTTTCAAGTGGCTGGTGCGGAAAATATCGGGTTTTTTCGGGAATTTCATCCCAGTTTCCGGGAAGATGGGAGGTTTTGGGAGCTGGGATGGTGGTGGGAATTGCCTGTCGTTATCCTGCTCCATCCTGTATCCCTGGAAAAACAGCAGGAAGAGATCGCGGGAATTTTGGCAGGGAGAAATTCCTTAGTTTGGGAGTCCAAAAAAATGAGGAGAGGAATAGGGAAAACTTGGAAAAGGAGAAGTTGCTCCTGGAGCATCCCAAGGGTGGGATCTCACCTCAGGGATTTTTGGACGTTGTGGGGGAAACTTCCTCACTAAAATTCAGCCCGGATTTTAATGGAGATTCCACTTTTCCCAAGAATTTCCCCACAAGCCAAAGCTTTTCCACCTGGAATTGAGGCCTCAGAGAGCCTTGGCTCTGGGAACCAGGATTTCTCCAGGAATTTCCTCTTGGAAGTGCAACTTCCACAGGCAAAAGGACGAGTTTCCAGCTCGGTTTTCCAGGTGGGGAGAGGGAATTCCTGCACATTCCCGAGACATCCTGGGGCAGAGGAGAAGCTGAGGAAGCCTTTTTTCTCCGTCCTTGATTCCATTTCATCCCCTAAAATTTGGGAACAAAGAAAATTCCTTGCTCCTCTCCTTTATATCCACGGCGGATGAATTTCAGGAACATCCCAAGCCTCACATCCACAGATTTTGGGGGTGGATTTAGGGATATATTCCCAAATATTCCCCATCCAGCAGCGTGCCAGCATGGGACTGGAAGCTGGAACAGCAGGAAAAGCTTTTCTTGGAATTAATGATTCCCTGGAATCTGAGCTGCCTGCAGGCATCTGGCAACTCCAGCTCTGAGGTGTAAAACCGGAGGAAAACTCTGGGAAAACAGTGGGATTGGGGGGGTGGAAATTCCTTTTTTATCCCTTTTTTTTTTTTTTTTTTTTTGTTTTCCCCTCCTGCTGTTCCGTCTACCAGCTTTATTCCTGGATTTTTCCAACGTGCTCCTGCTTCCTGCTGCACAAACAGGATCTAGAGCAGCGTCCCCAAAAAAAAAATTGGGGATGTGACCAAATCAGGGATGGAATGTTGGAAAAATTAGTGCCCTTGAATCTGAATCCCGGTGGGAATGAGGGGACTGGGAGAAAATAAAGGAATTTTGGGAGCTGATAAATCTGCCGGAGAATTAATTGGATCTTCAAACCCTCGGCTCCCTCGGAACCAGATCCAGGATCCTGGAAAAGCAATCAGCAGGAATATCAAATCCTGATGAGGCTTGGACTCCATCCCTGTGCTCCAGGTGGGATTTCCAGTGGCTGGCAGGGAATCCAAGCCCTTGGAAAACTGGGAAATGCGTGGAGATAATGGAGGAGGATGAATGGAATCCCTGGGGCTTCTCTGCTGCTGCTCCAGCCTTTGTGCTCCTGGCTTTTCCTTGGAAAATCCCATCGAGATTCCACAATATCCTACCAGAAAGGTTTTTCTCTGAGGCAAAACCTTGGATTCGGCATCTCTCTGCTTGGAATTCTCTGAGCTGGTCAGGAAGAGGCATCCAAATGTCCCTGCCTGACTTTGGAGCACAATTCCCATGACCTGTGCTTTTTTTCCCCTCAAGATTTTTGGGAAAAAATTGAGGGAATTTTAGGGTGCAGAGGATGAGTGACCGAGATTCCTTGGAATGTTTGGCTGGAGGGAAGACTCATTGGGATCTGGAGCTTCTCCAGAGGGGCAGCTCCAATTTCTGGGATTGGTGTCGGCTGCAGGAGATGGACTCTGGAATATCCCAAAGGAACTCCTGGAACTTCCAGTTGTTTCCAAACTTCCAGCGTGGCTTGGAAACGATCCCAACTCCTGAGATCCCACTTTTCCCAACTTCCTTGGAGAGTGCTTCAAGTCCTGGAGGAGCTGGGTACTTCCAGGGCTGGAATTTTCCCATAAATTCGCCTTGGGATACCAGCCAAGTGGAAATTCCCAGGAGGAGAAGCAGTTTAGGGTTTGCAGGAGCCTTTGGAGCAGGGAAGGTGCTCCTGGATTTATGTGGGAATGGGATTTTTGGATCTTCCTTGTCCCCAGTCCCTCTCCAGCTCTCCTGGAGCCCCTTCAGGCCCTGCAGGGGCTCTGAGCATTCCCTGGAATTTTCCCTTCTCCAGGGCGAACATTCCCAGCTCTCCCAGCCTGGCTCCAGAATCCTGGAATTGTTTTGGTTTGGGAGGGACCTTAAATCCCATCCCATTCCCACCCCATCCATGGGCAGGGACACTCCCACTGTCCCAGGTTGCTCCGAGCCCCAGTGTCCAACCTGGCCCTGGATGCTCACAGGGATTGGGAATACATGGATAGATAACACTGGACAAAATTCCTGCCAGGCGTGAGTGGTGACAGAGGCAGAGAATTCCAGGAGCTGCTTCATCCTCCAGCACAGGATCCAAATCCATGGATTCAGGTGCAGCCACATCCATGGATTATCCCCATCCCACAGCAGGAACTGACAGCTTTTCCAGAACTTTTCCAAACTATTTAAGGATCAACATCCCCTGGAGAAGCTCTTATCCCAAAATTACACCAGAAGAAAAAGCTCTTCCTGCTCTACTGCTCCCCAAATTCCTTCCATCACCTCCCTCCCCTCATTCCCCTTCCTTTAAAATCCCAAATTCCCAGCCCATCCTTAAATATCCTCCCCAATTTCCTGCTTCCAATCATTCCCAGGATCATCAGGATTGATCAGGATCAGCTGCTCCAGAGGGTTTTCCCTTGGAGCAACCAGAAAAATGGGAATGGGAAATCTCCAGGAATGGGATCCGAGCGGGAGAAACTCATTTCCAGGGATTGTGGTTGCTCTGGGGAAGGAGATTTTGGGAATGAGAAGGAGACCTTGAAGCATTTTTTGGGAAGTGTGGGGGGAAATTGGTATAAAACAGATATTCCCAAGATCCCCTCCCAGTCTCTTCTTTCCCAGTGGGAAGCCATTCCCTGTGTCCTGTCCCTCCATCCCACCTAAAATTCCCTCTCCAGCTCCCCTGGAATTCGCTGTTCCCTTTGGCAGCCACATCTTCCCATGGGAATGGGAACATCCTGGCTCTGCTCCCTCTGGAATCTGGAGACCCATCCCTCCCTCATCCCTAATTTTGTGGGGATGATGTGACCCCACTTCCCGTTATCCCAAACCTCACAGAGCAGCTTCCCACATTCCCTGGAAAATTCCCAGTCCAACCACAAAGAGATTCCCTACGGATTCCCTGTCCCAAATCCCACCTGGATCTGTTCCCAGCTGATCCCATCCACAGGAAAATCTTTGGGAGATTCCCTTTGGAATGGAATCCAGGCTGCTTTTCCTGCTCTTCCAGGTCACTTTTCCACATTCTTGGCCAGCGTTCCCAATTTCCAGGATGCTCCAAATCTGCAATTCCCAAATTTGGGACGGCTCCTTGTTCTGAGCATTCCTTGCTAAGGAAGAGCAGATCCAGGGAGAGCAGCTGGATCTGAGGAGGGATGAAGCAGGTGAGGAATAAAATCATGGAATTCTTGAGGTTGGAAAAGGCCCGAATCCCATCCATAGGTTGGGAAGAAGAAATGTGGGATGGCTGGGAAAGGACTCAGGGACAGGGATTGGGAAAAGGACGTGGAAAGGAGGAATTGGGACTTTTGGGAGCAGGGATGAGCCAAGGGCTGGAGGGAGGAACTCGGGATGATCTTGGGATGAAGGGAATTGGAGAAATACCGGAAAAAATATTCCTTGGGTGGAGCCACACTTGGATAAATGTTTGGGAGGGCTCCAAAAATCTTTTATACGGAGCAGGGATTCTGGGGGGAACAAGAAATGCCCATGGATCCCCGTCATTCCTTCCCAAGGAAATTCTTTGGAAAACACTTCCAAAAAATCCATGGAATGCTCCCCAAATATTTGAGCCACAGGGAAAATTGACCAGATCCCACTTTTTTCAGATCTCTAAAGTAAAACAGGAATCTCACTCTTCTTTCTTTTTTAGATCCTTCTTCCCTTTAAATCCTTGGGAAAATGAAGTGGAAATCATGGGATGTTTCCACAATGGAAAGGGAATCCCTGGAAAAGCTGTGAGGGGATCCAGGCACTCAGCATTCCATAGGGACCTGTCCCTGGCTATTCCCTGGAGCTGGATCCATGATCCCACATCCCAAACTCAGCAGGGAATGGGAATTTCTCCTTGGAATCCTCTTGGCCCAGGTTATCCCATCGGGAGGAAATTTTCCAGGATTTTCCAGGATTCTTCTCTCCCATCAGCCTCAGAGCTTTTTTCTAGCCCTGCAAAAAAACTGGGAATGTCTTTGGAGTGGAAATTTTAGATGGAATATGGAGAGGGGATCCTCAACAAAGTGGGAGGTGCGGGGATTTTCCAGGAATTTAGGGATAATGGTTTTTTGGGAACTTCGGGGGGCAGGGACTGGGAAGGGGCTCTGGCTGTTCCAGGTGGGATCTGATCCTGGAACAATTTGGGATGGGAGATTAAGGATTCAACTGATTCCAGCCTCATCTGCAATGGAAGAGCTCCCTCTGGTGCCACCAGGAATTCCCACTTTTCCCAGTTTTCCTCCTTTTCCTCCCCTCTTTTCCAGGAAAAATCACCTTTGTTGCTCCAGAGGAAAAGGCTCATCTCATCCCGATTCTTTTCCAGAGTCAGGAAAATCCAATTCTTCGCTGGAATATCCCAAATAACCACGGACACCCCAAGAGAGGCTGAAATCCTGAACACCAAAATCACAAATCCTGAAATCCCAGGGGAATATTCCCTGGGAAAGCAGGGCAGTAATCCCCACCTCAGAGATGATCACGGAATTCCATGCTTGGAATCCACCCAGGGAATTTTATCCATGTCCAGCGGGACGGGAGCCCGAGCTGGGAAATGTCCCAGTACCAAACATGGTATCCCAAATTTTTTTCATCCCAGTTTTTTCCAACAGGAGCTGGAGTTTTTCCCTCTGGAAAACGAGGGAAAACTCCAGAGCGGATTTTTGGGATTGAGCAGTTCCAGAGCTGCTTCCACGGCCACGGGATAATCTCCAAGGGCAATCTCCTGTGGACTGAGGAGATTCCTGCACTCTGAACCAGGAGTTATCCAAGGATTTTTTGGGATGCAGCAACAAGAGAAGTATCCAGCAAAAGGTCATCAAATAAAAGTGATATCAGAAGATTCCAGGGAAAACTTGGAACCTTTTCCAGGGCCTGAAGGGGCTCCAGGAGAGCTGGAATTTGGGACAAGGCCTGGAGGGACAGGACACAGGGAATGGCTCCACTGGGAAAGGGGAGATGGGGTTGGGATCTTGGGCAGGAATTCCTGCCTGGGCTGGGATTCCCAGATTTGCTGTGGCTGCCCCTGGATCCCTGGCAGTGCCCAAGGCCAGGTTGGATCCATCTGGGATAGCGGGAAGTGTCCCTGGATGAGACTGGATGGGATTTAAGTTCCCTTCCCACCCAAACCACTCTGGAATTCCACGAATTCCAGGGAAGGCTTTTCCCTCCTGCAGTTCCTGGGATCCCCCTCAGAGCCACATCCATGGGAATTACCCCGTTCCAGTCCCATCCATACCCAATAATCATGGAATTTATTCTCATCCAGCTCATTTCTCCCTGCCCAGGTAAAACAGCAATCAGGATTTTTCCAAGAGCTCTCTGACCACTCCATTCCCTGGACCCATCCAGAATTCCAGGTTTTTCCATTTGGTTTTGTAATCAGGAGAGACTTAATTAAAAAAAAAAATAAATAAAATTTTAAAAAATAAATAAAAGCTCAAACAAACAAACAACAAAATCCAGTGGGAATTCTCCAATTCTTTGCCAGGTCGGTTTTGGGAGGGAAAAAGGAATTTTCACGGGATGGAGCCGTTCCCTTCCACATCTGGGATGCATCCATCCCAAGAGCTGCTCCTTGGGAGCACCTCTGACCTCTGTGGTTTCCCAGGCCCCTTCCCTGGCTATTTTAGGAGGGAATGTTTTGCCCAGCACCCCCATGGAGCCTTTCTGGGAAAAGAAAGGAATAACCCAGGGCTTTGGATGGGTGGAAAAGCAAAGGCAGAGCTTGGGATGCATGGAATCATGTTTGGGTGGGAAGGGACCTTGAAGACCTTCTAATGCCAGTGGGATGTGCAGGGATAATTCCCACCATCCCAGGGGGATCCAGCCTGGCCTTGGGCACTGCCAGGGATCCAGGGGCAGCCACAGCAAATCTGGGAATCCCAGCCCAGGCAGGAATTCCTTCCCAGATCCCAGCCCCATCTCCCCTTTCCCAGTGGAGCCATTCCCTGTGTCCTGTCCCCAGTTCCAGCTCTCCTGGAGCCCCTGCAGGGACTCTGAGCATTCCCTGGAATTTTCCCTTCTCCAGGGGAACATTCCCAGCTCTCCCAGCCTGGCTCCAGAACAGAGGGGCTCCAGAATCCCAGAATGGTTTGGGTGGGAAGGAACCTTAAATCCCATCCCATCCCCCCTATCCATGGACAGGGACACCTCCCCAGGTTCATCCAAACCTTATCCAACCTTGGGTGAGGAGGGGCTGGGCTGGAATTCCCAGATTTTCTGTGGCTGCCCCTGGCCCTGGAGTGTCCAAGGCCAGGCCGGACATTGGGTTTGGATCGACCTGGGATACTGGGAATCCTCCCTGGGTGGAACTAGCTGACCTTTAAATCCATCCCATCCCAAACTTTCCCGGGATTCTGTGAAAACAGGGATATTTTTGCACCCCCACAGCTGCTCCCAGAGCTGCCTGGTGCAGCTGCTCCAGGGGGAAAATTCCGGATCTGTGTCGTGCCAGAGGCACCGGAGAAGCCACAATTCCTCCTTCCTTCTCACCTGGCTGAGCCTCCTGGAGAGCCTCCCGGAAAAAAACCACTCGGGAACTAATTCCGCCCGCTAATGAGCTGACCTTTATTCCACAACACTCCCGAGATAATTGCTCTCATTCCCTCTTCCCGAGGCATTGACAGGCACGTCAGAGGAGCCTCTTTTCCTGCGGATCAAGAGGGAAAATGGGAAGAAACCTCCAATCAAGGACTTTTCATCCCAGCCCAGGGCAGGATGTCTCCGCTCCGTGGGCGTTTTTCAAGGGCTCTTCCCTGCCCTGGATGGATTTTTGTCCCATTCTCACAGAAAAGAAGCAATTCCCGGAAAATTTCAGCAGGCCCCGAGCACCTGTGAGTCCCTGAGAGCTTCTTTGTGCTCCAGGGATTTATTTCTAGCCCAAGGAACGAGGGCGGCTCGCTGGAAACTGCTCCCAGCGGTTCTCACTCCGAAGTTTTCCCTTCCTGCTTCCCAGGGATGGATCCGGATTTTTGGGATAGAATGATGCTGGGAATGCCCCAGGGAGAGCTTTTCCCTGCCCATCCTGGGATGGGATAATGGGATGGAATGGGATTGGGATAATGGGATGGGATGGGATGGGATGGGATGGGATGGGATGGGATGGGATGGGATGGGATGGGATGGGATGGGATGGGATGGGATGGGATGGGATGGGATGGGATGGGATGGGATGGGATGGGATGGGATGGGATGGGATGGGATGGGATGGGATGGGATGGGATGGGATGGGATGGGATGGGATAATGGGATTGGGATGGAATTGGGATTGGGATGGGATTGGGATGGGATGGGATGGACAGGTCCTGATCCAGGGTGTGCACACAGCTCCAGCTCAGTGTGGGAATTCTGGGATTCCCTGGATGTGCTGCTTCCGTTTGGGAAGAGAATTTTCTGTATCCCTCATAAAATCCTGGAATGGTTTGGGTTGGGAAGGGACTTTAAATCCCACCCCATTCCACCTAATCCACACCTCCCACTATCCCAGGTGGATCCCAAACCCTGTCCCAACCTGGCCTTGGACACTTCCAGGGATGAGACATCCACAATTTCTCTGGGGATGAGCCACCATGTATCCCCCAAAAACATTTTTCCCCAAAAAAATCCTTTTTTCTTCCCTCATACCAAACCCAAACCTTATCCAAGAAAACAGGGATCCAAAATATTCTGATGTCTCCATCCCTTCCACGTGGCCACTGGATATGAGACAAACAGAAGCCAGACTGGGAATAACACAAAAAAAACCAAGAGGGGAATGTGGATTTTAGGGAAAACAAATGTTATTTGTTTACCTTCCCCGCCAATAAAATTCCCAACATGGAAATAATGAAGGGAGCTGGGAAATGAAATTGCCTGGAATCACCGAGCTCATAAAAAATTATGAGCCCAGAAACAGAAGGATTGGAAGGGGAAAAAAAAAAAAAAGGTGGAAAAACCAGAGGAGTTTTTGTCTTCAGCTGGATTTTTATTTGGGAATTAATGGGGGTCGCGTGTCAGGGCATGGAAATCCCATAAAGCAGAGCAGAGACGGGAAAACTCTTCCTGAGGAAGAAGTGGAGCTGGATTGGGGGCAAAAAAGTGGGAAAAATTTGTTGGGAAAGCTGGGGTTTTAGCCAAAAAAAAAAAAAAAATTGGAATCCCAGTGAGGAGCAGGGATAGAAAGAGGTCCTGGATTTTTAAATCCCAAATCTGGCAGGAGCAGATGGAGCCCAACCAGGATAAAAACAACCTTTTGCTCCATGTGCATCTTTGTCCCACAGATTCCAAGTTTTCCTAGGGATTCCAAGAGTCCTGTCTGTCCTCCCAAGTAATTTTGGGATGAAATCTCATGATTTTGGGATGAAATCTTGATTTTCCAGTGGAATTCCCACACTTGGAGGTGCAGGAATGAGGATTGAGTGCTGCTGGGAATTCCCTTCTCAGGTGCTAAAATGGGATGTGGATCCCTAACTCCTGAGGAAAAGCTGGAAAAGGAAAATCCTTTGATTTCCAGAATTTCCACCTAAGTTTTTGTTGGGATTTGGGATTTTGGGGGGAGCTTTTTGGTTGGGATTCTTTCTTTAATGCAGGAATGTGAATATCCCGAATCCATCCCAAGCTCCATCAGCGCTCCCAAAAAAAACCTTTTCCAGAGCCCAGCTTTTCCCAAGGCTCCTCACGGATATTAAAGGAGCAAAGGTCAGGATTTAGGCTGGCTGTCCAGGGAGCTGCTCCCAAAATCCAGATGGTCTGGATCTGATGAGCTCCTGGTGGCTCTTCCCAACCCCTTTGGGGTGAATCCACCTCAAGGGGCTGGAGAAGGACCCATGGAATGAATTCCCAGTGGGAATCTGACCTCTGGATATGGGAAACCCGTGAAACCACCTGGTTTTTGGTGCTTTTTTGGGATAAACTTCCCAAAAAAATCCCTCCCAATATCCCACCCAACTCTGCCCTCCAGCATTCCCAGTTTTCCTGTCCCTCACCAATTAGAATCCCATAAATCAGCTCATTTCCCATAAACCTGCACATTCCACCTGAATCTGGACACAAAGATCCTTTCCCGCCCTTGGATCATATTCCACCTTCCCAAAAATCTCCTTTTGGGTGCCCCTTCCCCAGTTTTTCTGCCAAGGGAGCCCCCCTGGAATTCCAGAGGATTTCCATGGACAGATTTCTGGCCTAGTTAAATAAATCCCATCCCGGATTTTTCCCCGGAGCTCAGGGCTCCACCAGCAACTGCAACACCATTTTTCCGAGGAAAATCTTGGATTTCATCTCTCTCCCAGAATTCAACCTCACTTTAAGTGACTTCCAGCTAAAACCAGGAATGGGAGGGGTGGATTTTAAATCCCTTTGGGAATAACCCGGCTCAGGGTTATCTCCTGCTGGGAATTTCTCCCCTTCCCCACTCCAAGGAGCACAGAATTCCCTCCTTTCCCTCCCTCTGGAAGAGCAGCTCAGTCTCCTTTTCCACCACTTCTATTTTTAAGCCTCCCAAGGCCAAGGCATAAAATCCCAGCTGGAAAACTGGGAGAGAAGGAGCCAAGCAGACTTTGGGCTCCAATTTAGGCAGGAAAAACCCTTTGGAAATTGATTCCAGCCCCGGAGCGACCGGGATGAGGGAACAGCTGCCACCACCCCAGCTCCGAGTGCATCCAGATGTGCCACCACCCCCCTTCCCTCACACTTCCCACCCTCCCTGTGCTCCCAGAGCCAGAAAAAAAACCGGGAATAGCCGTGCTGACAGGATGGATGGGCTGCTGCTGCTTCCCGGCCTCCTGGAGAAGGGATATTTTTGGGATTCGGGAATGTCCTGACGGCTCAGGGTTGTGATGTCACCGTCAGCTGATGGATTCAGGCTTCCAGGAGTTCGGGAGGCTGGGTTGGAAAAGGCTTGGAGCAATCTGGGGCAGTGGAAGGTGTCCCATGGAATGGGGTGGAATTTCAGGTTCCCTCCCACCCAAGCCAGTCTGGGATTTTAGGATTTGTTTATTTTCCCAAACTTCCCTACGGATGGCACTGAATGATCCCTGGGAAACCAGCTTGGATCACATCCCCCTGTTCCCTCTGGGAGTGCCTGAAGCCCCTTCCAGGTCTGGAAATCTGCACCTGGGAGAGCTCTGACTTAGAATTCTGGAATGGTTTAGATGGGAAGGGACCTTAAATCCCATTGATCCCACCCCATCCATGGCAGGGACACCTCCCACCATCCCAGGGGGATCCAGCCTGGCCTTGGACACTGCCAGGGATCCAGGGGCAGCCACAGCAAATCTGGGAATTCTAGCCCAGGCAGGAATTCCTTCCCAAGATCCCAGCCCCATCTCCCCTTTCCCAGTGGGAATCCATTCCCTGTGTCCTGTGAAAATGGGGTGGTGGGGTAGGGAGAGGAAGGTGCTCCAGAGGGGCCTGGATTTAAAAAATTCCCAATGTCCAAGGCCTGGCAGTGGGAGAACAATTCCCTGGAGCAATAAAAGGTTACGAGCTCGGCCTTCCCACCTGGCCTGGGGAGATCCTTTGATGTTAATCCATGGATTTCCCATAAACCGTTATGGGAAAAGCGGCTGCTGGGTTTTGCTGTGGCTCTGTGGGGGTGTGGAAAAGCAGAGCTGTCCCAATTCCCAGCTGCTGGTGGGATCCTTGGAGCAGGAAAATGCTGGATTTGGTCCACCAGACAACCACCTGATCCAAGGGATTGGTTTGGGAATGTGTTGGGAGCCACTTGGAGCCAGTGAAGGTGGTGGCTCCAAATCCCATCCCAGCCTGGCCTTGGGCACTGCCAGGGATCCAGGGGCAGACACAGCAAATCTGGGAATCCCAGCCCAGCCAGGAATTCCTTCCCAAGATCCCAGCCCCATCTCCCCTTTCCCAGTGGAGCCATTCCCTGTGTCCTGTCCCTCCAGGCCTTGTCCCAAATTCCAGCTCTCCTGGAGCCCCTGCAAGGACTCTGAGCATCCCCTGGAATTTTCCCTTCTCCAGGGGAACATTCCCAGCTCTCCCAGCCTGGCTCCAGAATCCTGGAATGGTTTGGGTGAGAAGGGACCTTAAATCCCATCCCATTCCATATTCCAGAGGCAGGGACACCTCCCACTGTCCCAGGCTGCTCCAAGCCCCAATGTCCGACCTGGCCTTGGACACTTCCAGGGATGTAACTTCCACAACTTCTCTGGGAATTCCATCCCAGCCCCTCACTCACCTCACAGTCAAGAATTCCTTCCTAAACGATGGACTTGGAACCATTTTTGTTCATTCCATCCCATTTCTCCCAGTTTTTCCCTGGTGGCACCTTTGGAAGAAGGATTCCCATCCCTATTCCCAGGCAATCCATTCCAGGGAAATTAACAACCACATTTCCCTGTACAAATCCTGGCTATTTCAATCCCAGTATTTTGGATTCTCCATTACCTCCAGCTGCTGAAGATGCAAATATTTCTAAAAAAGGTTTTTTCCACGCCTGGGATGTCGGAGCAGGGAATCCATGTTTGATATTCCGATGGTTTTTTTCCGTCCCACATCCCATCATCTTTTTTTTTTTTTTTTCCTTTTTCAGCATCCATTGCTCAGCTCCCTGGATATAAAAATAAACAGCTGGAATCCAAGCCCATTCCCAAAAAGTGGCATTTAATGGACTCCAGAGCTCCAGCTGCTCTTTAATGGGAAGCAGAACTCTTGGAATTAGCCAGCCTGGAATGTCTCGTCCACCCACTGGCACACCAGGAGTGGAATTCCTGCTCCAGACCCTCTCCAGCCTCGGCTTCTCCTTGGCACAGGGAGGACTTGGACACAAAGGTTTGGGATTTTTCCATGGAGCCCAGTAAGTTGTCCAAGGTGGAATTTTCCCAGTGGTGAGGAGAGGATGGAAAATTCAGCGGAGAGCTGAACCGTTGGAATTTGGGATTTGGTTCTCCACAATATTGTGGCTCCCCATCCCTGGAATTGTCCCAGGTCAGGTTGGAATGGGCTTGGAGCATCCTGGAACAATGGGAGACATCCCTGCCCATGGAATGGGATGAGCTTCAAGGTCCCTTCCCTGAACCACTCCACGATTCCATGATCCTGTGACTTGGGAAAATGAAGGAAAAATTCCAACCTCGAGGGAAGGTCAAGGCCCAGTCCCACCTCAGCTGCTGCTCCCGCTGGAATAAAATCCAGGATGCATCCGCAGCCTTTTCCTCTCTATTTTATCCCAATTTTTGGTTTTCCTTCTTGACTGGGATTTATTCCTGGCCGTTTTCTGGTTCCGGATGGGTCAAACAAACCTGGGAATTCCAATCTCATCCCACACAGATCCCTTCTCCCAGATATCCCAGCTTTCCCTGTCTTTTTACCAGCTTTTTTCTGTCTCAAATTCCCTCCCATCCAGTCTTGTGGGAAAGCTGGAATCTCCCAAAATTAAATCTTTGGGACAAATCCCTGTTTTGAGCTAATTCCTGGTTGGGATGGAGGTGGGAGAGGCAGGAAATAGGGAATGATCCTCTCCAGGTTTATTTTCCAGGATCGAGTGGAGAAATTAAAAATTAATTATTAATACATTAATTGATTAAATTAATTAATAATAAATGAATTATTAATTAATTACATAAGTTCTTCAACGTCTCCAGGATTTCCTGAGCTCAGACCACGAGGGACATGATCCCAGATATCTCCATCACCCACAAAATTTGGGATTTCTGGTATTCCTTAAAAAAACTGATGCTAGAATTGAAGGAAATTTCTATTATCCTATGGGATAAGGAGTGTTTTTACGGTTTTATTTTTAGGTATTTATCCCTGTAAAGGAAATAATAGAATTCCCAATCCCTGATTACTCAGACAACTGGAAAACAGAAATAAAATCCAACCTGCCTTTGTGTTATTGTTCTGTTTGTTTTCCCTCAGATTGCATAATTCCCAAAAAAACCCACAATTATTTGGAGGTGTGACTCTGATCTCTCCCAGTCCCTGGGCCGAAAAGAGGGATGAGCTCTTCCCGGCATTCCAGCACGGAGACCTCCAAACCTCTCCAATGACCTCCCTGTCCCTCTTGGAAGCTCCAAGGCCATTCCCACCCTTTGGAAGTGACTCATCCCAATTGTTCCCTGTTTTCCAGAGAGGCAGACCATGAATCCAGCCTTTGTTTTCCAGCCACGGATTTGCCAGTGGATGATTCTTCTGTTTTCATTGGCAAAGAGGAGCTGTAAATCTCTGGCTTATCCTGGGATTTCTTTTCCCCACTTTTCCATATCCACCAAATCCTATTTGTGTTTATTGGCTAGGGACAGAAGCACAATCTTTGGAATCTGCTCCAAAGGGTGAAAAAAACCAGGATAAGGAGGCTTCTCCCTCCTCTGCCAGCCCAGGAATTTCATCCTGTTAAAGCACCCCGGCTCCATGATTTTCATAAACACAGCAAATCTGGGAATTCCAGCCCAGGCAGGAATTCCTTCCCAAGATCCCAGCCCCATCTCCCCTTTCCCGGTGGGAGCCATTCCCTGTGTCCTGTCCCAAATTCCAGCTCTCCTGGAGCCCCTGCAGGGACTCTGAGCATTCCCTGGAATTTTCCATTTCTCCACAATTCTGATTTTCCCATTCCCACTCCCAAGAGCAGCCGCAGTTCCATCCCCACAATCAAAACACCAGGAACAGGAAAGTTTCAGAGCATTTCTTTGGGAATCACAGTGCTTTGGGCATTATTGCGGATAAGGCAGGCACGGGTGACCCAGAACAAATTGCAGACAATTCCCTGGATAACCAGGAGCCACAGGGAATTCTTTCTACAGCTTCCACCTGGATTTAGGAGCAGACACAACCAGGCCCAGAACTGGATGTGGCTGTTCAGGGGAAAAAAATGGGATGGAGTTGGTTTTTCCAGATGCTCCAACTGAATTTACCCACAGGAATCTCACAGAATCTTCGTGGCATGAAAACTGGACTGAGAACATGGATTTCCCTCTGGAAATCCCTGTCTTTATGGAATTGGACACCCTGGATCCTTCTCTCCCATCCCTGCTGACCCACATTTGCCAGGGTAATGCTGGGAATAAAATCAGATTTCCCACTGGAATTGTCTCTGGAGTGAATCCCAAACTTTCAAGCCCATCCCATTCCAGGCATTCCACAATCCCAGGTGGCCTTGCACATTCCCATGGATGGATTCTGATTCCTTGTCCTTCTGGGACTGACAGAGGTGTTCCCAATGGGATGGGGGATGAGCATCCCACGTTTGGCATTCCAACATGGATCACGCATCCCTTTGGGGCTCTTGCCTCCAAGATTTCGGGTTGGGATCATGGGGAATTACACCAGGATGCGAAAACCCAGAATCCCTGCAAATCCAAGAGACATTGGACCTGAATTCCCACTGTGGATTCCAGATTCCCTGTGCCACAGCTGGATCTTGTTGGAAAAGGTGCTGGGACCAACATTCCCATAAAACCCAAATTCCCAATCCCAGCAAGGGCCGAACAGAAGCAACTTTTGTCCCCGGCTCCTCAGATCCTCCGGGATAATAAAACCTCTGGAAAACTGGAGCGAATCCTGGTGGTTTGATGGTGGCTATAAACGGGGACGGGGGTGGGAATGGGGTTGGGAGGCTTTTAGGGAAAAACCGAAGGAAAACGAAGCGTTTAACGACGGAAAATGAAACCTCCGCCCTGGGACGTGCAAATCCAGAGCCGATTCCTCCGCTCCAACTTTTGGGAAAGGGCCATGGATCAGACAAAGCTCAGCAGCAGGGACAGGGTTATAAATCCCTATAAATCCCTATAAATCCCTATAAATCCCTATAAATCCCTATAAATCCCAAAGCCGTGCGTTTTCCATGTGGAAAACACGGAGAAGGAGCTGCCCTGTGCAATCCGGGAGCTGTTCCCATGAGAATCCCTGGATTTAATCCCCCATGGATTACATCCCTAATCCAACAAAGCAAAGTAAAAGTTTTTCTCTATTTTTAAGCCCAGGTTTAAAATCCTGGGGCAGGAGATGCCATCAGTGGTTTTTCCTGGGAAATTGATCCCTCGGGATCACTTCTCCCGGCTCCTTGCTCGTTCGGAGCAGCCACAGCTCCAAGGAAAACATGGAATCAAGGCTAAGTCTCATCCTGCTGAAGGGAGGACGGGAAGATCCCAAATCAGCAAAGGTGCTGGAGCAGCCGGATATTAATGGGATTTTTCTGGTGGAAAAATGGGAGAAGATTCCTTGCAGGATGAGAATTCGAGGATTAACATCCTCCCAACACTGGGAAACCCTGGGAATCATGGAATTATGGAACCATCCAGGGTGGGAAAGAGCTCTGAGCTCAAGTCCAACCCTGCCAAGGTCACAAATCCCCAAGTGCCACATCCCACAGGATCATCCTGCTCCAGGGACAGGAGGGAACTGCAAATGTGGGAATGTCCCAGCATTCCCATTGGATCAGCGGGAGGCTGAGCAGGTTGCAGATCATGGATTTGTTTGGAAAACAAATCCTGTCCCGGGTTATAATTTTCCCTCCATTAACACCTGGCAGCGGTGAGTATGGGTTGGGATGTTTTCCCTAAGAATCTTTGGGAATACAAGGGAAAATGATGGATTTTAAAGGAAGATCAGCGAGGCTCAGCCTGGAGAAAAGGAGGATCAGGAATTTCCTTCTGGCTCTGCACAACTCCCTGAAATTTTGGAGTGAGATGGGAGCTGGGATCCCCTCCCAGGGAATAACAGGAAAATAGGGAATGGCCTCAGGTTGTCCCAGGAAAGGCTCAGGTTGGACGTGAGCAGGAATTTCCTCATGGAAAGGGCAGTCAGGGATTGGAAGTGCCCAGGGAGGTTTGGGATCCCCATCCCTGGAGATTTCCAAGGAATTCCTGCATGTGGCACTCAGTGCCAAGGTGGGGATTGGGCAAAGCTCAGACTCAATGATCCCAAAGGTGTTTTCCAACCTCAGTGATCCTGGAATTCTGCAAATACTAACACTAAAAAGACCAAGAATTCCCAAAAAAAATGGCTGGGAGACAGCGGGAGAGGAGGAAATCAAAGCCCAGCTGCTTCTGGGATTCCTCTGGGAGACCTGTGGGATTGTGGAGCAGCTCCAAGGGAAAACCAGCTCCAGAATTCCATGATGGAATGCAAAGGCCTCAAAATCCAAGAGAAACTGGGATTTTGAAGAGCACCAACTCCAAATTCCAGGTTTTGCACCACAGCCTTTCCCATTCCCGTGATGTCAGCTTTGGGAATGCCATGTGTCATCCCAGGGATTCTGGTTTTTCAACACGTTTTCCATAGGTTTACAGTATAGAAATGGGATAATACAGGGAAAAGGGGAACTGAGACTGGATCAGAGAGCAAGAAGCACTCAGAATCCGTGGGATTTGCTCAGGCTGGCAGATCCCAAATCCTGCCCCGTGAGGACATTCCCAACTCATGGATGGAAAGATTCTTTTCCCTATCCCTCCTCGGATTTCCACTTGAATTTGGGATTTACCAGCCAGAGCAGCAGGAAAACTCAAACAAAACAGAGAAGGCTGGAAAATCAGGAATATTTTGGTGGAGGCTTTGGTTAGGTGTCGCTTCCCAGGTGGAATTCCAAAGGGAAGAAGAGTCTTTGGCAGCAGCTGGAGGCCTGGATGAGGTTGTTCCTTCTCCACTTCCAGAGGCAAAACCCCTTCCCAAAATTCCCAGGCAGGCACAGGAGCAGCTTCAGTTGAAAGGTTTCACCAGTTTCATAGCAGCATAGTTCTGGAAGGATGGAAAAGCAATGGAATCATGGAGAAAACGAGGGAATCACTGGAAGAATAAGGGAATCATTGAAAAAAATAAGGGAATCCTTGGGAGAATATGGGAATCGTTGGAAAAATAAGGTAAATCATTGGGAAAATGAAGGAAACGTTGGAAAAATAAGGGGATTGTTGGAATAATGAGGGAATCATTGGAAGAATACGGGAATGATTGGAAAACATGGGAATCATTGGGAAAATAAGGGAATTCTTGGAAAAATGAGGGAATCACTGGAAGAATAAGGGAATTATTGGAAAAATAAGGGAATCATTGGAAGAATAAGGAAATCATTGGAAAAAATAAGGGAATGATTGGAAAAATGAGGGAAGGATTGGAAAAATGAGGGAAGGATTGGAAAAATGAGGGAATAATTGGAAAAATGAGGGAATCCTTGGAAGAATGAGAGAATAATTGGAAAAAATAAGGGAATAATTGGAAGAATTTAACAAGCACCAGAAGTCATTCTTGGATTTTGATTGCTCTTCCCAAAATTTTTTAAGATAAATTCCTACCTCTTCAAACCCTTGGAATTAATTTGGTCTCTTCCTCCAGCACCATCCCAGTGTTCAACCAGCGGGAAGCATTCCCAGTTTTCCCTGATTTGCTGGAGTCTCCTCCTCTCCTCTGGATCCCGCTGCTCCTTCCCATCCTCTGGGATTCCCACAAATCTCATGGATTCACCACCCAACCCCTGGCCTTGTATCCCTGCAGCTCCTTTTTCCATGATCCCACAAAATCTGGGACATCACCTATTCCGCCCCTTTGGAAAGGGGTCCTGGAGCATTCCCGAAGCCATGCTGGGATTTTTTTGGAATGCAGAGCTTTCCAGCAGGAGGAGGCTCCTCCAGCCCTGCTCCATCCTCACTTATTCCAACAACAAATCCAGTCAGAAACTCCATGGAGTTTTGCCAAAGGCAATCAAAGCTATCCCAGATTTTTTTTCCTCTGCATCCCGGAAAACCCTGGGACCTGTCCCAGTGCCAGCACTTTGTGTTGCTGAAGACACTCCAGGAATGACCTTTCCACGTTATTTTGGGATCTCCACCATTCCTCCATTGTTGAGGTTGGAAAAGAGCCCCAACCCTTGTTCATCATTATCCATGTCCTCAAGTGCCACATCCAGATGTTTCTGGAATAATTCCATGTATGGGGATTCCAGCACTGCTCCAGGGCTGGACACCCCTTTCCATGAGGGATTTTCCTTAATATCCAACCTAAAATTCCCTTGGAACAACTTGAGGCTCTTCCCTCTCGTCCTGTTGTTCACTGGGAGCAGATCCCAAACCCCACCTGGCTCCAAACTTTCAGGGAATTGTGGAGAGCCAGAAGGACCCCTCTGAGCCCACTTTTCTCTGGGATGAGCCCCTTTCCCAGCTCCCTCATCTTTTCCTGGTGCTCCAGTCCCTTCCCAACTCCATTCCCATCCCTGAACCTCCATATTTTTCCCCAAACCCAAAAAAATTCCCTTTTCAACCCATTGTGTCCCTCCCATGGACTTTTCCACCCCCCTGAATCCATCACCCCTCGGACCTCAGCCAATCCCAGTCCCCCTCTCCCAGCTGCTCCGTACCGGGAAGGCGTAGACGAAGATTCCCAGGAAAAGCAGCAGGATGAAGAGGAGGATGGCCAGGATCAGCACCCACTTGTAGCGGCGCCACAGGATGAACTTCAGGGTCTTGTACGGGGACGTGAACCACAGGAAGGAGGTCTCGGGACGCCTGGAGACAAGGGAAGGGGAGGTCACCTTGGAATTTCATCCTCCTGGATCCCCAATCCCATCCCCCTCAGTGGTCCAGACCAGCCTCAGATCCCACTGGATTCGTGGTCCAGAGCAGACTTCCAATCCCAATGGATTCATGGCCCAGTCCAACCTCTCAAATCCCATTGGATTCATGGTCCAGAGCAGCTTCCCAATCCCGCTGGATTCATGGTCCACAGACTCCCAATCCCACTGCTCTCAGCTCTTCCATCTTTCTGGATACATCCCATGAATGCCCTCCTTGGTGGTCCAGACCAGCTTCCCAAATCCCATTGGATTCATGGTCCAGACCAACCTCCCAATCTCACTGGATTGGTGATCCAGACCAACCTCCCAGTCCCACTGGATTGGTGATCCAGACCAACCTCCCAAACCTCCCAATCCCACTGGATTGGTGCTCCAGACCAGTCTCCCAGTCCCACTGGATTGGTGATCCAGACCAATCTCCCAGTCCCACTGGAATGTGTCAGCTCCTCATCCCTCGTGGGATGTCCCATCAATGCACACCTTGGTGGTCCAGACCACCAGCCCAGCCTCCCAAATCCCACTGGATTGGAGATCTAGACCAGTTTCCCAATCCCAGTGGATTCATGGTCCAGAGCAGCTTCCCCATCCCACTGGAATGTGTCAGCTCCTCCATCCCTCTGGGGATGTCCCATCAACATCTTCCTCAGTGGTTCAGACCAATCTCTCAATCCCACTCAATTGGTGATCCAGGCCAGCCTCCCAATCCCACTGGATTGGTGTTCCAGACCACCATCCCAATTTCCCTGGACTGTCTCCCCTCCTCCACCTGTTCCAAGTGGATCCTACTCAGGCATAAACCCAGTTCAACCCAGTTCCCTCCAGCTGTAAAGCCAGAATTCCCATTTGGGCCTCAAAGAATTCCATGCTCTGGTTGTTGCTTTTCCATTTGGGATGTTCTTACTTGGGATCCTCCAGCCTGGGGTTCATGTTCGGCTCATCCCGTCCCATCCCGGCCGGACGCTCCTCGTGCTCCTGCTCTGCCACAATTTCCAAAGTCATCTCCAATTTGCCCTGGATGGGTTACACAAAAACTGATTTATTATCCCAAAAAATGGGGGGAAAGGTGAGGAAAGAATGTGGGATGGAAAACAGGGATTTGGGAGAGAAAACGTACTTTGAGCAGAACCAAACCACTCCCAGCAATGACCATAAGCATTCCAGGATTTCAGAGATCCCTAACTTGTCACTGGAGATATTCCAGGAAATCCCAGATCCCACTGACACTGTAATTTGAGCAACCACAGAATCCCAGGATCATTGAGGAAAAACCTCTGGAATCAAGCCCAAGCTGTGACAGATCATCACTGAGTGCCACATCTCGTCCTTCCCAGTTCCCTGATTCCCGATTTCCCTAGAACCAGCTCAGGATTTTTTTGGTTGAATAAAACAATTCTCTGCCTGGATTTCCTCAACTGCATGGAACTGTCACCAAAACCTGGAACAGGAGCCCAGACACCTGGGACAGCTGGAATTTTTTCCTGGTGTTTAGGACATGAGATTGTTGGGAATAGTTGTGATATGGAATTGAATTTGGCGGCACACTCCAAAAACAATGGTGAAAATCCCACAAAACCTGATCATTCCTCTGCCAGAAAACTTCCAGCCAACCACAGATCCACAAAACCTCCCACTGGAATTGGAATTTCCTGCCCTGGCTTGAACTGAATGAAGCTTTTAGGGAATTCTGGAATGGTTTGGATTGGGAAGGAATTTAAAGCCCATCCAGTCCCACTTCATGCCTGGGCAGGGAAATTTCCTCTATCCCAGGGTGCTCCAATCCTCATCCAACCTGGCCTTGGACACTCCCAGGGATGGGAATTGTAGTGAAGGATCCAAGGGAAAACAGGGAGAGGCCACTTTACCGCCAGGATCTTCTGCTGGTCCTGCTCAGCCACGCAGGGCCACCAGCCCTTGACGGTTTTCTGCTCAAAGAGGGACACGGAGCGGCCGGAGGACAGGGAATCATCCACGAGATCCAAGGAACATTTTTCCGCCGTCTTGGCAGGCTTGGGCATCCTGTTGAGATCCATCTGGATGGATCCTGCAAGGAAGAGCACTCCAGGTGAGACTTCTCCGTTGGGACAATCCTTAAAACATGGAATGTTACCAGATTCTACAGAGTTTGGGGCATCCCAACCATCCCAATCCAAACTCCCAATTTCCACTTCCCCGGGTTGCTCCAAGCCCAGTCCAGCCTGGCCTTGGACACTTCCAAGGATTCAGCATCCACAGCATCTCTGGACAACCCGTGCCAGTGATGCTTTCCCTTTTTTGGGATGGATCCCAAAATTCCCAACTTACCCAAATAGTCATCGAAGGAGAACTTGTCGTTGTCCCAGATCTGGAGGATCAGCTGGGGTGGGATCTTGTTTTCTGTCTTGTCCAAGCTCCAGAAGTGTTCCTAAAATCCCACCGGGAAAAGAAACCACAGCAAAAAGAAAGATTCATCAGGAGAATTGGGCAGAGCCTGGCTCCAGAAATCCTGGAATTCCTGGGGTGTACTGCTCTGGATCTGCAGGAGCACAGGCTCTGGAAAACTCTTGGATAAGGATAATCAGTGGAAAACCCAAGATGGTTCTGGAAGGTGTTTGCAACAATTTATGTCTTAATTTAATGATTTAAATTAATTTAATTAATTTTATTTAAATAATACAATGTAATTTAATTTAGAAAAGGGTCCATGGGATCCCAAACAGGATCCTTAGGAGCAACAGGAATTCCCACAATTCCAATGAAGGCAACTCTCCAAGGCGAAGAGAACAACAAGCATTGAGTGTCGGCGCTGACAAACTTTGCCTTCATGGAAAAATATAGGATTGACACTTAAATCAGCACTTCCAGCAGGGAATTCCCAAAGATCCGTTCCCTTCCGGATGCACCATGGCTCTGATCTGCTCCAAGGTCTGTGGGACAATCAGAGACCATCAAAGGCCCGTTCAGGCCACCCACAGCTCCTGAATTTATTCATGGAACATGGATACGGAAATGAAGATACCATGGTATCCCAGGAATCTGCTGATATCACACCCAGGCTGATCCAAGCCCCAGTGTCCAGCCTGGCCTTGGGCACTGCCAGGGATCCAGGGGCAACCACAGCAAATCTGGGAATTCCCAGCCCAGCCAGGAATTCCTCCCCAAGATCCCAGCCCAATCTCCCCTTTCCCAGTGGGAGCCATTCCCTGTGTCCTGTCCTTCCAGACCTTGTCCCAAATTCCAGCTCTCCTGGAGCCCCTGCAGGGACTCTGAGGATTCCCTTCTCCAGGTGAACATTCCCAAGTTATCCATCAGTTCTGCATCCCAGAGTAAGGAATATCCACTGCCCGGGAAGTGGAATCCTCGTCACCATTTCCACGCATTAAACCAGGACTTTTTTCCAACACGGATCCGCTGTTGGAATGCCTGGGAGTTAGGTTAGGATTAAGAATCCCAGAATCCCCAAGGTTGGAAAAGCCCTCCAGGATCAGTGAGTCCAAGCTGTGCCCGATCGCCACCTCAGCATCGAGGAATTCCCTGGACAACTCCAGGGATGGGGACTCCAAACCTCCTTGGGCACTTCCACCCTTTTCATGAAAAAATTCCACCTGATGTCCAAAAAGAAATGTTGGGATAAAGGAGAAAGACAAAAATCCCACCCCAAAGCCGAGGGATTGTTAGGATTGTTATTCCTGGCTCCAGAAAAGAGGAGGAAAATCCCAGCGGCATTCCTGACACCCCTCCGAGGGTGTCCCAGTGGCAATTCCTCCTGGAAGTGTCAGAAATGACGGGATTTAATTAAAACCAGGAAACTACAGCGTTATTCATCCGTCGCTCCATAAATTTACCCCAAGACTCGCATTCATTATTTCATCCGATATTAAATTATTAAAAAGGGGGAGGAAAAAATGGTCTCACATTCCATAGGAACATAAATATTCCAGCTGGGAGTCCGTGGGCACTCCAGTCCCATTGGATTCATTTTAAGAGGTCCTTCTGGATTGTTCTGTTTCAATTTTGCTCCGTTCCCTGCCTGGCTTTGGGAAAATGTGCCAGGAATTTTGCATTGGAGCATTTTATGGATGCAGTTGAGATATCGGATAATCCAGAAATCCCAAATTAAAGTCCACGGAAAATTTCCTCTCTACCCTCTGCTGACTGCAGTGGGTTGGGATGGATGTTTATCCAGGGGGATGTTTATCCAAGAGGATTTTTCCCAGCTTTTCCAGCCGTTTTAAATTAAAACTGCTAAAAAAGGGGGAAGAACTGATGTTGATTCTTTTCTTTCCCAGTAATGGGAAAGAAGGGATCCACATGGATTCATGGATAACAAAGCTGGGATGAGCTTGGGAGGGGCTGTAAAATTCCCAGGTGGTGGAAGATCCATCTCCAAGCTGAACACCACAGGCTCCTGTAGATTATCCCTTCCAGGAGAAATCCAGGTGCCCATCTAAGCTTGGCTTGGAAAATGAGGGAAATACATGGAATTCCAGACTGGTTTGGGCTGGAAGGGACCTTCAAGACCATCTCATTTCCCATCTGGAATATCCCCTGGAAAGGAAATCTTCCATGAGCTCCAAGTGCTCCAGGTGTCTCTTCTTCCCAGTGAATTCACTGGCACAGAGGTTCATCCCATCATTCCCACATTCCATGCTCCAGGCACATCCCATGCTCCCTTCTGGGTTGATGCAACTTCCCAAGGATTTGTTGGAATTTCTCATTGCCCCAGCCCATCCATGTTGAGCAAACTTGAGGAAAACCTTGCACTTGGGATCATCTCCCACCTATCCCAACTGGATCCGCATCCCTTGGGATAATGAAGCTAAAGGAAAGGTTGGATGGGATCTTGGGAAGGAATTCCTGCCTGGACTGGAATTCCCAGGGAAGCTGTGGCTGCCCCTGGATCCCTGGCAGTGCCTAAGGCCAAGTTGGATGGACTTGGATCCACCTGGGATCATGGGAAGTGTCTCTGGATGGGCTTTAAGGTCCTTCCCATTCCAAACCATTCCGTGACTCCATGAAATTCCATCAATTCCATGGGCAAACCCAGCAGACTTTGGGATTCCACCTTCCCTCCTTCCCACCACAGCATCCAAGGAAAAAAAGGAACAAAACCTTTGCTCTGCACCCTCTGCATCCCAATCCTTCAGAACAACATCCCGACATTCCAGGGATAACTCAGGGATAACTCCAGGTGGGAATTCTGTGCTCCATCTCTCCAAATTCCCCCTTTTTTAAAATGGAAAAACACCATAAAATATAATTTTGGCAGAGACAAAACCTCCCTGCTCCGAGCCCTGTCAAGCTGAGGACACCCAGAGCTCCGCTGGAAAGGCAGGAAAAAGGAATTGGGAAGGGGGAATTTGATGCCGAGTGAAGTTTATGGGTCCCTTTCAAGGCAGCGTGAAATTCGCTTCCATGATTAAATCAAACTCTGAACATTCCCTGTAAAAACAACCCGGACCGTGAAATTTATATCCCGGCCTTGTCCAAGCCATGGGGAAAAAAGGCTGGAATTATCGTTGGAGGGTTTGTTTTCCAAGCAAGGGGAGGCTGAGGGATATTTTATGGATTTTTGTGGATAAAGTAGCAGGAAAGGCAGGGGAAAAAATCGGCTCTGATTCCCAGGGAAAGTGTTGACAGGGCTGCATTTCTCCTGGATTGTGAAAGTGCTCCGGAATACAAAGAAAGAAATTGATTTTTCGGGAAGGAGAGGAAGTTTGCTCCCAAAAAATCCTGTTTCAGGTGCATCCTGCAGGAATTTGGGGGGCCCAGACATGCAGGAGACTCCTCTTGGAAAATCCTCCAGGATCATCCAGTCCAAGCTGGGACCGATCCCCACCTTGGCACTGAGTGCCACATCCAGGAATTCCTTGGACACCTCCAGGGATGGGGATTCCAAACCTCTCTGGGCACTTCCAATCCCTGACTGCCCCTTCCATGAGGAAATTCCTGCTGGTGTCCAACCTGAGCCTCCCCTGGGCACAGCCTGAGGCCGTTCCCTCTTTTCCTGTTGTTCTCTGGGAGCAGATCCCAACTCCCACCTGGCTCCAACATTCCAGGGAGTTGTGCAGAGCCACAAGGTCCCTCTGGATCCCCCTTTTCTCCCTTTCCCAGCTCCTGAGGAATTCTCCAGTCCCTTCCCAGCTCTGTTCCCTTCCCTGGACACGCTCCAGCCCCTCTGTGTCCATAAGAATCCCAGAACTGGACACGGCACATCCGTGGAGATGCCGTTTGCTCCGACATCCCGCGCAAACCCTCTCCCGCCCTAAAGAACTTCCCAGGTCTGGATTTGGCAGCCAAACCCAGCTGCTGCTGGAACTGGCACGGGAAGCTGAAGGTTCCAAAACCAATTCCATGAATTTCCCAGCCCGCGGCGCCTGCGGGATGTGGGAGCCGAGCTCCTCCCTGAGTGGGTGCCCGGGAAAACGGGATCCACACCCAAGTGACCTCGGATTGTCCTGGCTGTCCCACGATCCATCTGATTACAGGCTCAGGCTGGGAATCCAAAATTTAAACTTCCCACTTGGGTTGGAATTTAGGGAAAATTCCTTCATGAAAAGGATTTTCCAGCCATGCGGAAAACGATGGAATGCCCATGCCTGGAATGATCTAAAATCCCTCTGGAGGTGGCACTTGGGGACATGGTCAGTGGTGGCCTTGGCAGAGCTGATGGTCTTAGAGGGCTTTTCCATCCTAAATCATTCCATGATTTTCTCTTTTTCCAAAGCAGAAACTGCTTTCCTGCAGGACTCAAAAACCTGGGAATGTGTTCTTCCCATGCAGCCAACATGGTTTAAATTTTCCAGGGCTGGAAGAGAAAGATGTCAGCAAAAAAAGCGGGGAAAATTATGGAAATTCCAAAGGAAAGCTGAGAAAATAATTAAAGAAGTATTTCCATGTTTTCAGGAGATCTGTCCCAAAGATGGGAATATTTCCCTTCCATGGAAATATTTTAGAAACTCAGACTGGGGGAAATTCCTCTCTCCGAAGGAGAAGAAAGATCTTTATAGCATTAATCCAGCCAGGAAAGTTATGGAAAATAATCCTGAGGTAGTTGAAAGGTTCAGAAAAGCAGGAATCAGAGTGACACCTGGTTTTCCCTGGGTTTTCCCTGGGTTTTCCCTGGATTTCCCTGAATTACCAGGCTGCCAACCACCACAGGCATTCCCATCAGAATAAAGTAACATGGATCTTATCCAGCAGTATCCTTGGTTTTTTGGGAAAGTATTTGCAACCTGGGTTGGGATGACCCGTTGAGCCCCCACCTGCAGGAATTCCAGCTCTGGAATTCCCAGCATGGGAAGGACCTGGAGCTCTTGGAGAGATCCAGAGGAGGAACCAGGAGGGTCAGAGGGACGGAGCAGCTCTGCTGTGGGAAAGGCTGGGAGAGTTGAGATTGCTGAAATTGGAAAAGAAAATTCCAGGGAATGCTCAGAGTCCCTGCAGGGGCTCCAGGAGAGCTGGAATTTGGGACAAGGCCTGGAGGGACAGGACACAGGGAATGGCTCCACTGGGAAAGGGGAGATGGAGCTGGAATCTTGGGAAGGAATTCCTGCCTGGGCTGGAATTCCCAGATTTGCTGTGGCTGCCCCTGGATCCCTGGGAATGCCCAAGGCCAGGCTGGATCCACCTGGGACACTGGGAGGTGTCCCTGGATGGAACTGGATGAGCTTCCAGCTGCCTTTCCACCCAAACCATTCCACAATTCCATGATTCCAAATCCACCTGGCCACGCTCTGTGGAGCTCCAGCACGGAGCAAACAAAGGAGAACCACTGGAAAACTCTTCCCCTCCCAGCCCAGTTGGGCACAGGTGGTTTTGAGCAGCTCCCAATTCCCCACAATCACTCTCAACTTTTGATTGAAATTCCTCCTTCCCGCCCCTGCCCCTCCAGCCGGGATTTTTACGGCCGCAGGAACCGAGCCGGAGTTCAAACAGCACATGGCGAGATCAAAAAATTCCCGAAGCCGGAATGCTCCACCCGGCTTTCCCTTCATTATTCCAGCCTTTACAGAGAACTTTTACAAGGTGTTTATTTTCGGATCCAGTGTTGGAAGCCATGTGGTGGGAAAAGATTCCAGATCGGCACAGCGGGATGGATTTGCCTAAAAGGGGTTTATGAAGGGGGGTCCTGGCTTTTTCCAAGCGGGATAATTGGATGTAGTACACCCTGTACTTGGGATTTGTTGGATATGAAGCGTGAAATGGGCCCTGCTGGGATCCTGTCAATCATTGGAACTGCCTGGGAAGGGCTTTGGATGCTGGGAATTGTCTGGGATGGGGGACTCGCTCGGCATCTTCCCAGCTGAGGCGCTGGTTCCATGGAAAATAAGATGGGATGGGGATCTCGGTGGGTTTTGGGGATCACAGTGGGTTTCAGGGATCCTGGGGGGTTTTGCGGATCCCGGGGGTTTTGGGGATACCAGTGAGTTTCAGGGATGATCCCATTGCAAACAGGAATCTTTGGGCACTTCATATTCCATGAAAACTCAGGCTGAGCTAAAGCAATGAGCATGGATCATGGATCACTGAGCTTGGAAAATCCCCCAGCATCATCCAGTCCAACCTGGGAACGATCCCCACCTTGGCACTGAGTCCTGGAATTCCCTGGACACCTCCAGGGATGGGCAATGCAAACTTCCCTGGGCAATTCCAATGCCTGACCGCCCTTTCCATGAGAAAATTCCTGCTGATGTCCCAAACCCGAGCATCCTCAAGGGATGAAGGCTCAGGATGAGGTGGGTGAAGGACTTTGAGCCTCCAGGGAGGTGCCACAGGAAGTTTGGGATTTTCCTTGTTGTCCACCAACCAAAGAGCCAAAAATCACAAAATCATGCAATGGTTTGGGTTGGAAGGGACCTTAAAGATGATCCAGTTCCATCCCCTTCCATGGATACGGAATCTTCCATTGGATTATTCCTCTTAATCCTTTAAATCTTTTTAATCTCCAGATGACTAAATTTAAATTAATTGATCTCCTCTATTTTTTGGTGTCCAGATTTCCCTAATTCCCATCATTTCCATAATTTCAATCGTCCAGTTTTCCCTGTGTTATTCCATGCATCCATCCCAACCCCATTCCTTTTTCCTTCCATCCATGAATTAATCCAAGGGACACCAGGAGCAGCTGGAGGAACGAGGGGATCAAAATCCCATCCAAAAAACACCATCCACTTCAACTCCCAATCCAATTCCTCTCCCTGAATCCAAAGCTTTTCTTCATCCCAACCCATGTTCCCATCAGGGATTTGGAGGCAGCTCCTTCCTCTCCCCATTTTTAGCCTTTTTGGGAAGCTTTTTCATGGCACAATGCCCATTATTCCATGCTGGAAAATATGTTCCCACCAAACCGTCACCATGGAATTGTCATCTCCAGCTTTGGAATATCCCTGTTGCCCAAGAGCATTTGGAGACTCGCTCCAATATTTTTCCTGCTCCAGCCTGGATGAATCTTTCCCAGAGGCATCAGCCTCTCCAAAAATTTCCCTCTAATTCCAATCTCATTTTGCTTCCAAACACAGATTTTCGAACCAAATTCCCAAAATTCCGCTGTCAACACCATGGAGAGTCCAAGCTTTGCAGGGCTCTGCTCATAAAGGTCTAAAATTCCCGTTTCACCCCAGAATTCCCACGAGGATGCAGGAATTCCATCCAGGACCACTCACCTTCTTGGCCACGTGGCACATCTGCTCCGCCGGGAGATAATCGAAGGGGAAGATGAACCTCCAGTTGAAATTCCCTTCTCCTCCCATGGATCTGTAGTGGACGTCTGTCTTCTGCTTGTTCTCCTCGTGTCCCACCAGCCACCTGCCAGGGACAAACAGAGCCCATGGAAAACCGGGATCATGGCAAGGATTCGGGATCTTGCTCGATGTCACAAACGGAATGTTCCTGATCCTGATGTTTGCTGGGTATGGATCCATGACTGGAGAGGCGGATCCACAGTTGGAAAAGTGTGGATCCACAGCTGGAAAAGTGTGGATCCACAGCTGGAAAAGGGCAGATCCATAGCTGGAAAAGTGTGGATCCATAGCTGGAAAAGTGTGGATCCATAGCTGTAAAAGGGCGTATCCATAGTCAGAGATGAGATCCATATTTGGAAAGGTGTGGATCCGATGGTTGGAAAGGTTTGGGTCCATGGCTGGAGAGGTGTGGATCCATAGTCAGCAGTGTGGATCCATGGCTACAGAGGTGTGGATCCATGATTGGAGAGGTGTGGATCCATCACTGGAAAGATGTGGATCCATGGCTGGAAAGATTTGGATCCATGATTGGAGAGGTGTGGATCCATGATTGGAGAGGTGTGGATCCATGGCTGGAAATTCACAGATCCTTAACTGGAGAGCCATGATGGCCCCTCCATCCCAGCAGGATCCAGGTCTATCCCAGCAACATCAACCCAAGGACCATCTGAATTCCTTCCCTGCTGCTCCTGCACCTCCACCCCCCAGAATCCGGGAGACTCCAGAGTGGGACACTCACCCTTTGACGTAGATGTCGCTCATCTTCTCCCCAGTGATGCTGAGGTCGTCCAGGATCACGTCCTTGGTGTTCCAGATGATGCAGCGCAGGTAAAACCTGGAAAACCCCAGGAATAAAACCATGGGAAGGTGGAAAAGTCATCCACCTGGAAGTCCCACTGAGGGATTCCCTGCAGGAGCCATTTCCCTGGAGATGATCCCACACCTGTCCCTCATCCAGGTGGGCGAATCCATCCCCACCTGAGGCTTCCAAGCATTCCCAACTGCTTTCCCAAAGAAAAGATGCAGGAAGAAATGGGAAGTTACCTCTTGGCTTTGCGTGGAGTGACATTGAAAGGAGGGCCAGGATGTCCCAAGGATTTGGGAAACAGATCCACCCACATCTGGAGCTTCCCCTGCATGGAAAAACAGAGCCCTGAAACACTGGGAGATTCCAAACTGGAACACCCGAACCTCCCGAGGGAGATCGGGGATCCTTGGGTGGAATGGGAGGATTCCTCAATGGAAAAGTGACATTAAAGGTCACTTTATGAAAAGGGACATTAAGGGTCATTTTAAGGATAGTTGGGAATGCGTTGATGGATGTAAATCCTGAGGGAGGTGGGAAAGGGGCTGGAGCACCAGGAAAAGCTGAGGCAGCTGGGAAAGGGGCTCAGCCTGGAAAAAAAACAGGGATCAGGAGGGACTCTCTGGCTCTGCACAACTCCCTGGAATTTTGGAACCAGGTGAGAGTTGGGATCTGATCCCAAAGAATAACAGGAAAGGAGGGAATGGCCTCAGGCTGGGCCAGGGGAGGCTCAGGCTGGACACCAGCAGAATTTCCTCATGGAAAGGGCAGTCAGGGATTGGAAGTGCCCAGGGAGGTTTGGAATCCCCATCCCTGGGGGTGCCCAAGGAATTCCTGGATGTGGCACTCAGTGCCAAGGCACAGGTTGGACTGGATGTTCCTGAAGGATTTTCCAACCTCAGTGATCCCGGGATTCTGGGAAAAGACTTCTGAGTAGGACTTTTAGACCAGAAATGCAAAATTAAATTGAATTCAACTAAATTAAATTTAAAAACGGGAGCAGATGCTGAAGGGAATCACCACATCCCCTGCCTGGGACCATCCCGTATCCCAGGGCAGACATTCCCAGCAGGATTCTCCCCCTGGATGTGGCTGGACCAGGAGATGCTGGCCCCATTCCAGGACCCACCTGCTCGATGTCGGGCTGGAGGGGGCTGTAAAGGCGCCGGGTCTCCACGTGCTCGAACCAACCCCTGCCTCCTGAGGGCAGCCAGGGCGAGCCGCTCCTCCACCGGCCCCAGGTGCGGGTTCGGGGGCTTTCCATCCTCTGCCACAGGGAAAAGAAACAGTGAATCCCACAGGGATGTGCGGGAGCCTTTGTGTCGGGATGGACGGGTCGTCAGGGGCAAAACTCAAGCGCTCTGTGTAAGCTAAAAGTTACAGTTTATTATAAAAGAGATAAAAGGGGGAAGAGAAGGAGCAATGGGATAAAAGGGTTATGGGGTAAGAGAAGAGGGAGAGAGGAAGAGGAGTAAGAAGAGGAAGAAGAGAAGAGGGAGAAGAGGAAAGAAGAGAGTAATTTCCCGTTTACAATACAATAAATTTTCTTCCATGATGAATATTCCAATTTCCACTAAACCAATGTAATACAAGATACAAATTCTATAGCATTTATATACAGCCTATAGGAATCCTTATATTACCATAAGGTGTTATACTTTAACTCTAAAAACTGCTCTTTGGACCCTGGCAAGTCTTTCTGTGCCCTTTGGAGTTGCTCTCTGGCAGAGGGCATTGTTCTGTCAAGAGGGGATTACCTTCAGGGGCCATCCTATTGTTTCATGGTAATTCAGTAACTAAGGCTTTCCTGTCACATCTTTCCCTACAGGGATGGATTTTGGCCAGGAAGAGCTGCAGCAGCACAGCCTCCATTCCCAAATCCATCACCACAAACCATCCTGGGCACAGGGATACCATTCCCAGCAGGAAAACCCATGGAGACCCTCGTGCAACCACCCCACAAATCACAGCCAAGGAAACATGGCAAGGATCCAGTTGGATCCCATGGAAAGGAGAATCCAGTGATTGATGCCTCTCCAGGATCCAGCTCTACTTAAGTCCCAGAAATCTGGATTCCCATCAACCATCTGTTCCCACTCCCAAGAGTTTATCCCAGAGTTTAAAGCCATCCAGGATCTTCAGCTGGGCAGACGGGAATGAGTTCCTGGTGGGATCCCATTTCTTCTCTGTGAGATTTGGGGTGAAAGATGGGAATGGGAGGAGGAAGGACATGGAGACACCACCAGCACAGCCTGGGGGTTGTTCCAAGTTCCTACTCTGGTCCAAGTCCCTGCTCCAGTCCCACCAGGATATTTGTGGTCCTCCATCCATGGAGGATCTGGAATTATTTCCTCCTCCTCTCCTGCTCCACACCAGCCCCTGATCCTGCCACAAATGGGCCAAGATTCCTCAATAATGGACATTCCTGCCTTCTCTACCTGGTCAGGATCCATTCATCCATCCATCCATCCATCCATCCATCCATCCATCCATCCATCCATCCATCCATCCATCCATCCCAGTCCTGCCTCCCCCTCCCATTCCTGGAAACAATGCCTTTTCCTTGGATATCAGGGAAGTGGTGAAGTCCCCAACCCTGGAGGTTTCCAAGGAACAACCAAACTTGACACTTCAATAAAGCTGGACTTGATCTTGGAGATCTTTTCCAACCTGAATTCTGGGATTCCAGGATCTTCAAGATCTTTTCTAACCTAAAAGATTCCCTGGTTCTCTGAGTCCAACCCAAACAATCCCAAAATTCCTGGCTGGGCTTGGTGGATTTTTGCACCTTCCAGGACAATTGAAACAAAAAGCACTCCCTAAATATTCTTCCATAAATATAAATATTATTGCATAAATATAAATATTATTCCATAAATATCATTCCAACTGCACCAAATCCCAGTGAGATATCCCAGCTCCTTCCTTGGCAAGGAAAAGTTTAACTCCAGTCAGCTGGGCTAATTCCCAACGATTTCCCAAACCCTGGAATTCCGGCGTGCGCACTGCGTGTCGCTTTACGCGCCGGGAAAAGAACGAGCCCCTCTCAAAGAACAACAAAATCTGGGAGTTGTGGAATAACGGGCTTGTAAAATCCCAGCTCTCGTGTTTAACAGCTCCAGTTTATTCCCGGTCCGGCTCTGGAGCTCGCAGCTGGATTCCAGACCTGCTCCGGGTCAAGCCTCGGGCTTTGTTCTGCCGTTTGAACTCGCTGCTGTGAAACCCGGAGAAGGTGACAGCACGGAGGGGGGACACATTTTAACACCTCCCCAGCTCTCCCTGGAAAACTTTTCCATAAGGATTCCTTGCTTCACTTCTCTTCCAGGGAAAATGTGAATTCCTGAAGGAAGCTGTGCTTTGTTTCCCAAGAGTGTGGACAGGGATCAGCCCTGGGTTGTGCCTTGTTTTGTGTCTCTGGTGACATCTTTGGGGTGATGGCCTTAAAAATGCCAATCAAAATTTCAGTGGGATATTGGGAATTCTTGGCTCTGAGGGTGGGGAAGCCCTGGAGAAATCCCAGATTTGCTGTGGCTGCACCTGGATCCCTGGAGGTGTCCAAGGCCAGGCTGGATCCACCTGGATATTGGGAGGTGTCCCTGCCCATGGAGGGGGTGGAACAGGATCATCTTTATGGTCCCAACATAAACCATTCCATGATTCCAAACTGCAGTTCCTGGGCCAGGCCCAGTGGGATTTCACCTCCTCCTGGGACTAGAAATCTCTTTTTGTGCCTTAAAGCAGAGTTTTCCCAAAAAACCCCTCCTGCCCCAGGAATATTGGGTCAGAGGGAGATGTCATGGGGAAACAAAAACAAAAAAAAATCCATGACTTTTCTTCTCTTTGTAGAAGTTGGGTCTGTCCCTCGATTCCCCCAAATCCCAAAAGAACTCCCAGGTCTGTGTGTGGGACATTGTCTCCCTCTAGTGACCATTCCCAAAATGAGATTCCAATGGAAGAGCTGCTCTTCTGGCTCTGGCAGCACTTGGAATATCAGGTTGAAGCATGTCACTCCCACCCAGGGGTGCTGGGTTTGGTCCAACCCACAGTCAACATTCCTGGATTGAAGGTCTGGGTTCAATCCCGGGATTTGGGACATGGACAGCCTTAGGAATGGTTCAGAGCCAACGTGGACAGAGAGGAGGACGAGGATGGGGACAATGCCATCACTCAATCCTGGCCTCCATTATGCTCCTTGGGATGTCTCCGTGCACTTGGAACATCAGATTGGAGCTTCCCACGAACTCAAGGTCAACATTCCTGGATGGAAGCCCTGGATTCAATCTCAGGATTTGGGGTACAGCCAAATTTGGGAATAGTTCGGACCCAATGGGGACAGTGGTGGGGAGGATGGGGACAATGCCTTCTCTCAATCCTGGCCTTCACAATCACCCTTCATGTGACATCTCCATGCACTTGGAATAACTCACTTGGAGCTTCTCACTCCCAATCCAGGGGGGTTGGGTTTGGCCAAACCCAAGGTCAACATTCCTGGATTGAAGGCCTGGGTTCAATCCCAGGATTTGGGGCATGGACAGCCTTGGGAATGGTTCAGAGAGGAGGAGAATGGGGACAGTGCCACCACCTACTCCTGGCCCTCATAATGCTCCTTTGTGATGTCTCCACGCACTTGGAACATCAGATTGGAGCTTCCCACGAACTCAAGGTCAACATTCCTGGATTGAAGGCCTGGATTCAATCTCAGGATTTGGGGCACAGCCAAATTTGGGAATAGTTCAGACCCAATGGGGACAGTGAGGGGGAGGATGGCGACAATGCCGTCACTCAGCTCTGGTGGTGTCTCCATGACATCCATCTCCATCTCTTCCTCTGGAGCAAGGAAATTCTGCTATCCTGAAGCATCCCTGACATCTTACCCAGCTCGGAGAGGACGTATTCCTGATCCCGGAAGATGATCCGGTCGGGTTTGTAGGTGGGAGCTTTGTAGTTGTGCTGCAGGGAGAAGAGCTGGAGCAGCTGGGAAGGGCGGAGCTGGTCTCGCCACTGGTTGGGGCCGGAGCTGAAACCAAACAGAATCATGGAATCATGGAATGGGTTTGGTTGGAAAGAGGTTAAAATTCATCCAGTGCCATGGGAGGAGAAATCTTCCACTATCCCAGGTGGGTCCAAATCCATCCAGCCTGGCTCTGGACACTGCCAGGGATCCAGGGGCAGTCACAGCAAATCTGGGAATTCCAGCCCAGCCAGGAATTCCTTCCCAAGATTCCAGCCCCATCTCCCCTTTCCCAGTGGGAGCCATTCCCTGTGTCCTGGCCCTCCAGGCCTTGTCCCAAATTCCAGCTCTCCTGGAGCCCCTGCAGGGACTCTGAGCATCCCCTGGAATTTTCCCTTCTCTAGGGGAACATTCCCAACTCTCCCATCATCCCTGACCTCATCTCCCATTCCCAAACTTCCAAAACTCCCCAAACTCTGTCATTTTCAGGGTGGGAACGATTCTTTTCCAGGATAACCCAGTCAAGGATAGATGGAGGGATGAATGGAACCATCGCAGCCCCTCCCCACCCTCCCAACCAGGAATTCCCTCCCAAGATCCCACCCCAATCTCCCATTCCTGGGATCCTGGGGCACAGCCACAGCTTTTCTGGCCACCAGGGACGGAACAGCATTTCCCTGGAGGAGAACCAGGACTCTGGGAAGCGCAGCTCCAGCCAGGCCCCCCAGGACAACCCTGCTGCGACCCCGTGGCCACCTCAGCACGCCCATCCCGGGATCCAGGGGCATTCCCAGCCCAGGAGGGGGCACCCACACGCAGTAGGTCTGGGGGAGGCCGCAGCGAGCCCCGTGCTTGGACAGGAAGCGGTTCTCCAGGTCAATGATGGTCTCGCCGATCTTCTCGTCCTTGGACAGCAGGTCGTAGTCATAGAGGGTGACCTTGAGGTCCTTCTCCAGGGGCAGGGTGCAGCTCAGCTCGAACATCCTGGGAACAGGAACAGGGAAAAGAGGACTGTGCGGCTGGAATTCCGTGGGAATGGCTGCGCGCCCCATCCCAACCCAGCGGTGATGGGATGGATCAGAGACCCTGAGATTCCCTGAGTCACCCTGATCCAGCAGGGACAGGGCAGAGCTGTGCTGGCTTCGTTTACAGAGGAATCATGGAATCGTGGAATGGTTTGGATTGGAGACACCCTAATGACCTTCTCATTCCACACCTTCCCTGATCCCAGGTGGATCCAAGCCCCAATGTCCAGCCTGACCTTGGGCACTGCCAGGGATCCAGGGGCAGCCACAGCAAATCTGCGAATTCCAGCCCAGCCAGGAATTCCTTCCCAAGATCCCAGCCCCATCTCCCCTTTCCCAGTGGGAGCCATTCCCTGTGTCCTGTCCCTCCAGGCCTTGTCCCAAATTCCAGCTCTCCTGGAGTCCCTGCAGGGACTCTGAGCATTCCCTGGAATTTTCCCTTCTCCAGGGAACATTCCCAGCTCTCCCAGAGCAGACGGGCTCCAGAATGGTTTCGGTTGGAAGTAACCTTAAATCCCATTCCCACCCCATCCATGGCAGGGACACCTCCCAGTGTCCCAGGTGGATCCAGCCTGGCCTTGGGCACTGCCAGGGATCCAGGGGCAGCCACAGCAAATCTGGGAATTCCAGCCCAGCCCCTCCCCACTCTCCCAGCCAGGAATTCCTTCCCATGATCCCATTTAAATTAATCTCCCTCTGCATGTTCCTTTTTTGGGGTGTCTCAGCATTGGTGGCCTGGACTGGTGGGAGCAGCCTTGGAAAATCCGATGGATTTTATGGGAAGTGGGATTTGATCCTTGTTTGTGCCCCCAGACCCGGAATTTGGCAGCCTGGAGCTCATCCCAAGGGGCAGCTCTGATCTCTGGGACAGGATCCAGGGAATGGCTGGAGCTGTCCCAGGGGAGGTTCAGGTTGGATATTGGGAAAAGGTTTCTCATCCAGAGGGTGCTGGAACAGCTCCCCAGGGAATGGGCACATTCCCAAGGCTGCCACAGCTCCAGGGGCATTTGGACAACATTCCCAGGGACAGAGTGGGATTGTTGGGATCATCCTGGGAAGGAGTCGGATCAATGATCCTTGGGGGTCTTGTCCAACCCAGGCTATTCCATGATTCCCTGGTTTTCCGGGGGAACAAAGCCCCATGGAGTCGAGTTTCCTCAGTTTCCCTGCTCCTTTTCCAGCCTTGCCAAACACCTTTTCCTGGGATAAACCATCATCCTTGGAATTTTATCCCGTTTCTGAGGGAAACAATTCAATTATCCAGGGATCATTCTTTTCCAGAACATTTGGTGATGTCCCATTCCTCTCCGTTCCTCAGGATTTTCCTTCAGACATTGGATCAAAGTTCCTGGATGAGGAGAAATTCCCCAAACTCTTTCCCACCAACGGGATGAGCCAGATTCCTCCACTATGGAATTCCAGCTCCACAGTCCACAGCTCAGAAATCCCAGGAATCAATGAAGGAGAGGAAAGGGAATCATGGAATAGGTTGGGATGGGAGAATCCTTAAAATCCATCCCATTCCCAATCCCTGCTGTGGGCAGGGACACTTCCCACTATCCCAGGTTGCTCCAGCCTGGAATTGGGTGCTGGAATGGGAAGTTCTGGTTGGCCCAGCACAATTCCCTCAATAGGACAACCAAAAAATTCCATGGATCCCGAATGGAATCCACACTTACTTCCCAAAGACGGGCTCCAGAGTGCAGGGAAGGTAATTCTCCTGGTCATTGATGGATTTCTTTCCCACAGAAATTTTCACGTAGGGATCACACTGGAGACGGGCAAGGAAAGAAACACAAAAATCCAAAAATGGGATTCCGGTCACACCCTTTTCCACAGGTTGTTCCAAACCCCATCCCTCTCCTAGATCAAATTATCCTGGGAATTCAGCATCCATTTGGAAAGTGGGGAATTTAATCCAAGTTGGATTTATTGCCAGGAGAAGGAAAAAATTTCAAGGAAAAGGTTCAATTCCACCTAAAAGATTTTACCTGGATCACAGGGATCCCAGTCAGTTTCAAGAATTCCCTGGAAAAAACACCCAGGCCAATTCTCCCAGATTTTCCTCTTCCTGCTGATTTATTTTTTAAGGAATGGATGGGAAATGGCTCTAAGGGAATAGAATGAGCACCCAGGTATTCCTTGGGCTAGAAAGAGCCTCTGGAAAATTCCCATCCCAGAGAAAATTTGGGATCAAATTTTGGTTGGTTTGGGGTTTTAAATGGAAAAACTCCCTTTTATTTTTTCTTTCTTTTTAATCCTCAGGAATTACTCATGGGAGACTTCAAAGGAATTAAACACTTCCATTCCAAATCCATTCAAAAAAATGGGAATTCAAAAGTGGTTGGAATTTCTTCATCTATTTTCCCATATATTCCATATATATTTCCCATGTTTTATATATATTTTCCATATGTTTGTCCATATATTTTTATATATATCTTCATTATTTTTCCATAAATTTTCCATTTGTATTTACTATTTTCCTATACATTTCCTACACTATTCCTTAAATTTTCTCCTCTTTTCCAGTGGAACAAAGAGACACTGAAGGAATTTTTCCTTTCCCTGAGTTTTGGGGAGTTTTGGACCTACACAATTCCAACTTTCCCAGAATTTCCCTTCCAGCAAACCTTTGCAAGAAGGAATTTTGGGAAAAACGGGATTTCATGTCCTTTAGCACGTAAACACCAAAACAACCCCAAAATAAAACCAAAACCAAAACTCATGGGACTAATGCTGAAAAATCCCAGAGGACAAAGGAAGAGCTGGCTCCTGGAATTCCCAGATATTCCAAGGCAGGCAGAAAACAGGAACAAATTCCTAAATTTTAGGGCGAATTTGTAAATTTTGACTTAACTTTTACCCAGTTATAATCCAATTTTGACAGAATTTTGACTCAATTTTAACCAAATGTTTACCAAATTTTCACCCAATTTTGACCCAATTTTGACCCAATTTTGACCCAATTTTGACCCAATTTTGATCAAATTTTGACCCAATTTTAACCAAATGTTTACCAAATTTTGACCCAATTTTGACCCAATTTTGACCCAATTTTAACCAAATGTTTACCAAATTTTGACCCAATTTTGACCCGATTTCGACTCAATTTTGGCTCAATTTTAACCAAATGTTTACCAAATTTTGACTCAATTTTGACCAAATTTTGACCCAATTTTAACCAAATGTTTACCAAATTTTCACCCAATTTTGACCAAATTTTGACCCCAATTTTAACCAAATGTTTACCAAATTTTGACTCAATTTTGACCAAATTTTGACTCAATTCTACCCAAATGTTTACCAAATTTTGACCCGATTTTGACTCGATTTTGACCCAATTTTGACCCAATTTTGGACCAGTAAGGGCTGAGCTGTTCCAATAAACCCCACTACAGGAGCCGACCTGGGGCTTTCCCAGCTCCGCATTTTGGGATACCTTGCCGTTGGAATCCTTGGGCTGGAGGTCGAAGGCGCGGATGACGTAAACCCGGACCAGACACTCCTGGAGCTCCCCTGGCCGGGAGCTGCTGGAATTGCCTGGGAGGCACTGGAACGCGGGGATCGTCGGGAAGAGGGTAAATCCTGAAGGAACCCTGGGAAGGACACGGGAAAGTTCAGGGAAGAACGCGTGGAGATGGGTCTTGGAATGGCCGGAATGAGCCGTGGAATTATGGAATGGTTTGGGTGGGAAGGGAGATGAAAGCTCATCCCATTCCATGGCAGGGACACTTCCCACTGTCCCAAGGTGGATCCAGAACTCATCCCAACCTGGTTCTGGGCACTGCCAGGGATCCAGGGGCAGCCACAGCAAATCTGGGAATTCCAGCCCAGCCAGGAATTCCTTCCCAAGATTCCAGCCCCATCTCCCCTTTCCCAGTGGAGCCATTCCCTGTGTCCTGTCCCCAATTCCAGCTCTCCTGAAGCCCCTGCAGGGACTCTGAGCATTCCCTGGAATTTTCCCTTCTCCAGAGGAATATTCCCAGCTCTCCTAGAGCAGAGCAGCTCCAGAATCCTGGAATGGTTTGGGTTGTAAGTGACCTTAAATCCCATCCCATTCCCATCCCTTCCATGGGCAGGGACACCTCCCACTATCCCAGGTTTATCCAAGCCCCTTTCAAGCAGCCTTGGACACTTCCATGGATGCAAATTCCAAGGATTCCACAACTCCCAAAGTTCCTGGCCTCACAGAATGATTTGGGCCGAAGAGGACCTAAAAGATCCTCCAATTCCTACCCCTATGGATAAAAATCCATGGAGACAGGGCCCACCCCACCTTGAACTCTCCCACCACCGAGGGGTCGTCGCTGGAATCCTGGGATCTGCCCCGGAACAGCTTGAAGGTGTGGCAGAAGTCGGAGAGATGCTCAAATTCCTCCACGTTTTCCAGCTCTGTCTCGTAGACCTGAGGAGCAAAAGATGGAGCAGCAAAAAAAAAAAAAATTCCAACCAAATTCCTCAATCCTGGAAAATTCATCCCATGGGGAGAAATTTCTGGGATTTTTTCCCCTTGTTTCCCTCTGGGGAAGTGAGGAGAATTTGGGAATCCCACAAGAAATTCCAGCCCATCCCAACGGCCCAGACAAAGCCAAAGTCTCCTGGTGGGTTTTTCATGGATAAAGATCTTCCAGCTGGGAATGTTCTCCTTAAAACCAATAAAATCTTCCCCATTTGGGAGTTTGCATTAAATTTGACATTTCTTGTGCCTAAATCTTCCTCTTCCCTGAGAAATCTGTGGTTTTCCTCATCCCCAAACCCTTCCCATGGTGGCATTTCCCCACCACCTCCACCACTTCCCAAGGGAAAAAATTTCTGGAAGTTCCCAGAAAGGAATTTCCAAAGGAAATGGAATTTTCCACACGTGGAGAAAAATTTTTTGGGGTTTTTTTTTTTTGAACCCTGATGGAAAAAAGGCCGAAAATCCCAAGGAAATCATGGAGAGTGGAATTCCAAGCATCCACACCTGACAGAAGCCACTCACCTTCAAGGTGTCAAATCCCTTTTCCAGGTAATATCCACATTTTTCCCTCTCTCCCGTGGAAGCGTAAAATTTGCTCCACCAGTCGATGAATTCCTCCTCCTGCAGCCAGAGATCCCAAAATAACTCATTTTCCACAAAAAAAAAAAAAAAAAAAAAAAAAAAAAAAAAAATCCCGGGAAAACAGCAGCAGCAGCTCCCAGATTTGGGAAGTGAACCCTGCATCAACCCCATCCCTGATTTCCAGGTTTTTTGGGATGCTCCCAGCCCAAATCCGGGTGTTACAGCCACTGTGGATATTCCCAAGAGGATTATTCCTTATGGGAAGATGAAGTAGAGCTCCAAGAAGAATATTCCAAGGATTTGCTGCAATTTTAGGGAATTTTTTGCCACTCAGAGGGTAGTTTTCCCAAGATTTCCATGCAGGGAATGAACAAATTTAACTCCAGTGTTAACAGCTTGAAATGTCCCAGTTTTAGGCTTTCCCTGGAAATTTTTTGGGATTTGGGAGATAGGGATTGACTTCCTGATTGCATCCCAGCACAACCCAAACCTCCCCATCCCAAGAAAACCTGCGGATAAATTAATAAATCCATAAAATTCCCATTTTTCATTAAAACCCAAGAGTGCTCAGGTCTCTGGAAGGACAAAACCCTTGGATAAAAAAAATGGGAAAATCCCACAAAATCTTCAGCCCTCCCATTGTCTCATTCCCAGTGCAAACCATTCCAGCTCCAAGGATGATATTCCAAGGGGAAAACCAGCCATGCTGGCTCAATATTCCATGGATTTTATAGGAATCCCGTTTTTGAGATCACTTTGCCAGCAATCCATGAAAAATTCCTGGAAAATCCCGATGTCTTCTTTTAGGAGGCCACAGAATTCCAGCTCAGTGACCTCACAGAGGATTCCAAATGGAGTTTTATTTTATTTATATTTGAAGCCAACGGTGTGGGATTTAATGGATAGACGCTGGATTTAATTGGAATATTCCGGAAATTCGCTCCGAGGCTTCTGCCGCCTCCTTTTTTTGGGAAAAAATTTCAATTTTCCTTTCCTCGCTTCCCATTTTATTCTTTCAAGGTCTCCATTTGGACTTGGTGACATTCCACAGGTATTGGGATACAAGGAAAATGCTTGGATTCATCCCAGGACTTACCCACAGGATCTTCTGCAGCCCCAAGAAAAAAAGAGTTGGATTAGAGGTTTTGCTGGATTTTGACCAATATTCCAATGAAAATGAGGGGGAAAAATGGAGGGAAAAGGAGTGGCTGAAATGTTAATGGTGATGGATATGATTTCCATGGGAAAGCCATGGAAAGCAATGGATTGCCAAAGGATGGATTGAGGAATTTCATTTATCCAGAGGATGGTAAAATTCCCTCCAGGTATCCCAAAGCACCTCCAGGGGTTTATCCATTGATCTCTGGGATTAGGATCTGCATTCCCTTTCCACCTTTTTCATGGGTCCCACTGGGCACAACCCTCAGGTGAGAATCCCTTGTGGACAAATTTAACCTCGAGTGACCAAATCCTGAATTTTTCCTGGAAAAGGAGCTTATTCTGACCTGGGAAGCTGCTGCCTTGATTATCCAGAGGTTTCCTGTCTCCCTATCCCTGTTCCATCCCTCTTTCCTCTCACCACCCTGCAACTCCATTTTTTTCCCAAGAGGGAACTCTCATTTGGGAATGACTGGATCATTTCACTCAATCCCATCAATCCAGGAGCTGCAGCAGCTCCGGGAACAAAGCACAAATGGAGGAAAGAGAAATTCTCCTTTATGGAAAAATTCCTGGCTCTAAGGCTAGGGAGGGGCTGGGCTGGAATTCCCAGATTTGCTGTGGCTGCTCCCAGACCTCTGGAAGTGTCCAAGGCCAGGCTGGATCCACCTGGGATTGTGGATTGTGCCCCTGAACATGGATGGGATGGAATGGGATGGGATTTGAGGTCACTTCCAAACCAAACAATTCCAGGATTCTGGAGCCAGGCTGGGAGAGCCGGGAATATTCCCCTGGATAAGGGAAAATTCCAGGGGATGCTCAGAGTCCCTGCAGGGGCTCCAGGAGAGCTGGAATTTGGGACAAAACACAGGGAATGGCTCCCACTGGGAAAGGGGAGATGGGGCTGGGATCTTGGGAAGGAATTCCTGCCTGGGCTGGGATTCCCAGATTTGCTGTGGCTGCCCCTGATCCCTGGCAGTGCCCAAGGCCAGGCTGGATCCCCTGGAAGTGTCCCTGCCCATTGAACTTTGAGCTCCCTTCCCACCCAAACCATTCCATGACCCCACAAACCCCGGCTGTGGAAATCCTGGAGTTTTCTCCAGGAATACTTTCCCCCTTTGCAGTGGCAGTGCCATGGGCTGGCTCCCAACTGGGAACATCAAAACCATCAGGAGCATTCCGGGGGGGCAGCTCTGGGATGGGAACCATTCCCAGGAGGAGCCGTCCAACACCCAGAGCTCTTCCAAGGAGCAGAAACCGGAGAAGCCGTGAAATGTGGGCTTGGACTGGGAAGGAGCAAACACAGCAAACAACCAATTATCCCAAATGGTTTGCAGACATGGATCAGATGGAATTGGCTCCATTAACGTGTCCTGGGATGGGGGATTTGGAAAGCAGCACGAGCTGGAGTAACGGAGGAGGAACGGCGGAGTAAGGGCAGAGTAACGGCCTTGTAGGGCTCCTCAGCAGGGCGTGGAGGGGTGGAGGTGTCCAAGAGTCCCTCCCGAGCTCCTTGCCTCTGGGAAGTGCCCAGGAATCACGGAATCATGGAATGGGAAGGGACCTGAAAGCTCATCCCAGTTCCAAGTGCAGGGACACCTCCCACCATCCCAAGGTGGACCCAAATCCATCCAGCCCGGCCTTGGGCACTGCCAGGGATCCAGGGGCAGCCACAGCAAATCTGGGAATCCCAGCCCAGGCAGGAATTCCTTCCCAAGATCCCAGCCCCATCTCCCCTTTCCCAGTGGAGCCATTCCCTGTGTCCTGGCCCTCCAGGCCTTGTCCCCAATTCCAGCTCTCCTGGAGCCCCTGCAGGGACTCTGAGCATCCCCTGGAATTTTCCCTTCTCCAGCTGAACATTCCCAGCTCTCCCAGCCTGGCTCCAGAATCCATTTTTTGGATTGGAAGTGGCCTTAAATCCCACCCCATCCATGGCAGGGACACCTCCCACTGTCCCAGTGGATCCAGCCTGGCCTTGGGCACTGCCAGGGATCCAGGGGCAGCCACAGCAAATCTGGGAATTCCAGCCCAGCCCCTCCCCACCCTCCCAGGGCAGAATTCCATCCCAATATCCCACCCATCCCTGCCCTCTGGCAGTTTAAACTCTTCCCCTTCACCATTAACGCCCCAGACCCCGTTAAAATCCGGGACCTCCCTCACACGCTCTGCTGGATTTTTTTGGCTGGAAAAGCTTTTTTCCAAGATTTCCCCAGCTGCAGCCCCTGGGCCTCATTCCCAGCTCCTGCTTTTGTGCAAAGCTCCCAAGCCATAAAGGAGAAGGAGCCGGGAAGGAAGATGGGAACTCAGTTTTCCAAACCAGGAATTTTTTTTCCAAGAAGACATTCCCATCTTTCTGCAAACTTTGACTCCCATTCATGGAGGATCCTGGAAATTCCAGGACAATGGGATGGTTTATTCCCACCTAATATTCCCGTAGTTTGATTTTAAATTAATACTTTGCAGCTTTTCCCTCTTTTTTTTTTTTTTCCCTGGATTTTGTTTGTCCTAAACCAAAAACATACCTATGGAAATTAAAAATGCAGATGGACAGTGGGGGGGGTGTTATTTCAGGAATTCTTGCTTCCATTTTGTCCCAAATTCCAGCTCTCTTGGAGCCCCTGCAGGGACTCTGAGGATTCCCTGGAATTTTGCCTTCTCCAATGAACATTCCCAGCTCTCCCAGCCTGGCTCCCAGCAGAGCTGCTCCATCCCTCTGATCATCCTGTTCCCACCTCTGGATCGCTCCCACATTTCCATGTCCTTCCTGTGCTGGGATCCCCGACCTGGGGACAGAATTCCTTCAAACCTACCCTCATTCCCTTTGGAATGGATGGAAAACCCAAGGACACACTGGCAGCCAGCTGGAATTGCCATTTTCCTAAGCAGCAAGTGGGATCATTCCCAGAAGGAAAACACCTCCTTCCATCTTTATCCGTGTATTCTCATGGATTCGGGTCATCAATTAAGCGATTAATTAATCAAGCGATTAATCAGCAATTAGAAAGGAAGCAATACCTACATGAGGCGGGGCCCGGGAATCCGGGATGTTAATTAGTGCTGAGCTCGTCAAACCCTCGGAAAGCTACAAATTAAAATGATCCGTTATCCAAGGAATTCCGGGAACGGGGATGAACACACAGCAGCGAAAGCAACAATTAAAGGGATTAATCCAAACTAATATTCCCAACCCTGGGCTTTGCCGGGATGAGGCAAATTTGGGATGAGCACAGGGTTTGTTTTGTAGGGATGTTCGGCAAACAGCAGGAATCAGTAGAGGAAAAATGGGATATTAAAGGGAGAAAATATGGAAAAGCTGTTAGTAATTCCCAGAGGAGAAGCTTTTCCCTGGATACCAAGGGCTGCAAACTCAGGGAATTATCCCTGGAATGCAGGGAAAAATCTGAGCCAGGGGGGTTTGGGAATGCTCAGGATCAAGGTCCAAGCCCGGCTCATCCTGGGCAAACCAAAACCCGGGATCACTTCCGTGGGCAGGAGGAAGCGGCACTGCACCAGGATTCCAAGGATCCCTTGGAGGTGGGAAAGGGGGAGGAACGAGGGAAATTCCCAGAAAACAGACTGGTTTGAGGATCAGGCCAATCCTGACAGCATTCCTGGTTATCCAGCTCAGGCTTGTTCCCAAAACCCTGCTCTGATCCCACCAGATCCAGACCGGCGTCCTTGGGCCAAACTCCACCATTTCTGTTCCAGAGGGAAAAAATTCCCTGAGGATCATTTTCCACCAGGATTCCCTCCCGAGGCTGCTGGGAGCAGCTCCTCTCCAGAGGATTTATCCATGAGCAGAAGGAACAAATCCCTGCTCATCCCGTGATGATGATCCCGGGTTTCCCATGATTTGGAATTGGGATTTCCCACGATTGAGTGCTGGAAGTGCTCGGACAATGTGGTGCTGGTCATCCCCACTGGTGAGATTCCCAGTTTGTCCCATTTTTCAGGATGGAGGGAACACCCTGGGATGCCCAGAGTGGGATGAGCAGTTCCCACAATTCCCTGGAATTCTCTGCTCAGATTTCCATGATTTATTCATGGAAAACCATGTTGGTGGCAAACCTGCTCCCATTTTTTCCTTTGGGAATAAAACCTCTGGATAGGGACACACCTCCCTTTATTCCCCTGGAGCTCTGGGAGCTGCTCCTGAGAATGGGGGATCCCATCCCAAATATTCCAGAGGAAAGAATGAAACAGAGCTACGGAATCCTGGAGCTTTGCTCCCTTCCTGAGCCTCTTCCCATGGGAATGAACCTCTGGAAAACACCAGGAGCAGAGCAGGCAGGACAAGGCCTGATCCAGCAGCCTCTTCCACAAATTCCACCTTTCCAAAACCCCACTCCATGTCCTTCTCCCAAAGAACCAAACTAGACAGGATTGGTTGGGAAAAATCGCTTTTCCATGTTTTTTAGGAGGATTTTCCTCACTTTGGGTGACCGGGATGTGATTCCCGTGCACTTAAACTGGTTTTAAACTCCAGCTGAACTCCTGATCCCGCTCGGGTGAGACGGATAACGCGCTCCCAAACCTTGGAGCAGAGGGATTTCACCTCTGGTTGTTTTCCCGATTTTCCAGGGAAAGCAACAAAGGGATCCTTTGTTCCAACCGTCCTTCGGAGCAGGGACCAAAGCCAGGCTTGGCAAGGGGGAGAAAAACTCCGGAGCCACACAAGGAAAAAAACGCATCCATGAAAAATCCTGGCTCCTGCTTCCACAGAGCCCTGAGCACGAGCTGCTGGCTTGGGATCCATCCCTTTTCCCAGGATTGCCCCTTGGCCTCCCAAACCTGGCCCTGGATGGGCGGAATGACCCCAATGCTCCATCCACGCCTCGATCCATGCTCACCTCCAGGGCTGGAGCAGCTCCCAGGGCGAAAATTCCGAGGTGAGAATTTTGGGTTGGCTTTCCAGGAAGAAGCTCCCTCCTTTCCCGAAATAACAAGAAAAACAAGGAAAGGAACAAACAGAGAAGGACGAATCCAGGCTCAAAATGAAGAGCTCCATTGGTGGCAGGGGGATTGTTTGGGAAATGTTTTTTCAGGAAAAAAATGCTGGAATTTTCCACTTTGGAATGGTTTTGTCACATCCCTCTACCCCTTTCCCTGCTGTTTAAACTCTTCCCTAAATTTGATCCAAGCTTGGAGGTGTTTGCAATAAAATTATCCCAGGCAACAAAGCTCCAGGATTCCAAAGCTCCGTCCCATTCCCTCTGGAATCTTTGGGATGGGATTCTCCATTCCCAGAAGCAGCTCCCAGAGCTCCAGGGAGGTGTGTCCCTATCCAGAGGTTTTATTCCCAAAGGAAAAAAAGGGAGCAGGTTTGCCACCAACGTGGTTGGCCATGAATAAATCATGGAAATCTGAGCAGAGAATTCCAGGGAATCGCGGGCACTGCCGATCCCACTCTGGGCATCCCAGGGTGTTCCCCCCATCCTGACCACTCAGAAAAATGAGATAAACTGGGAAATCCCACCAGTGGGAATTGTCCAAGCACTTCCAGCGCTGGATGGTGGGAAATCCCAATTCCAAATCATGGGAAACCCAGGATCAGGATCATGGGAAACTGGGCTCAAGTTCAACATCCCAAGTTGGGATCCTGCAGTGGGTCCAGCTGCCAGAAGATTCCCACATCATTCCCTCCATTTTCTCCCAAGTTCCTCTGCCTTGGACTAAAAAAGGGGGATTTTATCACAAAAATTCCTGTTCCCAAATTCCATGTTTTCACAGACACGCTCCAGTTACTGCCTTGATAAACGACAAAGCCCAGCTGCAATTTTTAAGGATAAATCCTTAAATGGGAAATGAAAACGAGGGAATGAGGCTGCTTTCCTGATTTCCCAATGCTCCAATCAGGACCCTTTTCAGGAGCTGCTTTTTCCTTTCCACAATTTCCACCAGAGCCAACTTTTCCCAGTTCTCCTGTCGGGTTCCTAATGGAGGCTGAAGGATTTCAGGACAAAGATCCCAACGGAGCTGTGGGCAGGATCATGGATTCGAAATGATTTGGGTGGGAAGGGTCCTAAATCCCACCCCATTCCACCTTTTCCCACCATCCCAGGTTTCTCCAAGCCTCATCCAACCTGGCCTTGAACACTTCCAAGGATGAGGATTTGGGATGAGCAGGGCCACATCCACAGGGGTTTTTTTTTGGGAATCAGCCAAATTCCTGTATCCCAGCCTGCCTTGGGATACACCACAAATATCCAACAGCACCCGAAAATCCTTGGGAATTAAAACCCCCAGGAGCCACCAAGGAGGTCGATAAAGAGCAGGATCCATGCCCAAGTTGGACATCTTGGATTTAGCTGCTCCTTCATCCCTGGAATTGCTCAAAGCTGGGAAAACTGAGGCAGGAAACACCTGATTCCAGATTCCTTCTGGAAACTCTGGCTTCTCCAGCCCTGTGGCATCCAGGAATAGGGAGAAGAGGAATTCCAGCCCTTGATATACCACCAGGAAAAGCTCTGCCAAACATTCCTGCCACCATTCCCAGCTGCTCCAGAGGCACCAGGATCGCATCTGGATCCATGGATCCCACACACAGCTCTGTCACAAATATTCCCTCTCCTGGAGAAGGAACCTGAGGGATGTGGATCCAGGAAGTTTCTGGAAGAATGGAAGTTCCAGGGGTGTGTCCATCCAGATCCCTTCCCAAGGGAATGCTGAGATCCCTCAAATTCATTGGAACTGCAGCAATTCCCCACCTCCTTCCATGTTCCCATCACCATGGATTTGGGATTTGGGATTCTGCAATCCCAGTCCAGCAAAATTCCTGCAAACCAGGAGCCAAACTGGGACGAGGAGATCCGGCCATGAAGCGAGAACGACGGAGCCTCAGGGAATTTTTACTTTCCTTGGGAAGAGCCCAGTATGGATTTCTCTCCATCAGGAAAGCAAATCCAGCCCCTCATTCCCAAGATAAGGAATGAGGAGGAGCTTGGGGTTGTGCAGGTGTGGAGAGGGAGGGAAAACACGTGGAAGTTGGAAGAGGATGGATCCAACGGGATCCGGCCTGACATCGGATCCATTCACCAGATCCACGGGAGCACGGGAAGAACCCGGGACCCTCCCAGCACGGCTGTGTGTTCCATACCTGGGTGGGGATCAGGGGCTCTTTGTCATCGATGTCGATGAGCACGTCGTCCCTGGGCGTGAGGCTGACATCATCTGCAACCGGAGCGGGGCGGCGCCGTTATCCCGGGATTTGGGAATGCCCAGAAACCTCGGGATCGACCTCCAGGAGTGATCCTGGGTTCTCCCAGACTCCACCTCAATGATTCCAACCCCGTCCAGACCCTTCCCACCATCCAAAGTTCATCTTCATGACCCTAAACTATCCTAAACTCTTCCCACCACCCAAAGTTGATCTCCATGATCCCAATCCCATCCAGACCCTTCCCACCATCCAAAGTTCATCTCCATGATTCCAATATCTCACTAGATAATGCTTCCCATTATCTAGTGTTGATATCCTTGATCCCAAACTCATCCCAGACTCTTCCCACCATCCAAAGTTCATCTCCACGATCCCAGCATTTCACAAACACTTCCTTATTATCCAAAGTTGATGTCCATGATCCCTAACTCATCCCAGATTCTTCCCATTATCCAAAGTTCATCTCCATGATCCCAGTCCCATCCAGACCCTTCCCATTTTCCAAAGCTCATCTCCATGATCTCAACATCTCCCAGACCCTTCCCACCATCCAAAGCTCATCTCCATGATCCCAATCCCATCCAGACCCTTCCCATTTTCCAAAGTTCATCTCCATGATCCCAAACTCATCCCAGACCCTTCCCATTTTCCAAAGCTCATCTCCATGATCCCAAACTCATCCCAGACCCTTCCCATTTTCCAAAGCTCATCTCCATGATCCCAAACTCATCCAGACTTCTCACACCACCCAAAGCTCATCTCCAAGATCCCAATCCCACCCAGGGCTCCAAGGAGTCAGGAGAGGGACTTGGGACAAGGACACAGAGTGCCAGGACAAGGAATGGATTGAACTAAAGGAGGGGAGATTTGGGTGGGATAATGGGAAAAAATTCCTCCCTGTGTGGGTGGGGAGGGGCTGGGCTGAAATTCCCAGATTTGCTGTGGCTGCCCCTGGATCCCTGGCAGTGCCCAAAGCCAGGTTGGATCCACCTGGGATGGGGTGAAGTGTCCCTGCCATGGATGGGGTGGGATCAATGGGATCACCTTTAAGTTCCCTCCCAACCCAACCATCCCATGACTCCACGAAGGACACAAATATCCCCACGCACCTGGCTGCTCCTGGGGCGCCCCCTCGTCCTGCTGGAAGGGATCCCAGTAGAATTCCTGGAGGGAGCGGATTGTGCACTGCCCCACCACGGGTCTGCGGCCGAAGGGACGGTTGTCGATGATCTTCAGGATGATGGGAGGGCTGTAGAGGCTCTCCTTGGGCAGGCGCTGCAGGAAGAGGGAAGGGAAGATGGAATGAGCCTGGGAAGGAAGGGCAGAGGTTCTGCACCATCCCAAAAAAACCCAAGGGCAGAACGAATTTCACCAGAAGAATAATTTTTATGGAATTTTGAGGTCCTTCACTAAAAGAACTGATTTTATGACACCTCCAGGTCCTTCACCACATGATCCATGATGGAATTTTGGGGTCCTTCACCAGAAGAACCAATTTTATGGAATTTTGAGATCCTTCAGCTGAAGAACCGATTTTATGACACCTCCAGGTCCTTCACCACATGGTCCATTTTTATGGGATTTTCAAGTCCTTCACCAGATCCATTCTTTATTGGATTTTGTGGTCCTTCGCCACAATATCCAATTTTATGGGATCTCCAGGTCCTTCAGCATGACAGCCATTTTTATGGGACCTCCAAACCCTTCAAAGGATTAATTTTTATGGGTGTTTGAGTTTCTTCATAAGATATATTTTGTGGTACTTTGAGGTCCTCTGCTACAAGACCAAATTTTATGGGATTTTGAGGTCCTTCACCACAAGATCCAATTTTATGGGACCTCCAGATTCTTTAGATCAAGATCCCTTTTTAAGGGGCTTTGAGGTCCTTCACAAGACACCTTTTTATGGAACTTTGAGGTCCTTCACCCCAAGATCCATTTTGATGCCACCTCCAGGCCCTTCACAAGATCCATTCCTATGGGACTTCGAGGTCCCTCAACAGATACATTTTTAAAGGATTTTACAGTGCTTCACCACATTTTTGAGGACCTTCCCTTCGCCCTGCACCACCCCAGTCCCTCTGGGACCTCACCACTTCCATGAAGAGCACGCAGACGTCGAAGTTGGGGTTCTTCTTGACGTTCTTGATGACGCCGGACTGGACACGCTGGCCCCCGCACTCCACCAGCAGGCTGGGCGAGGTCACGCTGGCCAGCTGGAAGCTCTTGAGGTTCCTCAGCCCCCAGGCCAGGATCTGTGGGATGAGGGGACACCAAATCCTTGAAGTTCCTCATCCCCTAGGATTTGTGGGATGAGGGGACACCAAATCCTGAGCCAAATCCTTGAGGTTCCTCAGCCCCAGGATCTGAGGGATGAGGGGACACCAAATCCTTGAGGTTCCTCAGCCCCAGGATCTGAGGGATGAGGGGACACCAAATCCTTGAGGTTCCTCAGCCCCCAGGCCAGGATCTGTGGGATGAAGGAACACCAAGTCCTTGAGATTCCTCATTTCCCAGGCCAAGATTTGTGGGATGAGGACACACCAAATCCTGAGCCAAATCCTTGAGATTCCTCATCCCCCAGGATTTGCAGGATGAAGGAACACCAAATCCTTGAGGTTCTTCATTCCCCTGGATCTGAGGGATGAGGAAACACCAAATCCTTGAGGTTCTTCATTCCCCTGGATCTGAGGGATGAGGAAACACCAAATCCTTGAGGTTCCTCAGCCCCCAGGATCTGTGGGATGAGGGGACACCAAATCCTTGAGGTTCTCCATTCCCCAGGATCTGTGGGATGAGGGGACACCAAATCCTTGAGGTTACTCAGCCCCCAGGATCTGTGGGATGAGGGGACACCAAATCCTGAGCCAAACTTCTGCTTCCAGGATTCCATGGAGCTCCTCGGCACTGGAGGAAAACTCACAGGTTCAACCATGTAGGACAAGCAGTGGTGGGAATTATGGAATCCTTGAGGTTGGAAAAGAGCTCCAAGGTCTTCGAGTTTGACCTGTGACCGATCCCCACCTCGGCACCAGGAGCTCCTTGGACACTTCCAGGGATTCAGATTCCAAACTTCCCTGGGCACTTCCAATGCCTGACCACCCTTTCCATGAGGAAATTCCTTCTGACATCCAACCTCAGCTTCATCCTTATCCCATTTCTTATTCCCTGAACTTCATCCTTATCTCATCCCTCATTCCCTGAGCTTCATCCTTATCCCATTTCTCATTCCCTGAGCTCCATCCTTATCCCGTCCCTCATTCCCTGAGCTTCATCTTTATCCCATCCCTCGTTCTCTGAACTTTATCCTTATTTCATCCCTCATTCCCTGAGCTTCATCCTTATCCCATCCCCTGTACCCTGAACTTCATCCTTATCCCATCCCTCATTCCCTGAATTTAATCCTTATCCCATCCTTCATTCCCTGAGCTTCATCTTTATCCCATCTCTCATTCCCAGAGCTTCATCCTTATCCCATCCCTCATTCCCAGAGCTTCATCTTTATCCCATCCCTCATTCCCTGAGCTTCATCCTTATCCCATCCCTCATTCCCAGAGCTTCATCCTTATCCCATCCCTCATTCCCTGAGCTTCATCCTTATCCCATCCCTCATTCCCAGAGCTTCATCCTTATCCCATCCCTCATTCCCTGAGCTTCATCCTTATCCCATCTCTCATTCCCTGAACTTCATCCTTATCCCTTCTCTCATTCCCTGAACTTCATCCTCACCCCACCCCTCATTCCCCGGCAGCAGACCCCAACACCCCCAGCTCCACCTTCCTGTCAGGGAATCGTGAGGAGTCAGAAGTTCCCCCTGGAGCCCTCTTTTTTTATTATTTTTTTTTTGTAATCCCACCCCAGGATCCCTCTGGGCTCCCGGGTCCGTGGCTCACCTCGATGGCCGTGCGCTGCAGGACGGGTTTGATTCCCTGCGGCACCATGTAGACGTTGGGCTCCCGCTGCGGCGGCGGATAGGGAAGGTCGGAGTCCTCGGACTGAGGAGAGGGAAAGGAAAACGTCAGGAAGCGCCAGGATGGGACAGCAAACCCCTTTCCATGTCGGATCCGCCTGGAACCTCCATCTTTGCCAAACTCATCTCTCCCAGGAAATCCAGGACAGCCCGAGGAGAGAGATGAGGAATGGCAGGATGGAGACGCCAGAAAAGTGATTTTTATCTCTTTAATCCATCCTGGAGAAGATCCAGCATTCCTGAGCTTTTCCCAGGAAATGCAAAGGATCTGCCCTCCAAGTTTCAATCATTTTTAGGGAATGATGGGATGGAACTGCCTCTATCCCATCCCGGGATCGCGGCGGGATGAGCAAAGGGATGAAGCAGCAGCAGCGGGTTTGTAGTTGGGCGATTCCCAAAAAATTTAGTGGGAGCAGCACTGTGGGATGGGGGATTGGCATCACCTCTGGATCTGGGAAGGGGCTGTGGTTCCTCCCAAAGTGAAACTACCTTGGAATTCCATTGGGATCATCCCAAATCTGGGAGGCAGCTGAGGAATTCCCAATTTGCCTTCCCAGAGGAGGAAAGTGGGAGCTGCAGTTCCTCCCTTTTTCTTTTCCTGCATCTCCCAGAGCCCCCAGAAAGGCTGGAATGAAAGCAAAACCTCTGGAAATCTATCCCAGGAGCATGGAATTCTCTCCCAGCTGGAATTTTATTGGATTCAATCACGTGTGGGTGTGTTTTAAATGGGTGAGGGATTGGCTCTCCAAAGGGATTTTTCACATGGAATCATGGAATGTTTGGGGTTGGAAAGGACCTTAAGGATCATCCAATTCCAAGCCCCTTCCCATAAAATTCCAAGCTTTAACTTTCCTTGGAATTGCTGGTTCCTGAGTCCAGCTGCTCGCTAGCTGAAGGTTTTTGGGAATTCCATGTGGGAGAAGGTGCCTGGGATTCCCACACGGAGCAGCCACTCCTCCATCCCAAGATCCACGTGCTCCCAGCGCTGGTTAGTGCTGGCAGGGAATGGGAATTTTATCTGGGATAACCTAAAGGAGAAGGGAGAGCTGCAGAGAATTCCCACATTCCCTAGGTTACCTCTGGAAATCCAATTCCCAAAAAAACCTCCTTTTAGGCTGCTCAGGCACGAAATCATGGAATGGTTTGGGCTGGAAGGGATTTTAGTGATCAGTCCTTTGGCAAATCCAATGGGAAATCCTTGGGAAAGAGCTCCTGTCCCATCCATCCTCTCCAGGATCAACTTGGGATTCAACCCTGCATCATTCCAGGGGTTTTTTTAGGTCCTTCCTGCTGCTCTCCCATTGGTTTTCCAGGTGTTCTCCTGGATTCCAGCTGAATGCCAGAGGATGGAATGTTCCACTGGATGGACGGGAATGAGTAGGGAACACCAAGGATGAGGGGGAAGCAGGGAGGGATCGGGTTGTGAATGGGGAAAAAGGAATTCCCAGACAACACTGGCTGGAGGGAGGAAAATCCATGAAAATCCTGCTGGGAGCCAGGATGGGTTGAACAAGGATAAATCCGAGGGGATCCAGGTGGTGGGGAGCTCTGGAGACCACGGATTCCAACCCGGATTTGGATCCAGGATAAGCAAAAATCAAAGAGGCTGGAAAATATTCCCAGTTTAGATGGAAGCTGGGATGTGATCCAAAGACAAATCCCAGAGTCTGGCAGGAATTTAGCCCCAAAAGGCCATTCCCAAGAAAAAATGGATAAGGATGGAGCCAGCCTGGTCCTTCAGGAGCATCCAGAGGCACCGACTGGCACCGATCCTTGGGATGCAGCCTCAGGAATTTTGTCGGGATGGGGTTCCTGCAATCCTGCCCTCCCTGAAAGGCTCTGCTGGGATTTTCTTGGATTCTGGGAAAAGGGAAGGACAGGGAAGAGAGCGATACCCATTGGAGGAGCCCCTCAGAGAGCAAGGCGGACATGCAGAGCTGTGGAATGCCCCATCCCGGAATTCCAGCAGTGGGAAGAAATGGAGGAAAAAGAGGAGAGAGATGATTATGGACACACGAAACAGCAGGATGAGCTCCCAAGGAAAGGTGGCTTGGGTGGGAAAAAAATCTTGGAAAAAGTTTTTATCCCATCCAATCCAACCTTTCCTGGGAATGTGGCTCAGGTCTTTCCTAGCTTGTCTCCCAGATTTTGGGACTAACAGCTCCGAGGGCCAACACAACATTCCAAGAGTTGTTCCCTTTCCCTGCCTGCAGTTTTCCAAAATCCCAACTCCACCTCTTGGTTCAGCTTGGGATCGGCTCCATGGGATGCACAAGAAAAAAGTCTTGGGATCCTGGGTGTGGAATCAGAATCATGGGAATGATGGAATCATGGAATATTTCCCGTTGGAAAACGCATCCCATTCCATGGGCAGGGAACCTCCCACTATCCCAGGTTGCTCCAAACCCCATCCAACTTATCCCTGAACTTTTCCCGGGATGAGGGACAAAAATTTCCTTTGGAACAACTGGAAGAAGCTCAGCACATTCTCGATTCACTGCAAATTCCCTATGGAAAGCTTGGAATTGGGATTTCCCAAGGGCAGCCCAGCATTCCGCCTCTGGCACGCCCAGGTTGAAAGGATGGGACGCTTCATTCCAGAGGGATAAATGGATCCCAGCATTCCCAGCCATGGGGAAAAGCCCATCCAGCCAAGGATCACTCATATTCCCAAAATCCTGATGCTCCTGGCATGACCCATCCAGGAAAAAAAAGAATTTCCCATGGAAGCAAATCTGAACAATTCCAAGATGAAAATCAAGGAATTCCCAAAGACTCACCTCATCCAGGCTGGAGGAGAGATCGCTCTGGGAAAGAGGAGAGGACGGAATTAGAGGAATTCTCATCCCTAACCCCATCCTAAAGTTTGTAATTGGAGCTGACAACCGAAGGGAATCATGGAATGGTTTGGGTAGGAAAAATCCTTAAATCCCATCCAGTCCCACCCCCTTCCAGGTGGATCCAGCCTTGTCCCAAATTTCAGCTCTCCTGGAGCCCCTGCAGGGACTCTGAGGATTCCCTGGAATTTTCCAGGTGAACATTCCCAGCAGTCCCAGACTGGCTCCAGAGCCTTTGGAGCATCTCCATGGGATAATCTGGATCCTGGAATGGGATAAATTTGCCCTGTCAGGAAGGAGCTGCCCCACTCCCAGCTGGGGAAAAGCAGAATCTCTACACGGGAATTCCTTCATCCTAAAAGAATTCCCTAGGGCACAATGGAGGGATTGCTGGAAATGGGCTCAAAATCCCGGGGAAAGCTGGGAATGGTGGTGGATTTGCAAGGAGGAGTCGGGAATTACCTCAAATCCAGGGATGTGATGAACAGCCGGCTGCAGGAGAGAACACAATTTCCATTAACATTCCTGGTGTTAATTTCTCTTTTTCCAGTTCCCATCTCTAAAAATCCTGGACTCTCATCCAGCCAGGAAGCACCAAATCCACCTGGATGATTCCCACCGGGATCAAACAGCTCTTCTGGGAGCACATCTCATCCCAAGGCCTTTCCAAGGCATTTCCCACCCAGTTCTGAGGGAATGAGGAGCAGGAAGAGGCCACGTGTGGATATTCAAGGCCTGGTCCTGCTGTTTGGATTTCCAGGGAAGTGGGAACTGTGGGATTCCCATTCCCAGATAAACCTCGGGGCTGGGAAAGAAGAATGGGATACAGGGACTGAGCTACCCAATCCATCCCTTATTTCCTGGCACATCCAGGATGGAGCCATTGGAAAAGCTGGAGTGGTTTCAGCTTCCTAAATCCCCTCCAGAAACAATTCCAAGGGCAGCATTCCTTAGGGATTTGGCAATTCCCAGCTCTCTCAATATCCCTGAGACCCTCCAGGATTTGTCTGAGAAGAGAAGGATCCATCCAGCCCATCCCACCTGGAATTCTGCAGTTTTCCATCAGGCCAACCCTAAACCACCTCTCTTCCCACCTGGAAAACCCTATGGAATTATCCCTCAAAAAGGCACAAATCCCAAATCCCTCCGGCTCTTCCGCGGCACCAATGGATGGACTAAAATCTTGGAAAAGCCGGATCCTGGGGAAGAGCCGGAATTCCAGAGCATTCCAGGCTGGATCTCACCTTTTCCCTCTGGATCAGCTCGAAGGCAGCCAGGAGCTCGCCGGCATTCCGGCCGGATTTGAGGACGGGGTGCCAGGAGAGGCGGGGCGAGCGCTCCAGGCTGGGCCGGCAGACGCAGCGCCCCATGAACTCATCCGCGCCCTGGGAAGGGAATTCCAGGGAACTGGGAGCCGTGGGAACTGCGATTCCCATCCCTCTTCCCAGAGAAATCCATCCCCCCTCCACCCCAGCCAAAAATCGGGAGCGAGGGATGATCCCATTTTGGGAAATGAATGGGTTGGTGGCCACAGAGCCTCCAGTTTTCCAACTCCCCCCATGGAATTCCTAAGGCTGGAAAAACACTTTTTTGGGAGTTTTGGCTTTGGAGGTGGAATTCCTATCCCAGCTTTTCCAGAGCAGGAATTCGGAGCCTTCAGCAGCTCCTAAAAATCCCATTCCCTGCTCCACACTGGGATCTTTGGAATCTTACCTGCTCCCTGCTGGGAAGGAGCAGAGAGAGGGAAAAGGATTTCTGAGATATTCCTGAGCCCTTCCCAATGAGTATTCCAAGTGTTTTTGCAACAGAATTCCCTCCTGCACTTGGTTTTTCCAGTTTTGTTTTTTGGGGTTTTTTTGCCTGTTTTTTGTGGGAAAAACCTCAAATTCCTGCCACTAATCCCCCAAATTCCACCATTCCCAGGCCCTCTGGGCATGGCAAACAGCAGAGGGCATTTCCATGACTGCTTCCAACTTTATCCCAAGGTTTTTCCATGAGGAAACTCTGTTAATTTTCCCACTTTAAACGACACTGAGGAAGAACAACCAAGGGGACCTCGAGGACACCACAGGATTTTCCCTGGAGTTTTCCCCCTCTGGAACATCCACCTCACAGCCTGCACCACCCCAGAGACCCCGGAGGTCACATTCCAGAGGAATTCCCAGCGGGAATTGCCACACTCACATAGGTGTCGTGGTCATAGATTTCCACCAGGATGTTGGGAGGGGACTCGGCCACATCCCGAGAATTCCCGAAAATCTCGATCTCGTAGAAGATCAGGGTCTGATCCCAGGTGGGGTTCAGGGTGTTCTTCTCCACCACGGTCTTCTGGCTCTGGTGCAGGAAGGACACGATGGCGTAGGGATCTGCGGGGATGGGATTCAAGGAATGGGATGGATCCCAGCTCCAGCTCTTCCCTGCAATTCCAAGCTCCACCCAGAGCCAGCTCCCAAAGAATTTGGGAATTCTCAGCTCGCTCCATCTCATACTGAGGCCCCTCAGGTCTTGCTTGAGGACAAAGGAGCTGCTCGGTCTACCCCACCTGGAATTTGGCATTCCAAGCCCAAGCTGCCTGGTTTTCCAGGCGGTTTTCCAGCTGGAAAGGCTCAGTCTGAGAGTTGGGATTGCTCTAAAGATCCTGGGAAATCTTGGAGCCACTTCCAGAGCCTGCAGGGGCTCCAGGAGAGCTGGAGAGGGATTTGGGACAAAGCATGGAGGGACAGGACACAGGGAATGGCTCCCACTGGGAAAGGGGAGATTGGGCTGGGATCTTGGGAAGGAATTCCTGCCTGGGAGGGTGGGGAGCATCCCACACACCCCTGGATGCAAATTCCAGGAACATCCCACAGATTCCTGAGAGCTTTAATGGGAGCCAAAGGATACAGCTCCCAAGCTTATCCCACAAATTCCTGGATTCAGCTCCAAGGATTATCCCACGCCCTCCTGGATTCACATCCCAGGAAAATCCCACAAAGTCCTGAATTCAGATCCCAGGTTTATCCCACAAATTCCTGTATGCAGTTCCCAAGATTATCCCATACCCTCTTGAATGCAGCTCCCAGGAAAATCCCACATTTTAAATTCAGATCCCAGGGAAACCCTGCATTCCTGGATTCAGATCCCAGGAAAATCCCACATTCCTGGATTCTGATCCCAGGATTATCCCACAAACCACTGGATTCAGATCCCAAGATTCCCTGGAAGCAGGGCCACCTGATCCCAGCAGCATTCCCCCTTTATTCCTTTTCCAAGGAATTGGGGCACCAGGGTTTGGATTTCCCCCTTTATCCATCCTTAAAAAGCTGGGACCACTCAGACATTCCCAACAACCCACTCTGGGAAAAGCCTTTCCCACTTTTCCTCAGCCAAATCCATTACAATAAACAAAAAATCCTGGATTTGGAGTTGCCTTTCCTTTTTTTTTTTCCCCCCATTTTTCCCTCCCTTCTCCTTCTTTTTTTTTTTTCTTTTTTTTTTTTTTTCATGGAAGCCTCTCTAAAGCCCCTTTGTTGGGAGCAGGGAATGTTTATTTTTCCAACTGCCGAGCCCCTTTAATGAACTCCTTTATTCCCGGCAGCGGGAATCACAATCCCACATTGTGGAACATTGCTGCTCGTGTTGTCCTTGGCCGGGATTTTTCCAAAGGAAAACGATTCCGGACTCCCCTCCCAGGCCATGAGCTCACCTCGCTCCCACCTCCTCATCCCAACAAGGAGCCTTTTGTGGGAATTCCAGGTGGGAGCAGACACTGGGGGATTTTTTTTTTTTTTTTTTGATGCTCTGGGGTGTTTATTCCCAAAAATCACATTATTCCAACTACTAGGAAAAGCAGGATTCCCTCAGGATCACGGTCCAGCTGCTCCCCCAGTTTTGGGATTTTCCCTGTTTCCCATCATTCCCAGGATGCGTTTAAATACCAGAATTTGGAGGGAAATCCCACCCAAATCCCTCTGAAAATCCTCATGGGATTGAGCAGGGATAGCCCTGGAGAGATGTTGGATCTCTCCTGCCAGTGGTTTCTTTTCCCAGGATTTGGGACATTCCACATTGTCCCAGCTCTGACCCAGAGGAGGTGACATTCCCTTTTCCCACTTTTCCAGCTCCAAGGCATTAATGGGAATACCTGGCTAGGATGGCCCAGCCTCCAGGGATGAGGATGTGGGATTTTCTGGATAATTCCAGCCATTCCATCCCCCTCAACCCCATTCCAAAGGGATGTTCCACCTGCATCCAACCACCCAAGCACCTCCAGTATGGAAATCCCATGGATAAAAGGATTTCTCCTATTCCAACCTCTTTCTTATTCCAAAAAATCCCAGCATGGAAGTCCTGACCACATCAGCACAGTCCTGGGAATTTCAGAAATCCCTGCAGTTATGCTTGGAATGGGTGGAGCAGCAGGACGTGGAAAACTCCTTCACAAAGGCCAGCCCCTGTTTTCCAAGTGGATTCCCTTTCTTTTCCATGGAAATCCCCTTCTCAAGTCCCCAGGGACTGCTGCTGCTCCCCAGCTGGGAGAAGGGGGATGCTAAGGAATTATGGAATCATGGAATCCCAGAATGATTTGGGATGGAAGGGACCTTAGGGATCATCTGGATCCAACCTGAAGGGCTGGGAAACTTCCACAGGATCAAATCCAGCAAGGAATTTCCTGAGGATGCTGTAGAAGAAGGGGCTGGACTGTGCTGAGGCCATGATTAATTCCCGTCACCCTCTGGAATTTTCCCTGGGCACATCCCACGGAAGTTTCTCCCTGTGCTCCGTCATACCCAGCCTGGAGAAGGGAAGGCTCCAGAGATTCCTTGGAACTCATTCCATGCCTAAAGGAGCTCTAGGAGAGCTGGAACTGGGGACAAGGCCTGGAGGGACAGGACACAGGGAATGGCTCCCACTGGGAAAGGGGAGATTGGACTGGGATCTTGCGATGGAATTCCTGGCTGGGCTGGAATTCCCAGATTTGCTGGATCCCTGGCAGTGCCCAAGGCCAGGCTGGATGCATCTGGGACAGTGGGAGGTGTCCCTGCCCGTGGGATGATCCCTCTGCTCCCGGAATTCCATCCGGACTCACCGGAGAAGCTGTCCTTGTCCATGGCCATCAGATCCCGTGCCTGGTACAGGTAACAGCGCAGGTGGAATCTGTTCCCGGCTGCCACAAGAATGGGAAACATGGAGAAGATCCCATGGATGATATTCTATCATTCCCAGTCTCCCACCTGAGCGAATCCCAGCTTAATCCCCCCAGGATAGCCCGAGCACCAATCCCAGAGCCTGTGGATGTTCCCATAAGCACCGTCCTCCCCTCCACCCTTTTTCCATCTTTCTTTTTCCATCTTTTTCTGGAAAAAAAAATGGGAAATGCCTTTCCCTCTGCCCTGGGATCCTCACAGTCAAAAATGCAGGAGATTGTGGGTCTGTTAACTCCAAAACTCAGGGTGGACGCGGATTTTCCGTCGGATTTTCCGTCGTCGCTCTTGTCGTCCGTCACTCCTCCCTGCAAGGAAAACAATGGAAAGTCAGGAATGCCAGGATCACCTCCAGAGCCAAGACTTCCCATGGGATGGAATTCTCTGGGGTGTCCAGGAGGAGTCTGGGCTTCCAGAGTTCCCCGCAATCCTAAAATTTAGAATTTTTTAAAATTTAGAATTCAAAATATAAAATTTGGAAAAGCTCTTGGAGATTCCCAAGTTTTCCTAATCCTCCACTGGCCGCAAAATATTTGTGGGAAAAGGATTGATTTCCCAGGCTGAGAATTCCCATTTGCAGATCCTATGGGAGAAAGGGGAATAGGAGCAATCCCACCAGGAGCTCTGGGGGTGGGAGTGAGCCGGGATCACTGAAAACACCACGGAGCCGCTTTTATCCCGAAGGGATCAGCTCTGGATTGGAGGGAAAGACAGAGCAAGGAAAGAGGGGGGACGAAAAGCCAAACAGAGAGGGAAAAAATTCCATAAAAACACAGAATGGGAGCTTTGTGCTGCTTTGGCTCTCACAGAATCATCGGGAAAGTAGGCGGATTGGGAAACCCAGAGCGTGGAGAAAGCCGGGGACAAACACGGCGGATGACGGGATAACGAGCGGCCGAGGAGATTCCCAGGCGGAAATTTGGGAATGGGAGAAGCTGTTCCCTACCAGAGCCCCTTCCAAGGCGAAGACGGCGGCGGGGCCGGTGCGCTCCAGAGGCTCCATGCGGCGTCTCCAGCGGCGCCGGCGGAAGGAGTCGGAGCGGCGCTGCTGCAGGTGGAAGCGCCACCCGAAGAGGGAAGCGTACTCCCAACCATCCCCATCCAGCTCCTCCTGCTTGTGCTGCCGGGATCACAGGGATCAGGTTTTACAGGGTTGACCCAACAGCTGGATTTAGGTTTTTCGGGATGTTCCACCCCACATTTTCCATGCGTCCCCCCCGGGTTGGAGCCGTGGAATGGAGTCATGGAATTGTTCAGAGAATCATAGGAATATTCAGGTTGGAAAAGATCATTTGGTTTAGGCAGGGAAAGGCCCTGGAGATCATCATGAATGGGTTGGATGGAAGGGACTTTAAAGCTCAGCCAGTTCCAGGGACACCTCCCAGCATCCCAGGTGGATCCAGCCTGGCCTTGGTCACTGCCAGGGATCCAGGGGCAGCCACAGCAAATCTGGGAATTCCAGCCCAGCCCCTCCCCACCTTCCCAGGTAGAAATTCCTTCCCAAGATCCCAGCCCAATCTCCCCTTTCCCAGTGGAGCCATTCCCTGTGTCCTGTCCCCAATTCCAGCTCTCCTGGAGCCCCTGCAGGGACTCTGAGCATCCCCTGGAATTTTCCCTTCTCCAGGGGAACATTCCCAGCTCTCCCAGCCTGGCTCCAGAATTCTGGAATGGTTTGTGTTGGAAGGGACCTTAAATCCCATCCCGTTCCCATCCCATCCATGTTCACCTTTCCTCATCCCAGGTTTCTCCAAGCCCCAATGTCCAGCCTGGCCTGGGAGACTTCCCAGGATGAAGCTGGATCCACCCCTGGGAATTCAGCCCTTCACCAATTCCTGGGATAAATCCCACTCAGAGCAGGATCCCTGGGCTGGGGTCAGACCCTGCCCAGGCCTGTGGAGCTACAGCAGCTCCACATCCCACTTTTTCCCACTTCCCATCATCCCGATCCCCCTTAGGACTCTGTCACCTCTGGAATTTCTCTCTGGATCATCCACCCCAAGCCCTGGAAGGTTTTTCTCTCAGTGCCACCCACTCACAATGGCCACAATTATCCCAAAAAAATTCTGGGAAGGGAGGCAAGTGGCCTTGGGGAGCGGCAGGGGGAGGGAGGAGCAGAAGTGGCATTCCCGGGACAATGGCACCATCTAGAGGGAAGCGGGATAGGGACAGGCTGGGCACATCAGCCATTTCCTCCCCCATTTCCCACTGTCCAGGACTTTCCTGGATGTCCCCATCCCACCCCACATCCCAGCCAATCCCTCCAGAATATCCTCCACCCCTGGGAACGTGGTGGGAAACCGGGACGAGCCGCACCCCGATCTCCAAGGAAAAGCAGATCCTGCCAAAGCCAGGCACCCACCCTGGAGGGACAGGGCCACATCCCGACCCCGTGGCACCTTTTCCCGGCCCATCCCACCTTTCTCACGGCTTCCATGTGCTCCAGGTCGCGCCGGCGCAGCCGCACCCAGCGCCGGCGCCGGTTGGTGTGGAACATCTTCTCCGCCGGCACCCAGGCCTTGGGCTTGCGCTCCGGCGGGATCGTGATCCCGTATTCCCACCCTGGGGAAGAGGGGAATGCCTGGTGGAGGTGGGAGAAGAGCCTCCCACCCTTCCCAACCTTGGCTCCCACCAGGAATTTCCAGTTGAAGGCGTGGCTGAATCCAGCAAAATTTCCCTGTTGGATTTCCCGTCTTACGGCACAATCCATGCCTCTGGAATGCCCAGGGATGGATCCGTCGTGTCCTTGGCTCCAAATCCCATCCTGGGGACTCTTTCCTCCCTCCCTCCACCCATTCCAGCCCTCAAGACCACCCCAGCACTCTCCAGCCTGGTGTTTTCCGTTTCTTTTCCATCAGGATCTTCCCAGATTATTCCAGCACTGCGTTTGGGAATTCCCATCCCACAGCTCCACAGACAAGGGAAAAGGATCCCCCAGAGCCTGATCCTTTCTCCTGATCCACTTCCCACAGCCATGGGAATGTTTTCATCCATATACCACGGAAAGAAATCCCAAATATTCCCAAATCCCTGATCCCAAAATTCTAGAATCCCAAAACTCCAAAATCCCTGGATCTCAAAATTCTAGGATCCCAAAATTCCCAGTTTAAGGATCCCAAAATTCCCAAATCCCGGATCCCAAAATTCCATCTTTGGTACCTTTCTCATCCACAGCCCTGTTGAGATCCGTGTCCCATTCCACATCTTCCCACTTCCAGCCTGGAGGACACTCGATCTCATCCTTGGGCAGGACCTTCTCCCCGTTCTGTGGGACACGGGGAATTTTCACCCAAACCCATCCCTAGATTTCCCCTGGGATTCCAGCCCAGCTTCCAGAATTCCCAGTTTTCCCTCACCACGTCCGTGTAGGAGTCGGTCATGTGGATCCACTGCCCCCCGGGAAGCCGGACCTGGTTCTCAAACACCTCCTCCACGAAGCTCAGGTGTCCGGCGTCCACGTCGTGCAACAGCCTGGATCCCGGGAATTCCCAAAAATCAGGGATTCTCCACCCCACCTTCCTCCCGCCCCATCCTCAGCGCTCCCAAATTTCTCCCACTCCCTCCAAGCAAAGTTTCCCGTCAGGAAAAACCCAAACCAGGATGAAAATCCCACCCCAAAGCTCCTCAGATTTGGAGCATCCCAAGATTTTGGATGAGAGGGAATCACATCCATGGGCATAGACGAGGAACCCCAGGGGCATCCCAGATTTTGCCACCGGATTTTTGCAGAAATCCCAGGAATTCCTGGGTGGAAAAGCCCCACTCACGTCTTTTCTGGGCAGACAAACCAATCCCCAGCCCAGGTCCATCCCACAGAAGGTCGGAAGCTGTCCTTGGGAAGCTTGATCCGGCCAGTGACGTCGGAATATTTGGGATAAGTGAGGCCAGTGGTGCCCCAGTTCCCCACCAGCGCCAGCTTGGTCTGGTTCTCGTACTGGGAGAGCCAAAAAAAAGATGGATTTGGGGTCACAATTCCCAAAAACAGGAATTCTACAAATAATCCCATAGAATCCCATTAATGATCCCTGCAGATAATAATAATAATATTTTATAGTATTTATATAGTAATATTTATATAATATAATATATATTATATTATATATGTTATATAATTATATATAATAAATATATAATAATATACATAATAATACGATATAATATAATATAATATAATATAATATAATATAATATAATATAATATAATATAATATAATATAATATAATATAATATAATATAATATAATATAATATAATATAATATAATATAATATAATATAATATAATATAATATAATATAATATGATATAATATAATATGATTTTTATATAAATATATAATATGATTTTTATATAATAATATTTATAATAATATATAATATATATTATATTATTATACACACTAAATCTATAATATATATAATTATATAAATAATACATGATGTATAAAATAGTTTTATATAATATTATATATAATATTTATATAATAATATTTAATAATAATGAATAATAATATTATCCCTGAATAATAATAGCTACAGAGGGACAAACCTCCTGGGAAAAACCCAACCCATTCCACAGCTTCCCGATTTTCCCATTGTGAGGGACAACGCGGCTCCATGGCTCATTCCCAACTTTCCCCTCAGCATTCCAGGCCAAGCTGGCGTAAACAGCTCCTCCTTCCCACAGTTTTTAGGGAACGAGGAGGTTTTGGGTCCAGCCCACCCCCTTTTCCAGCAGGACGGGGATCCCTCGGGAATGCTCACGGTTTCGGCGAAGACGGAGAGTTTTCCCTCGGCGAACTGGTTGAATTCCTTCTCATCCACGGCCAATCCAAACCAGAGCCTCACCCGGATCTGCGCCGGGATCCGCGGCCCCATGGCCTCCTCCTGCGGGTACTGCCGAGGAAAGATCCCCAGGAAGGGATTAACGGGAATTCCCGGAGGCTGGAAGGGTGGGAATGAAGATCCCCGGGTGGGGCAGGTGGGACATGGAGCAGTTGGGATAATGTCAGGAGTGGGTGGAGCGCTTTGGGATCGTGGAATTGAGGTTGGAAAAGACCTTCAGGATCATCCCAACGCCACCATCAACATCCCTAAAATGTGTCCCCAGCTGACCTTGAGGAGCTCCAAAATTCCAGTGGTCCTGGACAGGATTAGGGGCAGGATCAGGGATAAGGACAAGGTCACGGAAAGGTCAGGGACAAGAACAGGGACAGGGACATGGACAGGGACAGGAAAAGGGATAGGGACAAGGTAAAGGACAGGACACGGACAGGGACAAGTTCAGAGACAGGGATACAGACAAGGTCAAGGGCAGGGACAAGGACAGGGATAGAGAAAAGGACATGGGCAAGGTCAGGGACAGGGACATGGACAGGAACAAGGTCAGGAAAAGGGAAAAGGACAAGGTCAGGGACAGGGACAAGGTCAAGGACAAGGACAGGGTCAGGGACAAGGACAGGGAAAAGGACAAGGATATGGACAGGGACATGGATAGGGAGAGGGTCATGGACAGGATCAGGGACATGGTTAGGGACAAGGACAAGTTCAGGAACAGGGAAAAGGACAAGGTCAAGGACAGGGAGAGTTTCAGGGACAAGGACACAGACAAGGTCAAGGACAGGGACAAATACAGGGACATGGACAGAGTCAGGGACAAGAACATGGAAAAGGACAGGGACAAGGACAGGGACAAGGACAGGGTCAGGGAGAACAAGGACAGGGACAAACCCAACCCTCACATTCAGCAAAACCAGGAACAATCTCCAGGAATTTTTCCTCACTGCCCTTTTCCCTCTTTCCCAGCACTGCTGGTTTTCCATCCGAAAATCACGGATGTAAAAAATCCCAATGTTGAGATTTGAGTTCATTTTTTGTGCCATTTGGGGACTGGAATTTTATTCCATTTATTTTCTTTCCCTCTTTTTTTCCTTTTTTTTTTTTCTTTTTATTTATCTTGTTCCATGCTGATTTTCTGCTCTGGATATTTTCCAGACCTGAAATATCCTTGGAAACATGAGAAGCTCGGGAAGTGCCTGGGAGAGGAGGCAGCAACCAAAACTTTCAGGTGTGGGCAAAGGGTCATGAATTTGTGAAAATATTTTAAAAAATGAAAAAATAATTGATTTTTCTAAAAAAAGTACAAACTGGAAAAAATCTTCCCTTCCTTAGAATTGAAGGATAAAGGGAGATATCGAGGGAATCTGTGGCAGATCCACGGAGGAGGAGCTGGACTCCACCAGGAGCACAACCTGGAATTTTTCCTGCAGCTTCAGCCAAGTGGAATTCCAGGAGAAACTGTGGCTGTCCCTGAATCCCTGGAAGTGTCCAAGGCCAGGCTGGACGGATCTTGGATCCACCTGGGATAGTGGAAGCTGTTCCTGCCCATGGATGGAGTGGAATTGTTGGGATTTAAGTTCTCTCCCAACCCAAACCTTTCCATGATTCCATAAAACTGAGGCTGAACGTTGTTGGGATTTGAGCTTTCCCTGCGGGATTTTCCATCTTTTGAATTATTTTTAGTGGAAAAACTGCTTGGAAAATCACGATTCCACCTTGGACGCGCTTCCAAAGGTACCTTGAGGAAGATGGTCTGGAGCTTCCCGCAGTTCCGGCCGCAGCAGTTGGAGATGTTCTGGGAATACAGGACCTGGTGGGCCGGGACACGGGCGTAGGCCACGCGTTTGTCCCCCTGGAGCATCCAGATGATGATGTCTGGGAGGCTGTTCTGGGGCTGGAAAACACAAATCCGTAGGATCCCGTTGGGAGGGATCCACCAGCACAGACAAGAACGGGATTGTGAAATCGTGGAATGGTTTGGGATGGGAGGGATCTTAAATCCCATCCTGTCCCGCTATCCCAGGTGGATCCAGCCTGGCCTTGGGCACTGCCAGGGATCCAGGGGCAGCCACAGCAAATCTGGGAATTCCAGCCCAGCCAGGAATTCCTGCCCAAGATCCCAGCCCCATCTCCCCTTTCCCAGTGGAGCCATTCCCTGTGTCCTGTCCCTCCAGGCCTTGTCCCAAATTCCAGCTCTCCTGGAGCCCCTGCAGGGACTCTGAGCATTCCCTGGAATTTTCCCTTCTCCGGGGGAACATTCCCAGCCAGAATTCCCCCTTTTCCAGCTGTGGGATCAGTCTGGAGCACGTGGAGATTCCTGCCCACCAACATTCCAAGTCCTTCTCCCAGGGCTGCTCCCTATCCATGAGTCGACCTCAAATCATCCAGACCAACCCCAACCATGGAGCCAAACCCGGTGCCCTGGGAGAATCCACGGATTTGGAATCCAGGATGGAACATCACATTTCCTGCTTCCCACAAAAACCACAACGGGAAAACCAGGAAGAGTCACCTCCTCCGCCATGGCGCGGAGCCGGCAGAGCCAGTCCTCCGCCTGGTCCAGGATCTGGGAAAGGCTGGAATTCTCGTGCTTGAGCCTCAGGGCCACCTTGAGGATCTGCTCCAGGTGGGTGCTCCGGAAGCGGAACAGGTTCTGATCCAGGTGGGTGCTGGATGCCTTGGCCAGGACATCGGGAAGCTTCAGGCTGCAGGGACAGGCGGGAATCAGGGATTGGGATGGACCCTGAAGGTCGCTAAGGGTCGTTAATTGTCACTAATCACCATTAATGGACCATTAATAGTCACTAATGGTCGCCAATCATCACCAGTGGTGGTTAGTGATCATTAAAGGTCAATGGTCAAATGGTAAACGGTCACTAATTGACATTAATGATCATTAATGGTCACCAATCATTATTAATCTCCATTAATGGGCATTAAAGGTCATTAAAAATCATTAATCAGTATTAATGGTCATTAATGGTCACCAATCATCATTAATGGTCATTAAAGGTCATTAACTGTCACCAATCATGATTAATGGTGATTAATGGTCATCAATCCCTATTAATGGTCATTAATTGCCACTAATCATCATTAATGCTCATTAAAGGTCATTAATGGTCATCAATCACCATTAATAGTCATTAATGGTCACCAATCATCATTATTGGTCATTAAAGGTCATTAACGGTCACCAGTCATGATTAATGGTGATTAATGGTCACCAATCACCATTAATAGTCATTAAAAGATCATTAACAGTCACCAGTCATGATTAATGGTGATTAAGGTGATTAATGGCCACCAACCATCATTAAGGGTCACTAATGATCACCAGTCATTATTAAAAGTGATTAATGGCTATTAATGGTCACCAATCATCATTGATGGTCATTAATAGTCATTAAAGGTCATTAATGGTCACCAGTCATCATTAATCGTGATTAATGGTCACTAATGGTCACCAATCATCATTTATGCTCATTAATGGTCATCAGTCATCATTAAAGCGATTAATGGCTATTAGCAGTCACAAATCATCATTAATGGTCACTAAATGGTCACGAATGGTCACCAGTCCTTTTTGGAGCTGATTAATGGCTATTAATGATCGCCAATCATCATTGATGGTCATTAACAGTCATTAAAGTTCATTAATGGTCACCAATCATCATTAATCACGATTAATGGTCACTAATGGTTACTAATGGTCACCAATCATAATCAATGCTCATTAATGCTCATTAATGGTCACCAGTCATCATCAATGGTCATTAATGCTCATAAATGGTCACAAATCGTCATTAATGCTCATTAATAGTCATTAATGGTCATTAACCATTCCAAATCCACCCCCAATAGCTCATTCATCTTCTTGAGGGATTTTCCGGCCATTTTTAATGTTTTTTTCCATATTTTCAGCGTGTTTCCCAGGAATTGAGAAGCCACCAAAGATATTTGGGAACAGGAAGAGCCAAAGAGCTTCAAACCACAGCAGGAATTCCCCCGGGAATTAGGACGGGAATGAGCCACACCCTCATTTTAATATCCATTGACCCAAGCTCCTGGAAAAATGGATCAGGTGCCAAACTGGGAGGTGTTCCTGTAAAATTCAAGGATTTATGGATCCGCTGCTATAAATGAACTTCCTGCTCCCGGCTCCCGAGCCGCAAATCAGGATTTCCCCCGGAAAAAATAGATGGAGGGAAAGATAGATTTATTTTTAGGCCGTGGAGAGGTTTGGAAGGAGATTTTTTAGGATGCGACATTCCCAGCTCGGGAATTGGGATCGGTAAATCCCATTTTGGTTGTGGGTAAATAGGGAGAACGTGGAATTATGGAATGGTTTGGGATGTTCCACTGTCCCAGGTCGCTCCAAGCCTGGCATTGGACATTTCCAGAGATGAGGATTTGGAGTGAGGGAAAATGGAAAGGGAAATGTTGGGAAAAGAGGGAGGAAAGGGGAAAAAAGGGGGCAAAAATGGGGGGTAGGAAAAAAAAGGGGAAAAAAGGGAAAAAAAGGGAAAAAAATGAAAAAATGGGGAAAAAGGGATGAGGAAAAGAAGGGAGAAAAGAAAAAAAAGGAGGAAAGGGAGGAGAAAAGGCAAAAAAAGGAAAAAAGGGGGAAGGGGATAGGGGGGAAAGAAAAAAAGGAAAAAAAACCAGCAAAAGAAAAATGGAGAATAAGGGGGAAAAAGGGGGAGAAGAGGAAAAATGTAAAACTGAAAAAACAGGGGAAACAAAGGGAAAGGGGAGTCGGGGGAAAAGGGGAGAAAAGGAAAAAGGTTAGAAGGGAGAAAGAGGGAGGAAAACAGATAAAAAGGGGGGGAAAGGGGAAAAATTAAGAAGAAAGAAATAGAAAAAAGGGGAAGGGCGAAAAGAAAAAAAGGCAAAAAAAAGGAAATGAGGAGAAGGGGAAAAGGAGTGGAAAGATGGAAAAGGGAAAACTGAAAAAAAAAAGGAAAAAAATTAATAAAAGGAAAGTGGGAAAAGTGGGGAAATGGTAGAAAAGGGGGAAAGGAAGAAAGGAGGAAAGGAGGGAGAGAAAATAGAAAAAAAAGGAAAAAATGGGGGAAAAGGGGGGAAAAGGAAGGAAAAAGGAGGGAACAAACAAAAAAGGGATAAAAAAGAGAAAGGGGGAAAGGGGGAAGTGAAAAAAGGGAGGCAAAGAAGAGGGGGAAAGGAGGGAAAATGGGAAAAGAGAGAAAATGAGGTAAAAGGGGGGAAATGGGGGAAAATGGGAAAAAGGGGGGGAAAAAGGAAGGAGAAGAGGGGCAGAGGCAGTGGTCCCTTCCAAGATCAAGCAGAAACCTCTGGAAAGGTTTCCATCCCAAATTCCTGGGGTACCTGCAGTCGGCGATGACGTCATCGAGCAGTTGGGATCCCAGGGCCTCCAGCTCCATGGGAGAGCAGTTGGACTTCAGGGCCACCTGGATCTTCTCCAGGTTTGCTTCCTGCGGGAAAAGTGGGGACCAGGAGCTGTGGAATCTCCCAGAATCCCATCCCGATTCCAGGAGATTCCCAGCAAGGTGTTGGGGAAGCTCCCCGGGATCAGAGATCCTGGATGTCCCCAGGGATGTCTCAGGGATGTCCCAGGAATGTCCCCAGGGATGTCCCCAGGATGTCTCCAGGAATGTCCCCAGGAATGTCTCAGGGATGTCTCAGGGATGTCCCAGGGATGTCCCCAGGGATGTCCCCAGGGATGTCTCCAGGAATGTCCCCAGGGATGTCTCAAGGATGTCTCAGGGATGTCTCAGGGATGTCCCCAGGGATTCCCCAGGGATGTCCCAGGAATGTCTCAGGGATGTCTCAGAGATGTCCCCAGGAATGTCCCAGGAATGTCTCAGGGATGTCCCCAGGGATTTCCTCAGGGATGTCTCAGGGATGTCCCCAGGAATGTCCCCAGGGATGTCCCCAGGGATGTCCCCAGGGATTTCCTCAGGGATGTCCCCATGGATGTCCCCAGGGATGTCTCAGGGATGTCTCAGGGATGTCCCCAGGAATGTCCCCAGGAATGTCCCAGGGATGTCTTAGGAATGTCTCAGGAATGTCTCTCAGGAATGTCCCCAGGGGATTTCCTCAGGGATGTCTCAGGGATGTCCCCAGGAATGTCCCAGGGATGTCCCCAGGGATGTCCCCAGGGATGTCCCCAGGGATGTCCCAGGGATGTCCCCAGGAATGTCCCCAGGGATGCCCCAGGGATGTCCCAGGGACGTTCCAGGGATGTCCCAGGAATGTCCCAGGGATGTCCCAGGAATGTCCCCAGGGATGTCTCAGGGATGTCCCCAGGGATGCCCTAGGGATGCCCCCAGTGATGTCTCAGGGATGTCCCCAGGGATGTCCCAGGGATGTCCCAGGGATGTCCCCAGGAATGTCCCAGGGATGTCCCAGGGATGTCCCAGGGATTTCCTCAGGGATGTCCCCAGGGATGCCCCAGGGATGTCTCAGGGATGTCCCCAGGGATGTCCCAGGAATGTCCCAGGGATGTCCCAGGGAGGTCCCCAGTGATTTCCCAGGAATTCCCCAGGGATGTCCCAGGGATGTCCCCAGAGATGTCTCAGGAATGTCTCAGGGATGTCCCCAGGGATTCCCCAGGGATGTCCCAGGGATGTCTCCAGGAATGTCTCTCAGGAATGTCTCAGGAATGTCCCCAGGGGATTTCCTCAGGGATGTCTCAGGGATGTCCCCAGGGATGTCTCAGGGATGTCTCAGGGATGTCCCCAGGAATGTCCCCAGGAATGTCCCCAGGGATGCCCTAGGGATGCCCCAGTGATGTCTCAGGGATGTCCCCAGGGATGTCCCAGGGATGTCCCCAGAGATGTCTCTCAGGAATGTCCCCAGGGATGCCCTAGGGATGCCCCAGGGATGTCCCAGGGATGTCTCAGGGATGTCTCAGGGATGTCCCAGGGATGTCCCAGGGATGTCCCAGGGATGTCGCTCACCAGCCGCTCGGCTCCATAGAGCAGGAGGTTCTGGGCGTCCAGCCTGTGTCCGATGTCCTCCCAGTACGAGGACAGCACCACCACGGGCTTCACGTTCCCCCAGGGCAGGTAATAATAGTGACAACCTGGGGGACAGCACGGCGTCACCTCGGGGTGTCGGGATAACGGGAGCGGGGATGGAGGGGGAAGAGCGGGATTGGGATGGGAATTTGTCTCAGAAGGGATAAAGATGGGAATGGTGTTCCCCAAACCCTTGAGATCCCGCCGAGATCCAACGGGATCTGACTCCATGGCAGTGAGGCCAGAAACAGCTCAGCATTCCAGCTGGGATGAGGATGGGAGGCAGGGAAAGGCCAGGGAAAGGCGCCCCCAAAAAAACACCTCACGGAGCTGAGAGAAGTCCCAGCTTCCCTGCTCCTTCCCAAACACAAATTCCCCACGGCTGAGGTGGGAAAACCCTCTGGAGCTGTCTGGTCCAAGCAGGGCCAACTTCAGCAGGATCACCTGGACACAACCTCTGGCTTCCCCTGGATTCCTGGAGGTGTCCAAGGCCAGGCTGGACACTGGGGCTTGGACAAACCTGAGGTAGTGGGAGGTGTCCCCTGAACATGGATGGGGTGGGAATGGAATGGGATTTGAGGTCCATTTCAACCACAACATTCCAAGAATACAGAGCCCCTCTGCTCTGGAAGAGCTGGGAATGTTCCCCTTGGAGAAGTGAAAATTCCAGGGAATGCTCAGAGTCCCTGCAGGGGCTCCAGGAGAGCTGGAATTTGGGACAAGGTCTGGAGGGACAGGACACAGGGAATGGCTCTCACTGGGAAAGGGGAGATGAGGCTGGGATCTTGGGAAGGAATTCCTGGCTGGGCCGGAATCCCCAGATTTGCTGTGGCTGCCCCTGGATCCCTGGGAATGTCCAAGGCTGGACACTGGGGCTTGGAGCACTCTGGGATCATGGAACCCACCCATACCCACGGAACCAAACAACCTTCAAGCCCCTCCCAACCCAAACCATTCCACGATTCCAGGACTGTCTCCCACCAGGCGCGTTTGGATCATCCCAAAGGACAGAATCCGTGCTCACCATCGAAGACAGCCCGGCTGTACTGGGTGGTGGAGGCCAGGGGCAGGCAGGTGGTGTCGAACTTGTTGCCGTAATTCCCGATGCTGACCTCGAACTGGACGGCGCCGTCCACGCCCTGCAGCATCGTGGCCGAGTAGAAGGCGGCGAAGAGGGAATACTTCCGTCGGCGCAGGTATTTCTGGAATACGGGCGGGAATTGGGGCGTGGAGGAGATGCTGGCAATGATCTCCCGGTGGCTGAGAGGGAACAGGCTGGAGGGTAAGTCCTGAGGAATGGCTGAGGGAACTGGGAAGGGGCTGGAGAATCGGGAATAGCTGGCTCAGGGAACTGGGAAGGACACAGGGAATGGCTCCCACTGGGAAAGGGGAGATGGGGCTGGGATCTTGGGAAGGAATTCCTGGCTGGGCTGGAATTCCCAGATTTGCTGTGGCTGCCCCTGGATCCCTGGCAGTGTCCAAGGCCAGGCTAAACACTGGGGCTTGGAGCACCCTGGGATCAGGGAATTTATCCCTACCCATGGAACGGGATCAGCTTCACCCAAACCCTTCCAGGATTGCACAATTCCATGCTCACCACGACCAGCTCAGATGGACCAACCTGGACACTTTGGGATAGAAATCCAGCGGGAGACCCCTCCAGGAGCTCACAGACCATGGGACAACCACCACCCATGGCCAACATCCCTTCCATAGCGACCCACATGCCAATCCCAGAGATTTTCCAGAAATTCCAGTACCTCCACCCTCAGGATGTCATCGGCAGGAATCTCCTCCACCTTCTGCTCCATGTGCTCCACCAGTTTGGTCTCCAGCTCCACCAGGATCCGGCCCCGATACGCGACCCCCTCGCCCTTGGGACAGACCAGGAACAGGCGTCAGGATCCCAAAATTCCCTTCCCGAGGACGAGCTCTGCCTTCGCTTCCAAGGAGCCTCATTGCACAGCAGCGAGATCAGGCAAAGGATTCCAGCTGGCTCTTCCAAGGCGGAATTTTGGGAGCAGAGCGGGACCGGGAGGCGTTAGCGGGAATAGCCGGGAGCGGGAAACGCAGCGCAGGCTCCTGATGACAAAGCCAGGTTGGGTTAGAAGCAGCTTTTTTGGGGAAAAGAGGAGCCGGAGGGTTATTTTGGGACGTGCTGGGAAGCAGCCGATGTCACCTTTCCCAGGTTGAGCGACTCGTAGGGATCGGGAAATCCGGTGAATTCCCGGGGGCTGCCGTACAGGTTGATGTAGCAGGGCCCGAAGGTTGGCAGGAATCCCAGCCCGTCATCCACTGGGAATGGCAGGGAAAAGAGGGATTAGGGATTGCTGGAGGCACCTTGGGAATGTGTCACGCCCTCTGTAGGATCACAGGGACCACACAGCCACCGAAATCCTGGGATTTTTCACCCGTTTTGGATCCCACGACCTCACCTCGGAGCAGGAGAAAGGTACAGAGCTGAATCCTGGGAATTACCTATCCCAGGAATGCTCCCCATGGAAAAGGGTGAGGTCAGAGAGGGGTTGGACAAGAGTAAGAGTGACAGAAGAGAGGAAAGAGCCTCAGGATGTGCCAAGGGAAGTTTAGGTTGGATTTTTGGGAAAAATTCCTTCCTGGAAAGGACTGTCCCCATCCCTGGAGGGACTGAACATCCCTGTGGATGTGGCACAGATTTTTGGGGACACAGATACTGGGTGGCCTTGGCCAACAGAGGATCAGAGGGATTTCCCAATCCTGTGGTTCCATGAGGAGAACCACTCATTTTTATGGAATTTTGAGCGGGAATCCTGCCGTGAGCTCCGTGCGCCCGGCCAGCTCCACATTCCAGACACAACAGCATCCCAGGAATCCCCAAAGGGCCAAACTGGAGCCATTCCCTTTTCCCAAGGTGCCCAGCTCATCCCAGCTGATCCTCCCCCAGTCCAGAGAGTGGAACCAGTAAAACCAGTCCCAGGAGGTGCTGGAAAACTGGGATGTTACTGGGAACGTACGGTCCGAGGGTTTCAGAGGCTTCACAGGAGCAGGAAACTCATCTGAGGCACAAAGAGAGGGAGAGAGGTTGGGAAAGGTTGGAAGAGGAGCATGGAAAAGGGATGGAGATGGGAGTGAGGGAGGAGATTCCCACGGGGAGACAGAGAGAGAAAGGGAGAGTTTTTCATGGAATCAAGGAGTCATGGAATGGTTGGGGTGGGAAGGGACCTCAAAGCCCATCCAGGTGCATCCAGGGACACTTCCCACTATCCAGGTCGTTCCAACCTGGCCTTGGAAAATTCCAGAGAGGATGTGGGATTGGGGTGGAGCGGGATTGGAGAATCCCTGAGTTGCATTCGCAGACATTTCCTCGGGATCAAGCAGTGATGGGAAGAGAGATGCCAATCCTGGATTTCCCATTCCCATCCTCCCTCCTGGCCTCTCTCTCTTTCTCTCTCTCTCTCCAGCCCATCCCAGGATCTGTGTTGGGATTGGGAAGAGGGGACTGGACAGTGCCAGGGGTGGGACACGGTGGGAGCCTCTGGATCGTGTCCCGATCCATGGAATCATGGAATGGTTTGGCAAGACCTCAAAGCTCATCCCATTCCATGGACAGGGACACATCCCACTATCCCAGGGTGCTCCAAGCTTTTTCCAGCGTGGCCATCCCGTGTCCCCACAGCCCAAAGCCAAGTGTGGAATTCCCAGCTGGGATCACGGAATTCCATGGAAGTGCTGGCAGCAGGAAAAGCTCATGCAGGTGGAAGCTCCAAAGCCATGTCCCAAATTCCCGCCCCTCCACCTGGCACTGGTGAGAGTGACACCCAGCTGAGCCCTGTCACGCCTGGGGGTCCTTAACCTCCAAAAATTCCCAGGATTTGGAAGGGGCTGGATGGGAATTCCCACTCTGTGACAGCCCCAAATGTCACCTCAGTGGGGCTGCAGGAGGGATGTGGCCTCTGCCAGCAGCAGTGCCACCACCACCACCACCACGTGTCACCAACTTCCAGCACCCAAGGACCTGCAACTTCCATCCCCCATTCCAAAGAATCCACCAAATCCTAAATCCAGAGGGGTTGGATCCTTCCAGAAATGGGGCACAGCTCAGAGTGATCTTGTGTCCCCAGGTAGGGATGGTGACAGCTGTGATGTCCCCAAAGCCACCACCAACCTCCAGTCACACCATGGACCTGCAACTTCCTTCCCCCATTCCCATGAATCCGCCAAATCCTAAATCCAGAGGGGTTGGGTCCATCCAGAAATGGGGCACAGCTCAGAGCGATCTCATGTCCCCAGGTGGGGACAGTGACAGCTGTGATGTCCCCAAAGCCACCACCAGCCTCCAGCCAGGCCATGCAGCGCCTCCATAGCCCCATTCCTGAGAATCCACCAAATCCTAAATCCTGAGGGGTTGGGTCCATCCAGAAATGGGGCACAGCTCGGAGTGACCACAGCACCCCATCTTGTGTCCCCAGGTGGGGACAGTGACAGCTGTGACGTCCCCAAAACCACCACCAACCTCCAGCCAGGGTATGCAACTCCTCCATAGCCTGAATCCCAAAAATCCACCATTCCAAAGAATCCACCAAATCCCAAGAATCCAGAGGGGTTGGATCTATTCAGAAATGGGGCACAGCTTGGAGTGAACACAGGACCACATCTCGTGTCCCCAGGTAGGGATGGTGACAGCTGTGACGTCCCCAAAGCCACCACAAGCCTCCAGCCACACCATGGACCTGCAACTTCCTTCCCCCATTCCCATGAATCCGCCAAATCCTAAATCCTGAGGGGTTGGGTCCATCCAGAAATGGGGGCACAGCTCAGAGCGTCCTACGTGTCCCCAGGTGGGGACAGTGACAGCTGTGATGTCCCCAAAGCCACCACCAGCCTCCAGCCAGGGTATGCAACTCCTCCATAGCCCGATTCCCAAAAATCCACCAAATCCCAAGAATCCACCAAATCCCAAGAATCCAGAGGGGTTGGATCTATTCAGAAATGGGGCACAGCTTGGAGTGAACACAGGACCACATCTCGTGTCCCCAGGTAGGGATGGTGACAGCTGTGATGTCCCCAAAGCCACGACCAGCCTCCAGCCACACCATGGACCTGCAACTTCCTTCCCCCATTCCCAAGAATCCACCAAATCCTAAATCCTGAGGGGTTGGGTCCATCCAGAAACGGGACACAGCTCAGAGCGATCTCATGTCCCCAGGTGGGGACAGTGACAGCTGTGATGTCCCCAAAGCCACCACCAGCCTCCAGCCAGGCCATGCAGCGCCTCCATAGCCCCATTCCTGAGAATCCACCAAATCCTAAATCCTGAGGGGTTGGATCTATCCAGAAATGGGGCACAGCTTGGAGTGACCACAGCACCCCATCTTGTGTGCCCAGGCAGGGACGGTGACAGCTGTGACGTCCCCAAAGCCACCACCAGCCTCCAGCCAGGGTATGCAGCTCCTCCATAGCCCGATTCCCAAAAATCCACCAAATCCCAAGAATCCACCAAATCCCAAGAATCCAGAGGGGTTGGATCCATCCAGAAATGGGGCACAGCTCGGAGTGACCACAGGACCACATTTCATGTCCCCAGGCAGGAACGGTGACAGCTGTGACGTCCCCAAAGCCACCACCAACCTCCAGCCAGGCCATGCAGCTCCTCCAAGGCCATGCATCCCAAATCCCGGCCTGCATCCCGCCCTTACCCTCCAGCTCCCCTCCAGGGGCCGAAATCTTGGACATTCCGAGGAAAGCGGTGCCGACGACGTCATTGTGCGTCAGACGGTCCCTGTGAGGTGACACCGTCGCTTTGGGGACAGTGGGGCAGGGCAGGGGGACGTCCCCGGGCCCTGGGAATGCCCTTCCCACTCACCAGTCGGTCACACGGATCCTCATCCGCTCGCACATGGAAGGGAACTGGGAAAAGGGACGGGGGGACAGGTGAGTGGCGCTGAGGGGACCTTGGGGACAGCGGGAGGGACCTTGGGGACAGCGGGAGGGACCCTGGGGACAGCGGCGCTCACCATGGCCGGCAGCGTCAGGCACTGGTTCCACTGGGGGTTGGCGTTTTTCTCCAGGATCCGGGAGTAGAGCTGGAAGGGAGGGAAGCCCCAGATCCCCTAAAATCCAGCCTCAGATCCCCCAAATCCAGCCTCAGATCCCCTAAAATCCAGCCTCAGATCCCTCTAAAATCCAGCCCCAGATCCCCTAAAATCCAGCCTCAGATCCCCCAAATCCAGCCCCAGATCCCCTAAAATCCAGCCTCAGATCCCCCAAATCCAGCCTCAGATCCCCTAAAATCCAGCCTCAGATCCCCTAAAATCCAGCCTCAGATTCCCCAAAATTCACCCTCAGGTTCCACAAAATCCAGCCTCAAATTCCTTAAAATTCTGCCTCAGATTCCCTAAAATCCAGTCTCAGGCTCCTCAAGATCCAGCCTTAGATTCCCTAAAATTCTGCCTCAGGCTCCCTAAAATTGAGACTCAGATTCCCCTAAATCCTTCTTCAGGTTCCACAAAATCCAGCCCCAGAGTCCCTAAAATCCATCCTCCATTCCATGGGGTTCCTAAATCCCCTGGTGGAAGAGGCAGAGGATGTTTCGGATTTCCTGGGAATCTTCCCACCTTGGACCAGCAGGATCACCTTTGCCCCATTCCAGAAGCAAATTCCCTCATTTCAGGACCAAATTCCCTCATTCTGGGACCAGGCCTGGAGCTCCATAGGAACATCCCACTGCCATCCCAGCCCCAAGGATATCCCACTAAAATCCCAATCCCAAATATCTGGGAGGGAATGCCCCACTGCCATTCCAACCTCAAGGATTTCCCACCAAAATCTCAACCCCAAGGGTATCCCACCAAAAACCCAATCCCAAATTTCTAGGTGGGAATGTGCTGCTGCCATCCCAATCCTCAGGACATCCCACTGAAATCCCAAACCCAAACATCTGGGTGGGAATGTCCCACTGCCATTCCAGCCTCAAGGACATCCCACTGAAACCCCAATCCCAAATATCTGGGTGGGAATATCCCACTGCCACTCCAGCCTCAAGGACATCCCACCAAAATCCCAATCCCAAATTTCTGGATGGGAATGTCCTACTGCCATTCCAGCCTCAAGGATTTCCCACCAAAATCCCAATCCCAAGGACATCCTGCTGCCATCCCAATCCCAAAGACCTGGGTGGGAATATCCTGCTGCCATCACAATACCAAGAGCATCCCACTGAAACCCCAATCCCAAATATCTGGGAGGGAATGCCCCACTGCCATTCCAACCTCAAGCATTTCCCACCGAAATCCCAATCCCAAGGACATCCCACTGAAATCCCAATCCCAAATATCTGGGTGGGAATGTCCCACCAGCCATTCCCAATCCCAGGACCATCCCGCTGTTATCCCAGCCCCGGGAACACCCCGCTGCCCTCCCAATCCCGGCTTCCTCCCGCTGCCATTCCCAGATCCCGGAGGATCCCGCCCCGCTCACCGTTTTCCCGGCAAAGCTGACTTCCACAAAGGGATCCACCAGATTCTTCTTGTTGCTCTCGAAGCCGAAGATCTGCCGGACGTTGTCCATGACGGCGTCATCCACTGGGAAAAGAGGGAGATGCCAAAATTCCTGGAATCCCGCAGCATCCAGAGGCTCCCGCCAGCGGGATGAAAAACAGGGGGATAAAACCAGTTTGGGACCAGTAAGAAACTCCTCTCCCATAAAACCGCCCCACATCCACGGATTGAGATCCTCCCTGCATCGTTCAATTCTCCAGGCGGTAATTCCTGCCCGGAATGCCGCGATTCCCAGGGATCCGAAGGGAAAACCTACTCTGGGGCAAATCCTCGGCTTTGAAGATCTTGAGGCAGAACTGGGCCCCCCTGAGGGTGACCCCGGTGGGGCGCAGCAGGTTGGCCTCAATGTCCTCCTTGTCCTCAGCTGCCTCCTTCTTCTCCAGCTGTGGGAAGAGCACAACGGGAAAAGTCGCCGCTGGATTCGGGAATGAGCAGGAAAATCCCAAAAGAGAGAGGCTGGGTGGATTTGCCATCCCTGGGAGTGTCCAAGGGGAGGTTGGAGGGGGTTTGGAGCACCCTGGGATAGTGGGAGGTGGCCCTGAATATGGAATGGGATGGGATTTATGGTGTCCTCCAAACCCAAACCATTCCAGGATTCTGGAGCCCCTCTGCTCTGGGAGAGCTGGGAATGTTCCCTGGAGAAGGGAAAATTCCAGGGAATGCTCAGAGTCCCTGCAGAGGCTCCAGGAGAGCTGGAATTTGGGGACAAGGCCTGGAGGGACAGGACACAGGGAATGGCTCCCACTGGGAAAGGGGAGATGGGGCTGGGATCCTGGGACAGGAATTCCTGCCTGGGCTGGAATTCCCAGATTTGCTGTGGCTGCCCCTGGATCCCTGGCAGTGCCCAAGGCCAGGCTGGATCCACCTGGGACAGTGAGAGGTGTCCCTGGGTGGGAATGGGACGGGATTTAAAAACCCTCCTGACCCAAAGCATTCCAGGATTCCATGAGAAACCCAGCAGCGCTTTTCCCCCAAAACAGAGGAAGATCCAAGCTGTGACTTCCTGGTTGGAATATCCCAGGGCTGAAATATCTCAAAACTGGAATGTTCCCGAACTGGAATATGCCAGGGATGGAATGTCCCAGAGCTGGGAATATGCCAGAGCTGAAATATCCCAGACCTGGAATGTCCCAGAACTGGAATATCCCAGGGTTGGAATGTTCCAGGGCTGGAATATCCCAAGGGCTGGAATGTCCCAAAGCTGGAATGTCCCAGAACTGGAATGTTCAAGAGCTGAAATATCCCAGACCTGGAATGTCCCAAAACTGGAATGTCCCAGAACTGGAATGTCCTAGAACTGGAATGTTCCAGAGCTGAAATATCCCAGACCTGGAATGTCCCAGAGCTGGAACATCCCAAAGCTGGAATGTCCTCTAACTGGAATGTCCCAAAACTGGAATGTTCCAGGGTTGGAATATCCCAGGGCTGGAATGTCCCCCGATTCCCAGCAGGAATACTCACGGGAGCCTCGTCTCCAGGCCCCAGCACGCAGGCGCTGACCTTCAGGTAGCCCTTGGCTCCTGCGGAAAAATCCTCCGGATCCGAGAGGAGCAGCCACTTCCTGCGGAAAGCGTGTTCTGCCGGAAAACATGGAAAACTGGGAATTACTCCTTGGATGCGCGGGAGATCAGGAATGCCCCTGGATGGGGTTTAAATGAAAATCATGGAATGGGGTAAGGGAATATTTCTGTTCCTTTCCCAGGAAGGGACCAGGGAAGAGGGAGGGGTCTTGGGAATGGAATTCCCAGAGAAGCTGTGGATGCTCCATCCCTGGAAGTGTCCAAGGCTAGGCTGGATGGACTTGGATCCACCTGGGATAGTGGAATTTTTCCCTGGATGGAACCAGATGATCCTTAACATCCCTTCCCACCCAAACCATTCTGGAATTCCATGATCATGGATACAGGGTTCCTCTGTGGGAGAGCTGGGATGTGCGGGCGCATTTTCCGAAAAAAATAAATAAAGGAGCTTCCCAAGGCTCACTCGGCTCGGAGTAAACGGTCTCCACATCCATCTGTGGGATTAAAGGAAAAGGAGATTCCAGAGTTCATCCAGAGCGGGAAACGCCCGGAAAAGGGGATGGGATCTTACCCGGAATTCCCCGATCACCGAGTCCGTGCGGAACGACCGGGAATCCACGACCTGAAAATGAGGGAAAATGGGCAAATCAACCCAAATCCTGCTGGGATGGAGGATCCTGGGGAACAGGGGGTGTTTCCCTGGGAAGAGGGAATTCCAGGATTTCCCAACACTCACTGTGAGGAAAATGGGAGCATCGAACAGCTCCGACGGGGACTCGAAGACGTTGAAGAAAAAAGTCTGTGGAAAAACCAGGATGGGGATGAGGCATTATCCCAGTTTTCCCCCCGGAGCACATTCCCACATCCTGGCATCTCCCAGGAATGGTGGGAGTGGGAATTCCCGCTGACCTCATCGAAGAAGGGGCTGTTCCCTTTCCGGATCCGCGTTCTCCGGGTTTGTCCGGCCACCGTCACCTTCACCACCGGCCGGATCTGGATCCCGGGGAGCTGCCGGGCCTCGATGACCCTCACCCGGATCTGGGATGGAGGACAGGGAATCAGCGGGAAGGGAATCACCTGGATCATCCCATGGATGGAGAATGAGGAATCACCGGGATGGGAGTCACCGGGATCATCCCATGGGATGGAGAATGAGGAATCACCAGGATTGGAATCACAGGCCAAGGAATCACTGGGATCGTCCCATGGAATGAGGACAGGGAATCACTGGGATTATCCCAGGGTGGAGGACAAGGGAATCAGCAGGATGGGAAATCACCGGGATCATCCCATGGGATGGAGAATGAGGAATCACTGGGATGGGAATCATGGGGATGGAGGATGAGGAATGACTGGGATCATCCCATGGGATGAAGAACAGGGAATCAACCAGGATCAGGGATGGGATGGAGGACAGGGAAGCAACCAAGACCTGGGACAGAGGACAGGGAATCACCAGGATCATCCCATGGATGGAGAATGAGGAATCACCAGGATGGGAACCACTGGGATCATCCCATGGGATGGAGGACAAGGAATCACCGGGATCATCCCACGGGATGGAGAACAGGGAAGCACCAGCATCATCCCATGGAATGGAGGATGAGGAATCACCAGGATGGGAATCACTGGGATGATCCCATGGGATGGAGAACAAGAAATCACTGGGATCATCCCATGGATAGAAAACAAGGAATCACCGGGATCATCCCACAGGATGGAGGATGAGGAATGACTGGGATCATCCCAAGGGATGGAGAACAGGGAATCACCAGGATCATCCCACAGGATGGAGAATGAGGAATCACCAGGATGGGAATCACCGGGATCATCTCACAGGATGGAGGATGAGGAATGACTGGGATCACCCCACAGGATGGAGGACAAGAAATCACTGGGATCATCCCAAGGGATGGAGAACAGGGAATCAGGCAGGATCAGGGATGGGATGGAGGACAGGGAATCACCGGGATCACCCCATGGATGGAGAACAGGGAATCACCAGAATCATCCCACAGGATGGAGAACAGGGAATCAGGCAGGATCAGGGACGGGATGGAGGACAGGGAATCACCAGGATCATCCCATGGGATGGAGAACAGGGAATCACCAGGATCATCCCATGGGATGGAGAACAGGGAATCACCAGGATCATCCCATGGGATGGAAAATGAAGAATCACCAGGATGGGAATCACCAGGATCACCCCACAGGATGGAGGATGAGGAATCACTGGGATCATCCCAAGGGATGGAGAACAGGGAATCACCAGGATCATCCCACAGGATGGAGGATGAGGAATCACTGGGATCATCCCATGGATGAAGAACAGGGAATCACCAGGATCACCCCACAGGATGGAGAACAGGGAATCACTGGAATCATCCCACAGGATGGAGAACAAGGAATCACTGGGATCATCCCAAGGCATGGAGAACAGGGAATCACTGGGATCACCCCACAGGACGGAGGACGAGGAATCCCCAGGCCAACCTGCGGGATTTGTCGGGAACGGCTCACCCCACCTGGAAATCCTGCGCTTTGTTGGACAAAGGTTTTTTGGGAGCGCTCCTCCTCCTCCTCCTCACGCCCTGGCCGTGGCTCCCGGGGCGCGGCTTCGGCGGCAGCGACGGCGGCTCCGAGCCCGGCGCTCCCGACGACGCCGAGGGCTCCGTGTCCCCCGCGGCCTCCGCGTCCTCCGCGTCCTCCTCTCCGGCCGTCTCTGCCCGCGCGAGGAGGGAAACGTGGGATTCGGCAATTTGTTTTTGTTTGGTTTTTTTGTTTGGTTTTTTTTTTGGGCTGGGTTGGGTTTTTTTTTTGGGTTTTTTTTTTGGGGGGGGTTTTTGCTAGGGTTGAGATTAAATGCATCAGACGGAATTTTTGGTTTGGACTCACACGTTTCTTATTTTTTATCTATATTATAGATAAAATGCATAGAGAATATTATCTCTATTTTACCTATATTTTGTCTCTATTTTATCTATATTTTATATCTATTTTATCTCTATTTTACCTATATTTTATCTATATTTTATCTATAGTTCATATCTATTTTATCTCTATTTTACCTATATTTTATCTCTATTTTATCTTTATTATACCTCTATTTTACCTCTATTTTACCTATATTTTATGTCTATTTTACCTCTATTTTATCTCTGTTTTACCTATATTTTATCTCTATTTTATATCTATTTTACCTATATTTTATCTCTATTTTATATCTATATTATATCTATTTTACCTATATCTTTATCTCTATTTTATATCTATTTTTTTCTCTATTTTACATTATTTTACCTATATTATTTACATTATTTTACCTATATTATTTCTCTATATTATATTATTTTAAGACAACAAGTTAAAAATTGAGACTTTTTTTTTAACAAGTCTTGTTAAGGGCAAACTGTTTAATTAAGAAATTATACTCAAATTATTTTTATTTTAAACTTCATAACTAATTACCTGTGGCTGGCAATGTGGAATTTTTTATTTTAAGTTTTATTTATTAGTATAATATTTTTATAGATATATTATACAGTATATATTATATATATTAATTACATATACACTATATATTATATACAGTATAATATTTAATTAATATTATTATTTATATAATATTCATTATTTTATACTTTGCATTATTATATTATATATTTTTATTTTCATATTTCTTATTTTTATATTTCTTATTTTATTTTATTTAAATTATATTATACTATACTACATTACATTATATTATATTGTATTCTATTACTACTCAGACTTATGAAGAAGGCAAAAAAAAGGACAAAACTTTTGTCTTAAAACTTCTATTTTGCTTTATATATTTTACAATCTTTAATTTTAAGTTTTTATTTTACATTGTATTTATATTTTATTTTATATATATTTTATATAATATATATATTTATTTTATAAATATTTAAATATATTTTATTTTCTTTGTATTTATATTTATTTTATATATTTTATACATAAATATCTTTAATATATATTTATATTTTTTTATTTCTATGCATTTATATTTTATTTTATATATATTTTATATTCTTTTATATTCTTTTATATTCTTTTTATATTCTTTTTTATGCGATACTATACGCTTCTATTTAAACCATAGGCTCATAATGTTATTTTTGCTATTTAATTTTGCAATTCCATTGTTAATTAAGCTCATGAACGGTTACCGGTGACCGTGTCCAGCTCGGCGGCCGCCGGGGCCGGCTCCGGAGGGGGCGGAGCGGGGAAAAGCGGGAGAGCGCCCGGAGGGGGGATGTAGGAAACCTGCAGGAACAGGGAGGCCTGGAAGAGAGGGAGAGAGCTGGAGAGGCTGCGCTGGGAGAACTGGGATCGCACTGGGAGGGATTCAGACTGGGATCACACTGGGAGGGAAGGAATTCTCACTGGGATCACACTGGGATCAGACTGGGATCAGACTGGGAGGAAAGGTATTCTCACTGGGATCAGACTGGGATCAGACTGGGATCAGACTGGGAGGAAAGGGATTCAGACTGGGATCAAACTGGGAGAGATTCGGACTGGGATCAAACTGGGAGGGACAGGCTCAGACTGGGATCAAACTCGGAAGGACAGGCTCAGACTGGGATCAAACTGGGGCAGAAGGGATTCTGACTGGGATCACACTGGGAGGGATTCAAACTGGGATCAGACTGGGAGGGAAGGGATTCTCACTGGGACCAAACTGGGATCAGACTGGGAGGAAAGGGATTCAGACTGGGATCAAACTGGGAGAGATTCGGACTGGGATCAAACTGGGAGTGACAGGCTCAGACTGGGATCAAACTGGGGCAGAAGGGATTCTGATTGGGATCACACTGGGAGGGGAGGGATTCTGACTGAGATCAAACTGGGAGTGACAGGCTCAGACTGGGATCAAACTGGGGCAGAAGGGATTCTGATTGGGATCACACTGGGAGGGGAGGGATTCTGACTGAGATCAAACTGGGAGGGACAGGTTCAGACTGGGATCAAACTGGGAGAGATTCGGACTGGGATCACACTGGGAGGGAAGGGATTCTGACTGGGACCAAACTGGGATCAGACTGGGATCAGACTGGGAGGAAAGGGATTCAGACTGGGATCAAACTGGGAGAGATTCGGACTGGGATCAAACTGGGAGGGACAGGCTCAGACTGGGATCAAACTGGGAGGGACAGGCTCAGACTGGGATCAAACTGGGGCAGAAGGGATTCTGATTTGGATCACACTGGGAGGGGAGGGATTCAGACTGGGATCAAACTGGGAGGGAAGGGATTCAGACTGGGATCACACTGGGAGGGAAGGGATCTGACTGGGATCAAACTGGGAGATTCAGCTGGAAGGGACAGGAGTCAAACTGGTCTCAAACTGAGAGGGAACATATTTGGACTGGGATTAAACTGGGAGGGAAGGGATTCGGACTAGGATCAGACTGGGAGAGATTTGGACTGGGATCAAACTGGGAGGGACAGGCTCAGACTGGGGCCATACTGGGGCATAAGGGATTCAGACTGGGATCAAACTGGGAGAGATTTGGACTGGGATCAAACTGGGATGGAAGGGATTCTGACTGGGATCAAACTGGGAGGGAACAGATCTGACTGGGATCACACTGGGAGGAACAGGCTCAGACTGGGATCAAACTGGGAGCTTCAGCTGGAAGGGACAGAAGTCAAACTGGTCTCAGACTGGGATGTAAGGGATTCAGACTGGGATCAAACTGGGACCTTCAACCAGGAGGGACAGGACAAATTGGTCTCAGACTGCGAGGGATGTGGCTCATACTGGTCGCAAACTGGGAACCCCAACTGGTCCCAAACTGGGAGCCCCCGCTGGCCCTGCCATGGCCCATACTGGTCCCAGACTGGGAGACCCAGCTGGTCCCAAACTGGGAGCCCCCATTTGCTCTGCCATGGCTCATACTGGTCCCAAACTGGGAGCCCCCATTTGCCCTGCCATGGCTCATACTGGTCCCAAACTGGGAGCCCCCACTGGCCCTACTATGGCCCGTACTGGTCCCAGACTGGGAGCCCCCAGTGGCCCTGCCATGGCTCTTACGGGCCCCAAACTGGGAGCCCCAGCTGGTCCCAAACTGGGAGCCTCCCACTTGCTCTGCCATGGCTTATACTGGTCCCAAACTGGGAACCCCCATTTGCCCTGCCATGGCTCGTACTGGTCCCGTACTGGGAGCCCCCGCTGGCCCTGCCATGGCTCATACTGGTCCCAAACTGGGAGCCTTCACTGGGCATGCCATGGCCCATACTGGTCCCAAACTGGAGCCCCAGCTAGACCCAAACTGGGAGCCCCGACTGGCCCTGCCATGGCTCATACTGGTCCAAAACTGGGAACCCTAACTTGTCACAAACTGGGAACCCCCAGTGGCCCGGCCATGGCCCATACTGGTCCCAGACTGGGAGCCCCCGCTGGCCCTGCCATGGCTCATACTGGTCCCAAACTGGGAATCCCAACTGGCCCGGCCATGGCCCGTACTGGTCCCAAACTGGGAACCCTAACTTGTCCCAAACTGGGAACCCCCGCTGGCCCTGCCATGGCCCGTACTGGTCCCAAACTGGGAGCCCCAACTGGTCCCAAACTGGGAGCCCCAGCTGGCCCTGCCATGGCCCGTACTGGTCCCAAACTGGGAGCCCCAACTGGTCCCAAACTGGGAGCCCCAGCTGGCCCTGCCATGGCCCATACTGGTCCCGTACTGTCCCATACTGGTCCCGTACTGTCCCGGACTGTCCCGTACTGGTCCCGGACTGGTCCCGGACTGGTCCCGGACTGTCCCGGACTGGTCCCGTACTGGTCCCGTACTTCCCGTACTGGTCCCGTACTGTCCCGTACTGGTCCGTACTGGTCCCATACTGTCCCGTACAGTCCCGGACTGTCCCGTACTGTCCCGTACAGTCCCGTACTGTCCCGTACTGGTCCCGTACTGGACCCAGACTGTCCCGGACTGGTCCCGTACTGGTCCCGTACAGTCCCGGCCCGGCTTGGCCCGCACTCACCCCGGTGCTGTCCCGGCGCGAGTCCAGCAGGGGCAGGCTGAACGAGGCCGCCAGCGTGGGAGCGCCCAGAACGTCCCGGAGCGGCACCCGGGCCTCCCCCAGAAACCTGCGGGACACAGGACAGGCCTCAGGGCTGGCCCGCGGCCATCCGGAAAGTTCCAGGGATGGGGCCTGGAGGAGGCCCTGGGGATCCTGTCCTGAGCTCCACAGCCCTGGATTGGCCCCTCTGGGATTGGCCAGGTTGGGAATTTGGGGTTTTTCCTGTAGGAGCAGGGATGAAGCGTTTTGGGGAGCTCACGGCCACCTCGGAGCCAGGATTTCCATGGGAAGTGCTGTGTCCATGTTTTCCTTGGATTTCCATCAGGGGAACAGCCACCCGAGGCTGGATAAGGCTTGGATAAATCTGGGACAGTGGGAGGTGTCCCTGTCCTGGATGGGGTGGGATGGGATAGGATTTAAGGTTATTCCAACCCAAACTATTCCAGGATTCTGGAGCTGCTCTGCTCTGGGAGAGCTGGGAATGTTCCCCTGGAGAAGGGAAAATTCCAGGGAATGCTCAGAGTCCCTGCAGGGGCTCCAGGAGAGCTGGAATTGGGGACAAGGCCTGGAGGGACAGGACACAGGGAATGGCTCCACTGGGAAAGGGGAGATGGGGCTGGGATCTTGGGAAGGAATTCCTGCCTGGGCTGGGAATTCCCAGATTTGCTGTGGCCGCCCCTGGATCCCTGGCAGTGCCCAAGGCCAGGCTGGATCCCCCTGGGACAGTGGGAGGTGTCAGCCAGAATATTCCTGCTCCGGGTTCCAGGACCCTCCTCCCATTTTCCCGCGGCTATTTATGGGCACCCACGAGTTGGAGCGGCCCCAAATTCCAGCTCCTTTGGATTTCAGCCCAGCAGCAACTCCAGCCTCGGCTCCAGCCCTGGAACCAGGATCCTTCCCACCCAGGGCCGCTCCAACCCCTAAAAATAAATCCCTTCCTCTATTTTTTTTCCCTTTTCCAAGCAGCTCTCACACCGCCAGGGAGCCGGGAGAGGCCTGGGATCCCCGGAATCCCCTCGTTCCTCACCCAGCAGGAGCCCCCAGCCCACGGGGAACCCCTGGGATGGGGACACCGGGATCAGCCTGAGGAAGGAAACCGGAGGCTCCAATCCCGCCGCCCTTCCCGGCGCTGCCGGCGCCTCGGGAATGATTTTGGCAGCGCTTCCCAAATCCCAGCCAAGCGTCCGAAGTGTCCATCCCCAAACAAGGACCACCCCCCGTGCATTCCCGACCTTCCAACGCTGGAATTTCGCCCCAGATTCCGAGCAGAGCAGCCCAAAAATGCGGCTCCAGCCTCCCACGGCGGAGTCTGGGAAGAGCCGGATGGATCCCGGGAATGGGGAAAGGGAGAGGGGGTCGTGGCTGGATTCTGGAATTTTTCCCACCTGTTTCTTCCCATGGTTTCATGGTCCTTGACCACCACGGTGAGCTCGGCGTCGGGATCCAACGGGACTCCCTTCAGATCCCACTCAAATCCCTGGGAAAAAAGAGGAGGGGAGTGGAAATCCCAAATCCCCTCGGAATCACAGCATTCCCAAAGCCAGATTTCCCAGCAAATCCAGCAGGAAAAGTTGCCTTGGGAAAAAAGTTTTCCTTGGCCGTGGATTACCAGGAAGGAGCAAATCCCAGGAGCTGATCCAGCCCCAAATCTGTGCCGGTTTTCCCACGAAATTCCCTTTCTTTTGTGGAATTTTGGCCCATGGGAGCACAAGGACGGGGTTGGAAGGGAAAAGGTGCTGGAAAAATTCCCATTCCATGGAAATTTCTTGTAATGTTTGAGCCAAGTCTGGATAAGCCCTTGGTGGAAGGGGAAGAGGATGGAATTCCGCCTGGAATTCCGGAGCAGAAAGGGAATGATCCCAAACTTTCCATGGGGTGGAACCCCCAGGGAACCACCTGGGCTCAGGGTTGTTTTCTGAGAACAGGGATAAACCCAGGGATTGGGAATTCTCACCTCATTCCAGACAGGATTCACGTTGTTCTTGATGACCTTTGTCCTCTTCTTGACACCTGGAAGGAGAAAAACCGGGATTGGGATCATTCCAGAGATTGGGATCCCGGAATGAAACCCCAATCTCAGCTGGGGCTGAGCTTCCAGGAATTCCCACAGCTCCCAGGATCAGGATCAGGATCAGGGCCCCTTCCCCACTCCCAGCTGGAGCTGAACTTCCAAGAATTCCTAGAAAAATTATTGAATCCCATTCTTGCTCCCAGGAGTGGCTGAACTTCCAGAAATTCCCACAATTCCCAGGATCAGGATCAGATCCCATTCCCTGTTCCTGGCTGGAGGACAGGATCCCATTCCCTAATCCCAGTTGGAGTTGAACTTCCAGAAAATCCCAGGACCAGGATTGGATCCCAATCCCTGATCCCAGGTGGGGCTGAGCTTCCAGAAATTCCTATAATTACCAGAATCAGGCTCTATTCCCAGATCCCAGCTGAACTTGAATTTCCAGGAATTCCCAGGACCAGGATTGGATCTCAACCCTGATCCCAGGTGGGGCTGAACTTCCAGAAATTCCCACAATTCCCAGGATCAGGATCAGATCCCATTCCCTGTTCCTGGCTGGAGGACAGGATCCCATTCCCAGATCCCAGCTGAACTTGAATTTCCAGAAATTCCCAGGACCAGGGTTGGATCCCAATCCTGATCCCAGCTGGAGCTGAGCTTCCAGAAATTCCCACAATTCCCAGAATCAGGCTCTATTCCCAGATCCCAGCTGAACTGGAATTTCCAGGAATTCCCAGGACCAGGATTGGATCCCAACCCTGATCCCAGGTGGGGCTGAACTTCCAGAAATTCCCACAATTCCCAGGATCAGGATCAGATCCCATTCCCTGTTCCTGGCTGGAGGACAGGATCCCATTCCCAGATCCCAGCTGAACTTGAATTTCCAGGAATTCCCAGGACCAGGATTGGATCCCAACCCTAATCCCAGGTGGAGCTGAACTTCCAGAAATTCCCACAATTCCCAGGATCGGGATCTGCCCCATTCCCTGTTCCCAAGCAGGGCTGGGAATGCAGAGATTGGATCCAGGATCCCACTTGGATCCCAAACTCTTCCAGGCTGGAAAAAGCACTGGAAAATCCCACGGAATCCCCTCCTTGCTGTGCCTCAGTTTCCCCAGGAGCATCCAAAGCTTTCCAAGGATTTGGGAATTAGGGACGGGAAGAGCCGGGGGCGGGGGGAATCCCAAACATTCCATTCCCTCCATTCCCAAACCTCCGGATTGTGCCTCAGTTTCCCCAGGATCCCCCAAAAGCCGCACGATGGGAATCCCGGGATTCCCCCCCAAAACCCAAAATTCCCAATCCTGGGAATGCATCCATCCCTCCCCACACCCCCCTTCCCAACGCCACGCCCCCCCATCCCTCCTGGAATGCCGCCGCATCCCAAGGGAGGGACCCCCGCGGGAAGAGGAAAAGGAAAAGGCCAAACAATGGAGGTGACTCAAATCCCGGGAGACTCCGGGATATTCCAAATATTCCCGGTTTTCTGCTCTTTTCGCACCGTTCAGCGACTCCTTCCTTATTTGGGATGGGGAAGAGCCGAACTTCCCGGCTCTGGGAATGGGGAAAACGCATCCCGCTGATTTTCCTCATCCAGAGTTTTATTCCCATCTCATTCCCGATTTTTTTCCCGGGATTCAGAGCCCTGGAATTGCCCTGGATCGGGATTTGGTGGGAGATGGAGCTCCAGGGATTCTCCAGAGGGATTCCAGGTGGGAATGGGATCAGCAGCACCCCCATTCCAAACGGGAAACCTGGATCGGGAGCCCCTCGGGGCTTTTCCCAAATTTTTGTTTAAAATTGGATGTTTTTCCCATTTTTTCGAACTCCAGGGATATCTCAAGCAAGCGCCCATCCTCCAGCGGGAATTTCGGGAGAAAAAATTGAGTTTTCCCAGGAAATCCATCCCTCGGGAATGGGATAACCCCTGCTCCATGTGGGATTATTCACATCCATCCCAATCCAGAATTCCAGGATTTAAAGGGATGGAATTCCCAGGGATATCCCAGCGTGCATTTAAACAATTTGCAATCAGGGGGGATAAAAAGTGCAAAAGGAAAGATTTTCCAAGCATTTAGGATCTTCCCAGATCCCAAATTTTGCTGGGAGCTGCTTCCAAAGCAGCCAAAAATATTCCAAACCCTCCCTTCCTTCCCCCCCCCAAAAAAAAAATAAATCGGGATTCCCTCACCTCGGAATGTCAGGCTGGCCACGGGATCGCTTTGTTTATCCCGCTTTTCCAGGTTGGGAAGTTGGGAAGCCCTTTGGAGCAAGCAGCGGAGCATGGCCGGGATCGGGAAAACCGGGATGGGGAAAGCCGGGATCGGGAAAAAACTGGGTTTGGGAAAACCGGGATGGGGAAAGCCGGGACAAGGATCCGCTCCCTTATCCCATTCCCACCCCTTTTCCTGGTCCGGCCCTTCTCGGCACGGGAACGCCCCTGGAGGGGCTGGAAAAAAAACCGGGATCAGCCGGGATTGGGGGGAGATGAGAAGGGCGGGAGTTGGGAATAAATCCCCGGGATTCCGGGAATGCTGCGGGAAAAGGGGGTTTGGGAATAAATATCTGGGATTCAGGGATGCTGCGATTCCCAGGAATGGCCAAGCACCGGGGATTTGGAATTTTGGAAACCTCAGGGATCAGAAATAAATCCCTGGGATTTGGGGATCCCGCAATTCCCAGGGATGGGGAATTAAATCCTCGGGAATTCAGGAATTCTGGAAACCCCAGGGATAACCTGGCACTGGGATTTGGGAATTTTGGAAACCTCAGGGATCAGGAATAAATCCCTGGGATTCAGGGATGCTCCAAGGACTGAGAATGATCCAGCACCGGGATTTGGGAATGCTGCAATTCCCAGGGATGGGGAATGAAATCCTGGGGTTTCAGGAATGCTGGAAGTCCCAAGGATGCCCAAACACCGGGATTTGGGAATGCTGGGAACCCCAGAGACGGGGAATGAATCCCTGGGATTTGGGGATCCCACAATTCCCAGGGATGAGGAATTAAATCCTCGGGAATTCAGGAATTCTGGAAACCCCAGGGATAACCTGGCACTGGGATTTGGGAATGCTGGGAACCTCAGGGATCAGGAATAAATCGCTGGGATTCAGGGATGCTCCAAGGACTGAGAATGATCCAGCACCGGGATTTGGGAATGCTGCAATTCCCAGGGATGGGGAATGAAATCCTGGGATTTCAGGAATGCTGGAAGTCCCAAGGATGCCCAACATTGGGATTTGGGAATGCTGAGAACTCCAGGGAAGGGGAATGAATCCCTGGGATTTGGGGATCCCGCAATTCCCAGGGATGAGGAATTAAATCCTCGGGAATTCAGGAATTCTGGAAACCCCAGGGATAACCTGGCACTGGGATTTGGGAATGCTGGGAACCTCAGGGATCAGAAAAAAATCCCTGGGATTCAGGGATGCTCCAAGGCCAGAGGATGATCCTGGGAATCTGCAAATCCCAGGGATGGGGAAAGAAATCCTGGGATTTCAGGAATGCTGGAAACTCCAGGGATGGGGAACAAATCCCCAAGATCCAGAGATTCTGAGAGTCCCAGGAATTGGAAATGAATCCCTGGGATTCAGGGATGCTCCAAGGACGGAGGATGACCCAGCATCCTGAAAATCCCAGGGATGGGGAATGAAATCCTGGGATTTCAGGAATGCTGGAAGTCCCAAGGATACCCAACACTGGGATTTGAGAATGCTGAGAACTCCAGGGAAGGGGAATGAATCCCTGGGATTTGGGGATCCTGCAATTTCCAGGGATAAGGAATTAAATCCTCGGGAAATCAGGAATTCTGGAAAGTCCAGGAATAACCTGGCACTAAGATTTGGGAATGCTGGGAACCTCAGGGATCGGGAAAGAGTCGCTGGGATTCAGGGATGCTCCAAGGACTGAGAATGACCCAGCACCGGGATTTGGGAATGCTGCAATTCCCAGGGATGGGGAATGAAATCCTTGGGAATTTAGGAATTCTGGAAACCCCAGGGATAGCCTGGCACTGGGAACAAATCCCTGGGAATTTCGGGATGTTCCAAGGCCTGAGGATGCCGCAGCCCCGGGAATTCGGGAATTCCGCAATCCCGGGAGCACCAAAAATCCAAAACCCGGGAACTGGGGATGAGCGGGAGCAGCGGAGCACGGGGAATGCCACACCCACACCGGGAGAATTCCATGAAAAACCGGGAGCGCTCCCTCATGCAGGAACACGAGGAGAATCCCAAAAAGCCGCTTTTTCCAAAAAAAAAAAACAAAAAAAAATCTATCCCGACCAACCCGTGACGTCACCGCCCTTTGTCCCCTCAGTGCCACCTCTGTCCCCAGCGGTGACCCCGGGAAGGGACAGTTGCCGCTATTCCCAAATTTGGGATCGTCCCCTCCTCCGCCGCCATGCGGAAAATCCCAAAATAACCGCGGGGGGGCTTTAGGGGGGTCCCCAAGTGCCACCAAAGGGGGGGGCGGGGGGTGACAACGGCGACAGGGGGGACCCGCGGCGCTCCCAACCCCATCCCAACTTTTCCGGCCAAAATTCCTCCCAAAATTCCCCGAAATCCCGATTTTTTTATTTATTTTTCCCGTCTCTGGAGCTGGAACGAGGAGGTGACACCAAAGGGGTGGCGGCGACAACGGCGACAGGGGGGACGCGCGGCGCTCCCAACCCCATCCCAACCTTTAGGGCCGCCAAAATCCCCTAAAATTCCCCGAAATCCCGTTTTTCCCCCTCCCTCTGGAGCTGGAACGGGGAGGGGACACCAACGGGGTGGCGGCGACAACGGCGACAGGAGGGACGCGCGGCGCTTCCAGCCCCATCCCAAATTTTAGGACCGAGCCGGGCGTGGTCCAACCCCCCCCCCCAAAAAAAAATTTCCCTAAAATCCCCAAAAATCCTCCCAATCCCGGTTTTTTTTTTCCCCCCGCAGCTTCCCACCTTGGAATGTGGAGGAGCAGTAGGTGTCGCTGATGTCGCTGTCGCCTGTGAGGACATTTTCGGCCCGCAGCACGAAGACGCGGGAGCATCGTCCCCTCCCCCACCCCCTCTGCATCCCCCCTTCCCCGCGCATCCGGATTTTCCCCCCTCCCCCAAGGCTCCGCCCCCCTTAAAGGGACCCGGCCCCGGGAGGGGGAGGGGCGGGGATGGGGTGCCACCCCCCCCTTGGGGACATCGGGGAGGGTTTTGGGGTGCCCACAGTCCCAAACTGTCCCCAAGAGGGAATTTTGGGGTCCCCATCCCCTCAGTGTCCCCAGAAAATTAATTTGGGCTCCAGTCCCCCCCTTGCCCCCAAGAGAGTATTTTGGGGTCCCCACCCCCCGTTGTCCCCAAGCAGAGATTTTTGGGGTCCCGACTTCCCCACACTGTCCCCGAGGTGGGAATTTTGGGGTCACCACCCCCTCTTTGAGGACATCGTGAGGGATTTTGGGGTCCTCACCCCCCCCCATTGTCCCCAAGCAAAGATTTTGGGGTTCCCCACCCTTTGGTGTCCCCAGAAAGGAAATTTTGGGGTCCTCGCCCCCTCTTTGGGGACATCGGGAGGGATTTTGGGGTCCTCAATCCCCCCTAAGTCCCTAAGGAGAAAATTTTGGGGACCCTAAAGCCCCATTGTCCCCAGGAAGGGAATTTTGGGGTCCTCAATCCCTCTTTGGGAACACGTGGAAGGATTTTGGGGTCCCCGTCTCCCCCATCGTCCCCAGGTGGAGATTTTGGGGTTCCCAATCCCCCTTTTGTTTCCTGAGGGGGATTTTGGGGTCCCAACCCCCCCTTGCCCCCAAGGAGGGAATTTTGGGGTCCTCACTCCCTCAGCGTCCCCAGAAAAGGAATTTTGGGGTCCCCACCCGCCTTTGGGGACATTGGGAGGGATTTTGGGGTCCCAACCCCCCTTGTCCCCAAGGAGGGAATTTTGGGACCCCCATCCTGCCGATTTTCCCTGGGATGGGAATTTGGGGTCCCAAACCCCCTTTTTGTGTCCCCAGGGGGATTTTGGGGTCCCTCATTATGGGATTGGCATTCCCGGCAGGAGCAGCTGGGACTGGCCCCGCCCCCCCGGCTATTTTTGGGAATTCTTTCCAGCCGGGCCTTTCCCAGAAAGCGGCTCCGGGAGATCCCGCCCCAGACTGGGATGGGACCCGGGATTTGGGATCCGGGATTTGGGATCTGGGATCTGGGATTTGGGATCCCCTTTTCCCTGTTTTCCCCCTGATCCCATCCCCTCATCCCTGCCCTTCCCTCTTTGGGTTTATCCAAACCCATTCCCATTTTCCTTTTGGGTTTATCCGACCCCATTCCCACTTTTCCTTTTTGGGTTTATCCCATTCCCACTTTTCCCTTTTGGGTTTACCCCATTCCCACTTTTCCCTTTTGGGTTTATCCCATTCCCACTTTTCCCTTTTGGGTTTATCCCATTCCCACTTTTCTCTTTTGGGTTTATCCCATTCCCACTTTTCCCTTTTGGGTTTACCCCATTCCCATTTTTCTTTTGGGTTTATCCCATTCCCGTTTTTCCTTCTTTGGGTTTATCTGACCCCATTCCCACTTTTCTCTTTTGGGTTTATCCCATTCCCATTTTCCTTTTGGATTTATCCCATTCCTGTTTTTCCCTCCTTGGGTTTATCCAACCCCATTCCCATTTTTCCTTCTTTGGGTTTATCCCATTCCTACTTTTCCCTCTTTGGGTTCACCCGGCCCCATTCCCAATTTTCCCTCCTTAGGTTCATTCAATCCCATTCCCACTTTTCCCTTTTTGGGTTCATCCAGCCCCATTCCCACTTTTCCTTCTTTGAGTTCATCCCATTCCCATTTTCCCTCTTTGGTTTCATCCCTTCCTGTTTTCCCTCTTTGCGTTTATCCCATTCCCATTTTTCCCTCTTTGGGTTTATCCCATTCCCACTTTTCCCTCTTTGGGTTTATCCCATTCCTGTTATCCCATTCCCACTTTTCCCTCTTTAGGTTCATTCAATCCCATTCCCACCTTTCCCTTTTTGGGTTCATCCCTTCCTGTTTTCCCTCTTTGGGTTCATCCAACCCCATTCCCACTTTTCCCTCCTTGAGTTTACCTGACCCCATTCCCGCTTTTCCTTCTTCGGGTTCATCCTATTCCCGTTTTTCCTTCTTTGGGTTTATCCCATTCCCGTTTTTCCTTCTTTGGGTTTATCCCGTTCCTACTTTTCCCTCTTTGGGTTCACCCGGCCCCATTCCCAATTTTCCCTCCTTAGGTTCATTCAATCCCATTCCCACCTTTCCCTCTTTGGGTTTATCCCATTCCCGTTTTCCCTCTTTGGGTTTATCCCATTCCCGTTTTCCCTCTTTGGGTTTATCCCATTCCCGTTTTCCCTCTTTGGGTTTATCCCATTCCCGTTTTCCCTCTTTGGGTTTATCCCGTTCCCGTTTTCCCTCTTTGGGTTTATCCCTTCCCACTTTTCCCGGCCCCAAATCCCGGGATCGGCCCCGACCCCAAAGCCGGGAGGGCCGGGATTGGGACCTGGAGGATTTGGGAGAAATTTGGGATTTGGGAGAGGCCGAAGCCAAGGGCACCCCCGGCAATGGGAAGGGACAGCGGTGCCTGTCCCCAGCTCGAGAGTGTCCCCAAGCCTGGGAGTGTCCCCAAGCCTGGAATGTCCCCAATCCTGGAATGTCCCCAAATCCTGTCACTGTCCCCAGCCCCTGGGATTGTCCCCAACCCTGGAATGTCCCCAACCCTGGAATGTCCCCAAATCCTGTCAGTGTCCCCAACCCCTGGGAATGTCCCCAGCCCCTGGGAGTGTCCCCAACCCTGGGAATGTCCCCAATCCTGGAATGTCCCCAAAACCTGTCAGTGTCCCCAGCCCCTGGGATTGTCTCCCAACCCCTGGGAATGTCCCCAACCCTGAAATGTCCCCAACCCCTGTCAGTGTCCCCAGCCCCTGGGAATGTCCCCAACCCTGCAAGTGTCCCCAGAACCTGTCACTGTCCCCAGCCCCTGGGATTGTCCCCAACCCCTGGGAATGTCCCCAATGTTGCAAGTGTCCCCAAATCCTGTCAGTGTCCCCAGCCTCTGTGCCATGTTTGTGTCCCCAACCCCTGGGAATGTCCCCAACCCTCAGAGTGTCCCTAAGCCTTGTGAGTGTCCCCCAAGCCCTGTGCCATGCAAGCATCCCCAAGCCCCACAAGTGTCCCCAGACCCTGGGAATGTCCCCAACCCCGAGAGTGTCCCCAAGCCCTGTGAGTGTCCCCAGTCCCTGTGCCATGTTTGTGTCCCCAACCCCTGGGAATGTCCCCAACCCCGGGAGTGTCCCCAACCCTCAGAGAGTCCCCAAGCCCCACAAGTGTCCCCAGCTCCTGGGAATGTCCCCAATCCCTGTGCCATGTTTGTGTCCCCAAGCCCTGTGAGTGTCCCCAAGCCCTGTGAGTGTCCCCAGTCCCTGTGCCATGCGAGTGTCCCCAAGCCCTGCGAGTGTCCCCATGACCGGTACCCTGGGCATGTCCCCACAGCCTGTGCCACACGCGTGTCCCCACTGCATGTCCCCAACACCTGGCAGTGTCCCCAACACCTGGGACTGTCCCTACAGTGCGTCACCTGTGTGTCCCCACCACGTCCCCGCCACCTGTGTGTCCCTAACACCTGGGCCTGTCCCAATGTCACCTGTGTGTCCCTACAGCGTGTCACACACGTGTCCCCAACACCTGGACAAGTTCCCACCACTTGAGTGTCCCTATGACAAGTGCCACCTGTGTCCCCACCACCTGTGGCTGTCCCCAACATGTGCCATGTGTGTGTCCCCCTACACGTGCCACGTGTGTCCCCAACACCCGTGACTGTCCCCAACATGTGCCATGTGCGTGTCCCCCTACACGTGCCACGTGTGTCCCCAACACCCGTGACTGTCCCCACCACCCGTGCCACACACCCCCACGGTGCCACCACCCCAGGCTGCTCCCGGTGTCACCCCCGTCCCCACGGGTGTCCCCGCCCCGTGTCGCCACCGCCGTGCCAGTGCCAGCTGTGTCACCCCCCGCCCCGCGCTGGCACCGCCACCTCCTCATTAACCTTTCTTGATTAACGCAATTAATTCCAGCTCCTCCTGCGCTCATCCCGGCGCGCGGGGGCAGGGGGAGGTGACAGGAGGTGACACCGCAGCTGGAGGGGACCGGGGGTGGCGGGGGGGTGGCGGGGAGGGGACACAGCCCGCGGGGGTCGCGCCCGGAGCATTCCCGGGATTCCAGCGCTGGGAATGAGCCGGGGCTGAGGGTGGGGACATCACCGCTGTGTCCCCAAGGGGTGTCACCATCCCGGGGGTGACAAATCCCGGGAGTCGCAGCTTTTTCCACGAGGTTTTTAATTCCCATTCGGGCCCTCTGCGCCACGTCCGCGAGGAGGGGACATTGTCCCCAAGGGTCACACCCCCCCAGCCCGGGGGGCGGGGGACACGCGGTGACACGGAGGGGACAGACGCGGCAGGGAGGGACGCGAGCCACCCCCGAGGGGGAAAATGGGGGAATGATGGGAATTCTTCCCGTTTTATGTACAAAATTCCCGGCTGGGGGAGGGGACAGGGACACCCAGGGACACCCAGGGACACCCAGAGACACCCAGGGACCTCCGCCCTCCCTGTGGTCAAAATAATTCTGATCATTAATATCGATGATAATGGCGATAATTAATGGCAGGGGACAGGGACCACGGTGTCCCCACAGCCCGGGTGGCACCAGGATCCCGATCCTGGACAGGCAGAGATCCGGGATCTGGGATTCTGGGATCGGGATCTGGAATTGTGGCCGAGGCTCTGGATGTGGAGTGGGGAGAGAGCCGGGAAAGGCCGGGGGAGCCGAGTCCCCCCGAGCGTCTGTCCTGGCCTGGGGCGTCCATCCCACCCGGAACATCCGTCCCACCTTGGAGTGTCCATCTCTGCTGGGAGCATCCATCCTGTCCCAGACCTGGAGTCTGTCCCTGCCTTGGAGTCCATCCATCCATCATCCATCCATCCATCCATCATCCATCCATCATCCATCATCCATCCATCCATCCATCCATCATCCATCATCCATCCATCATCCATCCATCATCCATCATCCATCCATCCATCCATCATCCATCCCTCATCCATCATCCATCATCCATCCATCCATCCATCATCCATCATCCATCCATCCATCATCCATCCATCCATCCATCATCCATCCATCCATCATCCATCCATCCGTCCATCCATCCATCCATCATCCATCATCCATCATCCATCATCCATCATCCATCCATCCATCCATCCATCCATCCCCTCATCCATCATCCATCGTCCATCCATCCATCCATCCATCCATCCGTCATCCATCCACTCATCCGTCATCCATCGTCCATCCATCATCCATCGTCCATCCATCCGTCCATCATCCATCCCTCATCCATCATCCATCATCCATCCATCCATCCATCCCTCATCCATCCCTCATCCATCATCCATCCATCCATCATCCATCCATCATCCATCATCCATCATCCATCCATCCATCCATCCGTCCGTCCATCCATCCATCCATCCATCCGTCCATCGTCCATCCGTCCATCCATCATCCATCGATCAATCATCCATCGTCCATCCATCCATCATCCATCCATCCATCCATCGTCCATCCATCGTCCGTCCATCCATCATCCATCATCCATCATCCGTCCATCCAGTCACATCATCCGTCCGTCCATCCGTCATCCGTCCGTCCATCTCATCGTCCATCGTCCATCATCCATCCATCCATCCATCATCCATCCATCATCCATCCATCCATCCATCCATCCATCATCCATCATCCATCCATCCATCCATCATCCATCCATCCATCCATCCATCCATCATCCATCATCCATCCATCCATCCATCATCCATCCATCCATCATCCATCCATCATCCATCCATCATCCATCCATCCATCATCCATCCATCCATCATCCATCATCCATCATCCATCCATCCATCCATCATCCATCCATCCATCATCCATCATCCATCCATCATCCATCATCCATCCATCCATCCATCCATCCATCCTCCATCATCCATCCATCCGTCCATCCGTCCGTCCATCCATCCGTCCATCCATCCGTCCGTCATCCATCCCGTCCATCCATCCATCCATCCGTCATCATCCATCATCCATCCATCATCGTCCATCCATCGTCCATCCATCGTCCATCCATCCATCCATCCGTCCGTCCATCCACCCATCCATCCATCATCCATCCATCCATCATCCATCCATCCATCCATCCATCCATCCCACTCCAGATCATCCCCCCTTCCCAGGAGCATCCATTTTTCCTGGATCATCCCTCTAATCCTCAAAATCCATCTTGTTCTGGAGCTTCCATCCCACCTGGATTATCCATCCCACCTGGAATACTCATCCCATCCCAGAGCTTCCATCTCACCTTGGAACATCCAGCCCACCTTGGATCATCCATCCCACCCTGGAGTATCCATCCTATTCTGGATTGTCCATCCCACTTTGGATCACCCATCCTGTTCCAGAGCTTCCATCCCATCCTGGAGCTTCCATTCCACTCTGGATCATCCCTCATATTCCAGAGCACCAATCCCATCTTTGAGCTTCCATCCCACCTTGGATCATCCATCCTTTTCTAGAACATCCATCCCACCTTGGATCATTCATCCCACTTTGAATCATCTCTCCCACTCCGGAGTATCCATCCTATTCTGGATTGTCCATCCCACCTTGGAACATCCATCCTATTCCAGAGCTTCCATCCCATCTTTGAGCTTCCATCCCACCTTGGATCATCCATCCTTTTCCGGAGCTTCCATCCCATCCTACATCATCCATCCTTTTCCATCTCACCTTAGATCATCCCTCATATTCCAGAGCATCCATCCCACCTTGGATCATCCATCCTATTCTGGATCATCCATCTCACCCTGGATCATCCATCCCACTTGGAGCATCCATCCTTTTCCAGAGCATCCATCACACCCTGGAGCTTCCATCCCACCACGGATCATCCTTCATATTCCAGAAATCATCCATCCCACCTTGGATCACCCACCCTTTTCTAGAACATCCATCCCACCTTGGATCATCTCTCCCACCCTGGAGTATCCATCCTACTCTGGATCATCCATCCCACTTGGAGCATCCATTCCACCTTGGAACACCCATCCTATTCCAGAGCTTCCATCCCACCCTGGAGCTTCCATCCCACCCCGGATCATCCTTCATATTCCAGAGCATCCATCCCACCTTGGATCATCCAACTTTGGATCATCTCTCCCACCCCGGAGTATCCATCCGATTCTGGATCGTCTATCCCACTTTGGATCATCCATCCCACCTTGGATCATCCATCCTATTCTGGATCATCCATCCCAGTCCAGAGCTTCCATTCCACCTTGGCACATCCAGCCCACCTTGGATCATCCGTCCCACCCTGGAGCTTCCATCCCACCCCGGATCATCCTTCATATTCCAGAGAGCATCCATCCCATCTTTGAGCTTCCATCCCACCTTGGATCAGCCATCCCTTTCTAGAACATCCATCCCAACTTGGATCATTCATCCCACTTTGAATCTTCTCTCCCACCCTGGGGTATCCATCCTATTCTGGATCATCCATCCCACTTTGGAACATCCATCCTATTCCAGAGCTTCCATCCCACCTTGGAACATCCATCCTTTTCCGGAGCTTCCATCCCATCCTAGATCATCCATCCTTTTCCATCCCACTTTAGATCATCCCTCATATTCTGGATCATCCATCCCACCTTGGATCATCCATCCTATTCTGGATCATCCATCCCACCTTGGAACATCCATCCCATTCCAGAGCTTCCATTCCACCTTGGAACATCCAGCCCACCTTGGATCATCCATCCTTTTCTGGATCATCCATCCCACCTTGGAACATCCATCCCATTCCAGAGCTTCCATTCCACTTTGGAACATCCAGCCCACCTTGGATCATCCATCCTTTTCCAGAGCATCCATCCCATCTTTGAGCCTCCATCCCACCTTGGATCATCCATCCTTTTCCAGAGCTTCCATCCCATCCTGGAGCTTCCATCCCACCCCAGATCATCCCTCATATTCCAGAGCCTCCATCCCACCTTGGATCATCCATCCTTTTCCAGAGCTTCCATCCCATCCTGGACCATCCACCCTTCTCCATCCCATCCTGGACCATCCCTCCCACCTTGGCTCACCCCTCCCGCCCATCCCGGCCCCTCCTCTGCCCCGCATTCCCGGCTCTCTCCGTCTCTTCCCGAGGCCAAACTCAGGAATTTTGGCTCATTCCCGGATTTCCCCAAGTCCCCCCTCAGCTGGGCCAGGCTGGGATCACTCAGGATGGGGACACCGGGGAGCCCCTCACCCCGGCGCCATCCCGGCTCTGAGGGGTGGGCACAGGGGACAGGGATGTCCCCAGTCCTTGTCCCCGCCCCTGTCCCGGCGGGATGGGGGATCCGGAGCCGCTCCGGAAACGCCGTCCTAGGAATAGGCCAATCCCTGGAGCGGCCGCGCCGCAGCGTGGAATTTGTCCGAGTCCTCAAAAGCTGGGTCTGGGCAGGACAGGGACAGCGTCAGCCAGGGGACACTGGGGACACTGGGGACACGGCGGGTACGGGGACAAGGGTGGCGTGGGACGGCCCCGGGTATGGGCGTCACGCGGGCAGGGACATCAGGGAGAGAGTGCGGTGACATTGGGGACCCCCCGTGGGGCAGGGGGGTCGGGGTGGGTGTTGGGGACACTGGGGACCTTGGGGACAGCGGGGACACACAGGGGACAGGGCCCAGGGTGGCACAGGGCTGACCCAACCATGTCGGGCAGGGACAAGGACTACAGTGACACCAAGGACCCTCTGTGGGGCAGGGCTACCCTGGGACAGATATTGGGGACCCTGGGGACACCGGGAGGGTGACAAGGGTGGCACAGGGCAGCCCCAACCACTCCCATGGACAGGACATCAGGAGCACAGTGACACTGGGGACCCTCCATGGGGCAGGAGCCACCTGGGGACAGATGTCAGGGACCCTGGGGACCCTGGGGACACTGGGGACACCAGGAGAGTGACAAAGGTGACACGGAGCAGCCCCAGCCACCCCCACACCCAGGACATCGGGAGCGCGGTGACACTGGGGACCCCGCACCGCGCGCACGGGGCTGGGTGTCCGCCCGTGGTGGCCTCGGTGGCCCCGGGGACAGGCTGACCTTGCAGGGCGCCGGCGCAGGCGGGCGGGGGCGAGCCCGGCGGCCGCAGCACGGGGGCGAAGGCGCTTTTCTGCTTCACGGCCGAGATCATCGTCACCGGCGAGAAGGAGAAGCCGCCGGGCGGGGTGGCCGCGCCCGGGCCCGAGGTGACAGCGACGGAGGAGGCGCCCAGCGGGGGACTGGCGGGCAGGACTGCGGGGACAGTGACACACACGGCTCGGCTGGGAGCAGGGGACACCGCGAGGGGACAGGGATGGGGACAAGGACAAAGATGGGACAGGAATGGGGACTGGACAGGGACAGGGATGGGGACAGGGATGGGGACAGGGATGGGGACAGGGACGGGGATGGGGATGGAGACAAGGACACGAAAGAGGACAAGGACGGGGACAGGAGAGAGATGGGGACAGAGACAGAGGACAGAGTCAGGACAGGGACAGGGACAAGGACAGGAACAGGCACAGGGACAAGCACGGGGATGGGGACAGGGAGAGAGGCAGGGACAGGGACAATGACAGGGACAGGGCTGTCCCTGCTCAGCTGGCCTTGTCCCCACTGCCTCTCTCCCCCCCAGTGATGGCTTTAGGGACACTGCAGGGCTGTCACGTGGCTTTTGGGGACCCCGCAATGACTTTGGGACCCCCGGGGAGCAGCCATGACCTCAGGAACCCCCCAGGGCTGTCACACGGTTTTGGGGACCCCCCCGGGAACTCGCGCCCCCCCATCGGTGTCCCCGGGCGTGTCACTCACTGGCGTAGGGGGAGGTGGCCGTGGAGCCGTTCAGGAAGCTCGGAGGGGACCCGGGGACCCCCAGCCCGGCCATGGTGGCCCCGCCGAAGCCGCCGGTGGCCCCGGCAAAGCCCTGCTGGGGGGCCGAGCCCGGGGGGCCGAACCCCCGCGCCGGGGGCGTCCCGGGGCTGCGCGAGAACCCTGCGGGGACAGCGACACGTGGCACCAGCCGGGGAGGGGACACAGCCCCCGGGGACAGCGACACGGTGGCACCAGCGGGGATGGGGACACAACCCCCCGGGGACAGCGACACGGTGGCACCGCTGAGGAGAGGACACAACCCCCCGGGGACAGCGACACGGTGGCACCGCCTGAGGAGAGGACACAACCCCCCGGGGACAGCGACACGGTGGCACCAGCAGGATGGGGACACAACTCCCCGGGGACAGCGACACGGTGACACCGCTGCGGAGGGGACACAACCCGCCGGGGACAGCGACACGGTGGCACCGCTGAGGAGGGGACACAATCCCTCGGGGACAGCGACACGGTGGCACCAGCCGGGAAGGGGACACAACCCCCCGGGGACAGCGACACGGTGGCACCGCTGCAGAGGGGACACAACCCCCCGGGGACAGCGACACGGTGACACCAGCCGGGATGGGGACACAACTCCCCGGGGACAGCGACACGGTGGCACCGCCTGAGGAGGGGACAAAAACACTCCGGGGACAGGACACGGTGCCACCAGTCGGGGAGGGGACAAAAAACCTCCGGGGACAGCGACACGGTGGCACCGCCTGCGGAGGGGACAAAAACCCTCCCGCCACCCCGAGGCCACCTCGAGGCCACCCCGCACTTTGGTCACAGCCGTGAGGGGACAGCGACAAGTGGCACCAGCCGGGGAGAGGACAAAACCCTCTGGGGATAGTGACACGGTGGCACCGCCTGCGGAGGGGACAAAAACCCTCCCGCCACCTCGAGGCCACCCCGAGGCCACCGCGCTCCGTGGTCACCGTCCTGCGGGGACAGGGACAAGTGGCACCAGCCGGGGAGGGGACAAAAACCCTCCCGCCCCCCGCGGCCACCGCGCACCTTGTTCGGAGCCCTGCGGGGAGTCGCCCATGGCCAGGCCGAGCTGTCCCCCGCCGAAGGAGGGGACAGTGACGTGCGCGGGGCCCCTGGGGACGCTGTACAGCGCCTCGGCCACGTCGGCCGCGCGCTTCAGCAGCACGTCCTGGGGACACGGCAGCGCTGTCACCGAGCGGGGTGGCACCGCCGGGTGGCACCTCTGGGTCTGGTGCCACCCCTCAGCGTCACCCCTCGGTGCCACCCCTCAGCGTCACCTGGTAGTGTCACCCCTCAGCGTCACCTGGTAGTGTCGCCCCTCGGTGCCACCCCTCAGTGTCACCCTCCCGCACAGCTACACCCGAAAGTGTCACCTCTCATTGTCACCCCTCGATGGTGCCCTGCAGTGTCACCCTTCAGTGTCACCTCTCCGTGTCACCCCTACAGTGTCACCCTCCCGCACAGCTTCAGCCGAAAGTGTCACCTCTCGTTGTCACCCCTCGATGGTGCCCACAGTGTCATCCCTCGGTGTCACCCCATAATGTCACCCCTCATGCCACCCCTCGGTGTCACCCCATAATGTCACCCCTCAGTGTCACCTTTGCTGTCACCCCTCAGTGCCACCCCCTCGGTGTCCCCTCGCTGCCACCCCCACCCACAGAGCCTGGGGTGACCCCCGGGCTGTGACTGACACTGTCCCAGCTCCTGTCACCTCCCCCACGGGGCACGATGGGGCTGGGGAGGGGACGGGACCTCCCAGATGTGGCAGGGGTGACACCCCGGGGGTTCAGGGGGTCCCGGGGGTGTCCTGGGGAGGTTCAGGGGGTCCCGGGGGGTCCCGGGGAGGGTCTCGGGGGTGTCCCGGGGTGCTCAGGGGGTCCCGGGGGGTCCCGGGGGTGTCCTGGGGGGTCCCGGGGGTCCCGCACACCCTGGCTGCCGTGGGGGACCCCATAAAGCGCCCTCCACCAGGTCGGCCAGCGCTTCAGCAGCACCTCCTGGGGGACAGCGAGGGGACAGGGGAGGGGACACGGAGGGGACAGGGGAGTGGTGGGGGGTCCACCCCAGAGCACCCCCAATGGCCCCCATGTCCCCCCATTCTGTGTGCCCCGTGTCCCCAATGATCCCCTGTGTCCCCAACCCCCCGTCCCTCCCTGCCCCAAGGGACACAAGAACTGTCACCCCTCCTGTCCCTCGCCCCTGGGGCACTGCCCTGTCCCCGGGGTGTCCCTCCTGTCCCCTGGGGGTGTCCCTGTCCCCGGGGGTGTCCCTCCTGTCCCAGTGCTGTCCCTGTCCCCTCGGGGGTCCCTGTCCCCTACCTTGGGCAGGCGCTCGGGGTCCCCGGGGTGCCGCGGGATCACCTTCTGCAGCCGCTGGAACCCGTAATCGATGGTGGGCTCGTTCAGGGCTGGGGACAGGGGACACGTGAGCTCGCTGTCCCCTCCCGGGGCTGGGACACTGTCCCGGGGCTGGGGCACTGTCCCCGGGCGCTGGCCCCTCCCAGGGGTTTGTGTCCCCATCCCGAGCCTGTGTCACATGCCCACGTGTCCCCACCCCATTCCTGGATGTCCCCATCCCAATCCCAATGTCCCCACCCCATTCCCTCAGTGTCCCCGTCCCAATCCCAGTGTCTCCACCCCAATTCCAATGTCCCCGTCCCAGTCCCGATGTCCCCACCCCAATCTCAATGTCCCATTCTAAATCCTCACCCCAAGCCCGGGTGTTCCCATCCCAATCCCAGCGTCCTAACCCCAATGTCCCCAATCCCAATTCCAATGTCCCCAACCCCAATCCCAATTTCCCAACCCCAGTGTCCCCACCCCAATCTCAATGTCCCCACCCTAACCCTGATGTTCCAATCCCAATTCCAATGTCCGCACCCCAACCCCAATGTTCCCACCCCCATTCCTGATGCTCCAATTCCAATGTCCCTGTCCCAACCCCAATGTCCCCAACCCCGATGTCCCCAACCCCGCTGTCCCTCCCCAACCCCAGTGTCCCCATCCCAGTCCTGATGTCCCCAGTCCTGATGTCCCCCACCCCAATGTCCCATTCCTACTGTCCCCGTCCCCCCCGCTGTCCCCAGTGTCCCCCCGCTGTCCCCAGTGTCCCATTCCCGCTGTCCCCAGTGTCCCATTCCCACTGTCCCTGTCCCCCCCCGCTGTCCCCAGTGTCCCCCCGCTGTCCCCAGTGTCCCTCACCCGTGTAGGCGAAGCCCGGGCGCTCCCTTGCAGAAGTGCTTGGCCTTGTAGGGACAGTGTCACCTCCACGACCCCCGGGATGTGCTGGGGGGGTCTGCACGCGGATGGCGTGGGGGGGTGATGAGCTGCGGGGGGACACGGCCTCAGCTGTCCCCGAGCTGTCCCCGAGTCCCTGCGCTGTCCCCCAGCTGTACCCGCGCCGCCCCCAAGTCCCTGCGCTGTCCCCAAGTCCCCGCGCCGCCCCCAGCTGTCCCTGCGCTGTCCCCGAGTCCCTGCGCTGTCCCCAAGTCCCCGCGCTACCCCTAGCTGTCCCTGCGCTGTCCCCGAGCTGTCCTCGCGCTGTCCCCAAGTCCCCCGCGCTGTCCCCAAGTCCCCGCGCTGTCCCCAAGTCCCCGCGCTGTCCCCAAGTTCCTGCGCTGTCCCCAGCTGTCCCTGCGCCACCCCCAAGTCCCCGCGCTGTCTCCAAGTCCCCGCGCTGTCTCCAAGTCCTCGCGCCGCCCCCAGCTGTCCCCGCGCTGTCCCCACGCCGTCCCCAAGTCCCCTGCGCTGTCCCCAAGTCCCCGCGCTGTCCCCAAAGTTCCTGCGCTGTCCCCAGCTGTCCCTGCGCCACCCCCAGCTGTCCCTGCGCCACCCCCAAGTCCCCACGCCGTCCCCAAGTCCCCTGCTAGCTGTCCCCAAGTCCTCGCGCCGCCCGAGCTGTCCCCGCGCTGTCCCTAAGCCCCCACGCCGTCCCCGAGTCCCCACGCTGTCCCCAAGTCCCCGCGCTGTCCCCAAGCCCCTCGCTGCCGCCCCCAGCTGTCCCCTCGCTGTCCCCAAGTCCCCACGCCGTCCCCTAAGTCCCCTGCTGTCCCCAAGTCCCTGCGCTGCCCCCAGCTGTCCCCCGCTGCTGCCCCCAGCTGTCCCCGCACTGTCCCCTAAGCCCCGCGCCAGCCCCCGAGCCCCACGCAGCCTCGCTCCACACCAGCACGGTGCCGAACAGCACCTGCAGCCCGTCGAAGAAGTTGTCCCCGATGACGATGACGGTGGCGCCGCCGTGGTCCAGCCCCTCGCTGGGGGCTGATGGCCTTGATGCAGGGGGTGGCTGCTGGAGGGGACAGGGACAGCGGTGGGGGACACGAGGGACAAGGACAGTGATGGAGGGATAGGGACAGTGATAGTGGGGACATGGAGGGACAGGGACAGCGATGGAGGGACAGGGACAGTGATGATGGGGACAGGGACAGTGATGATGGGGACATGGAGGGGACAGGGACAGTGATGGTGGGGGACACGAGGGACAAGGACAGTGAGGGTGGGGACAGGGACAGTGGTGATGGGGACACGGGAGGGGACAGGGACAGCGATGGAGGGACAGGGACAGTGGGGGGAGGGACATGGAGGGACAGGAACAGCGGTGGGGACACAAGGGGACAAGGACAGTGAGGGTGGGGACAGCGACAGCGATAGTGGGGACATGGGAGGGACAGGGACAGTGATGGTGGGGACAGGGACAGTGGTGGAGGGGACATGGAGGGACAGGGACAGCAATGGTGGGGGACATGGGAGAGGACAGGGACAGCGGTGGGGACACTGAGGGACAAGGACAGTAAGGGTGGGGACATGGAGGGACAAGGACAGCGATGGAGGAGACAGGGACAGTGATGATGGGGACAGGGACAGTGGTGGAGGGACATGGAGAGGACAGGGACAGTGATGGTGGGGACACGAGGGACAAGGACAGTGAGGGGTGGGGACATGGAGGGACAGGGACAGTGATGGAGGGACATAGAGGGACAGGGACAGCGGTGGGGACCACGGAGGGACAAGGGACAGTGATGGAGGGACAGGGACAGTGGTGATGGGGACACTGGAGGGGACAGGGACAGCGATGATGGGATCATGGAAGGGACAGGGACAGCGATGGTGGGGACATGGCGAGGGACACGGAGGGGACAGGGATGGAAGGGACATGGAGGGACAAGGACAGGGATGGAGGGGACACAGAGGGACAGGGACAGCGACAGTGGGGACATGGAGGGACACAGAGGGACAGGGACAGCGATGGTGGGGACAGAGGGGTGGAGGCTTGGGGCAGTGATGTGGGGGCAGGGAAGAGGGGACAGCCATGGGGACACAGGGACAGACATGGGGACACGAGGCCAGGAATGGGGACATGGATATGGACAGGGACAGCCATGGGGACACAGACGTGGATGGGGACAGGACGGTGACAGACACGGGTTGGGACTCACAGGGACACCAGGACATGGAAGGGGACACAGGGACACGACTGGGGACAATCAGAGGTGGCCACACAGCCACAGCCAGGGACACACACGAGTGACCAGGGTGACAGGGGTGGGGACAAACAGAGGCACCCACGAACACCCAACCATGGACGGACACTCGGGGACAGCAGGGTGGGGACACAGGGACCACCCTGGGGGTGGCAGGACACACTGGCAGGATCCCAAAACATGTCCCCAAGGTGTCCCCAGGTGTCCCCAGGTGGCCATGGTGACATCGATGGGGACAGACACACTAATGGATGGACCAACGAGACACTGGGGACAGCAGGGTGGGGACACAGGGACCACCCTGGGCGTGGCAGGACACACTGGGGGCTCACAAAACATGTCCCCAAGGTGTCCCCAAGGTGTCCCCAGGTGGCCATGGTGACACGGATGGGGACAGAGATGCTCAGAGGTGGACCAATCAGACATTGGGGACAGCAGGGTGGGGACACAGGGATCACCCTGGGCGTGGCAGGACACACTGGCAGGATCCCAATGCATGTCCCCAAGGTGTCCCCAAGATGTCCCCAGTGTCCCCAATGTCCCCAGGTGGCCACGGTGACACGGATGGGGACAGACACACTAATGGATGGACCAACGAGACACTGGGGACAGCAGGGTGGGGACACAGGGACCACCCTGGGGGTGGCAGGACACACTGGCAGGATCCCAATGCATGTCCCCAGGTGTCCCCAGTGTCCCCAGGTGTCCCCAGTGTCCCCAGTGTCCCCACCTTCGGAGGGGTCGAGGCGCCGCGCCCTCCGGCCGTGCTTGGAGTTGTTGTGCACGAACATGTTGTCGGACACGGCCAGGACGTGCCCGTCCACGTGCACCGTGGTGGACACCACCACCTGCGGGACAGGGACACTCAGCGGCCCGTGCCACGCCCCTGCCACGCCCCGCCACGCCCCTGCCACGCCCCTGCCACGCCCCTGCCCCGGCCCGGCCCCGCCCCTGCCACGCCCCTGCCACGCCCCTGCCCCCGCCCCTGGTGGCTGCCACCCCCTTGGGGTCACCCGCCCCCCGGACTGCCAAAGTCCTTCCCCCAGGACACCCAGGGGGACACCGTGGGGACACCCGGGGACCCCAAATCCCTTTCAGGTGTCCCAAACTGCACCCCAGTCCCCGCATAAGGGGACCCCAAAACCCCCTTAGGGCACTCCCAGGGACCCCAAACCCCCCAAGGGGACCCCAAAACCCCCTTAGGGCACTCCCCAGGGACCCCCAGTCCCCCAAATTCCCCCCCAGGGCGCCCCAAACCCCTTTTTAGGGTGACCCTCAACCCCCCAAATTCCCCCACAGGAGACCCCAGACCCCTTTTAGGGGTCACCCCAAACCCCCCAAACGAGACCCAAAACCCCTTTTAGGGTCACCCCCGTCCCCCAAATTCCCCCACAGGGCACCCCAAACTCCCCTTTAGAACCACCCCCCAAACTCCACCCCAGCTCCCCCAAAACGGACCCCAAACCCATTTTGGGGGTCACCCCAAACCCCCCAAACTCTCCCACAGGAGACCCCCAAACCCATTTTTAGGATCACCCCAAAACCCCCAAATTCCCCCACAGAGGACCCCAAACCCTTTTTAGGGTGACCCTCAACCCCCTAAATTCCCCCACGGGAGACCCCAAACCCATTTTAGGGTCACCCCAAACCCCCTAAACTTCCCCCACAGGGACCCCAAACCCATTTTAGGATCACCCCCAGTCCCCTAAATTCCCCCACAGGGAGACCCCCAAACCTTTTTTAGGACTACCCCTCAACCCCCCAAATTCTCCCACAGAGGGACCCCCAAACCCCTTTTTTAGGGTGACCCCCAGTCCCCCAAATTCCCCCCACAGGAGATCCCAAACCCATTTTAGGATCACCCCAAAACCCCCCAAATTCCCCCCACAGAGGGACCCCAAACCCATTTTAGGATCACCCCAAACCCCCCAGATTCCCCCCACAGGAGACCCCAAACCTCTTTTTAGGGTGACCCCCAGTACCCTAAATTCCCCCACAGGAGACCCCAAACCCATTTTTAGGGCCACCCCCCAGTCCCCCTAAATTCCCCCACGGGAGACCCCAAACCCCTTTTTAGGATCACCCCCAAAACCCCCCAAATTCTCCCCACAGAGGACCCCAAACCCTTTTAGGGTCACTCCCAAACCCCCCAAACTTCCCCACAGGGACCCCCAAACTCGTTTTTAGGATCACCCCAAACCCCCAAACTTCCCCACAGGGACCCCCAAACCCGTTTTAGGATCACCCCAAAACCCCCCAAATTCCCCACAGAGGACCCCAAACCCTTTTTAGGGTGACCCTCAACCCCCAAACTTCCCCACAGGGAGACCCCCAAACTCGCTTTTTAGGATCACCCCCAAACCCCCCAAACTTCCCCACAGAGGACCCCCAAACCCCTTTTTAGGGATCACCCCCAAACCCCCCAAATTCCCCCACAGAGATCCCAAACCCATTTTAGGATCACCCTCAAACCCCCCAAATTCCCCCCCACAGGAGGACCCCAAACCCCTTTTAGGGTCACCCCCAAACCCCCAAACTCCCCCACAGAGGACCCCCAAACCCATTTTTAGGGATCACCCCAAACCCCCCAAATTCCCCCACAGAGGACCCCAAACCCCTTTTAGGGTCACCCCAAACCCCCCAGGGCTCATCCCTCCAGATCACCCCAAACCCCTTTACAGGGCCACGCCTCCAGCGACTCCCCCACCCCAAATACAAAACCCCAAACCCCTTTACAGGACCCCCCACCACCCCCTAAAACCCAATCCCCCCTAATCCCACAATTCCCCCCCCTTTCCTCCCCTTTTCCCCTTTTTCTCCCGCCGCCGACGCCGCGATGCAAATGGGGTCGTTAATCACCGAAATGTCATAATTAACATCTCGTTACCGAGCCCTGATGAACCCTCGGGGGGCCAGGACCCAGCTGCGACCGGGGAGGGGGAGGGGCGGAGATTTTGGGGTTTTCAGGGATTTAGGGTTTTTTTTAATAGGGTGTGGGTGAATTTGGGATTTTTCAAAGGGTCGAGGGGTGGGGACTCGATTCCCCGTGCACGGGGGAATCGAGTCCCCAATTCCCCTCGACCCCTTTGAAACCTTTTGGGGTCGCCCCCACCCCTTTTTGGGGTCGCCCCCACCCCTTTTTGGGGTCCTGATGTCCCCAAATGTCACCTGGAAGCGCCGCATGTCCCGCGGGTTCCCGGCGTTTTTCAGGCAGTTCTGGTTGCATTTGAGAAAAAACTTGAGGAAAAACCTGGAATTGGGAAAATAAAAAAAAAAATTAAATTAAATTTAATTTAATTTAAAAAAAAAAAGGGGAAGGGTGACAAAAATGTGTTGTCCTGATGTCCCTTCTTGTCACCACGCCGTTATTGTCACCATTGTGGTGTCACCGTTCTGTCCCCATCCCAAATTTCCCATCTTGTCCCTGTCCCCATCCCATCTTGTCCATCCCAAATTCCCCATCTTGTCCCTGTCCCCATCCCAAATTCATCCCAAATTCCCCATCTTGTCCCTGTCCCCATCCCAAATTCCCCATCTTGTCCCTGTCCCATCCCAAATTCCCCATCTTGTCCCCATCCCAAATTCCCCATCTTGTCCTCCCGTCCCCGATCCCATCTTGTCCCTGTCCCCATCCCAATTTGTCCTGTTCTCCCATCTTGTTCCTGTCCCCATCCCTGTACCCATTCCCCATCTTGTCCCCATCTGTCCCCATCCCACTGTCCCCATCCCATTCCTTTGTCCCCTCCTGTCCCCATGTCACGATGCCACCCTGTCCCCATCCACTGTCACTCCCTGTCCCCATCCCACTGTCCTTTCTTGTCCCCATCCAATGTCCCAATGCCATGCTTCTGTCCCTTCCTGTCCCCATCCCCTCCTGTCCCCACCCCACTGTGCCACCCTGTCCCCATCCCAGTGTCCCATCCTGTCCCTTTGTCCCTCCTGTCCCCATCCCACGATGCCACCTGTCCCCATCCCACTGTCCCTCTTTCTCATCCCATGTCCCCATCCCAGTGTCCCCATCCCTGTCCTCTGTCCCTCCTGTCCCCATCCCACTGCTGTCCCCATCCCAATGTCCCCATCCCAGGGTCCCATCCTGTCCCTTTGTCCCCATCCCACAATGCCACCCTGTCCCCATCCCACTGTCCCCATCCTGTTCTTTTGTCCCCTCCTGTCCCCATCCCACAATGCCACCTGTCCCAATCCCACTGTCCCTTTCTCAATGTCCCCATCCCAGTGTCCCCATTTCTGTGTCCCATCCCATCCCTATCCCAATGTCCCCATCCCACTGTCCCCATCCCAATGTCCCCATCCCACTGTCCCCACCCCACTGGGGGTGACCCCAGGACACTTGGGATCATTGGGACCCCCGTGCCCATCCCCGGGGGTTTGGGGACATCTGGAGGGACCGGGTCAGGCTGAGGGGACCCCAGGGAATGGGGATCCCACAAAAAGGAGTTACATGGAAAAGGGATCCCACAAAAACGGGATCCCATAAAAAAATGGGATCCCATAAAAAAAACGGGATCCCAGAAAAAAGGGGATCCTACAAAAAAAGGGTTACGTGGAAAGGGGATCCCAAAAAAATGGGATCCCATAAAAAAGGGGATCCCACAAAAAAGGGGTTACATGGAAAGGGGATCCCACAAAAACGGGATCCCATAAAAAAACGGGATCCCAGAAAAAAGGGGTGCCAGGGAATAGGGATCCCGAAAAAAGGGGTTATTCCGTGGAAAGGGGGTCCCACTAAAAGGGATCCCATAAAAACGAGGATCCCATTAAAAAGGGGGTGCCAGCAAATGGGGATCCTACAAAATAGAAATCCCACCAGAAGGAGGTGCCAGAAAAAAGGGATCCCACAAAAAAAGGGGTCCCAGGGAATGGGGATCCCATAAAAATGGGATCCTAGGGAATGGGGATCCCACAAAAATGGGATCCTAGAAAAATGGGATTCCACAAACATGGGGGTCCCAGAAAGAGGGGATCCCCCAAAAGGGGTCCCAGGGAAAAGGGGTCTCAGGAAGAGGAGGTCCCACAAAAAGGGGGTCCCACAAAAAGGGGACCCCAGCAAAAAAGGGTCCCAGGGGAAAAACGAACTCAGGGATCCCCCCAAAAACGGGTTACCTGGAAAGGGGATCCCATAGAAAAGGAGCCCCAAAAGAAAGGGATCCCACAAAAAAAAGCGGAATCCCATGGGAAAAAAAGGATCCCAGGGAAAGGGGGTCTTACACAGAGGGGTTTTCCATGGAAAGGGGATCCCACAAAAAAAGGGGATCCCAGAAAAGAAAGGGGATCCCACAATGAGGAGCTCTCCATGGAAAAGGGGGATCCAAAAAAGGGGGATCCCAAAAAAGGGGGATCCCAAAAAAAGGAGATCCAAGAAAAGGGAGTCTCATTTCTAGGACCCCATAGAAAAGGGAGATCCCAGAAAAAGGGGATCCCATGGAAGGAGGGGGACAAGGAGAGAGGATCCCATGGAAAAGGGGGATCCCACAAAAAAAGGGGGATCCCAAAAAAGGGGGGATCCCAAAAAAAGGGGTCTCATTTAGAGGACCTCATGGAAAAGGGGGATCCCACAAAAAGGGGATCCCATGGAAGGAGGGGGAACAAGGAGAGAGGATCCCATGGAAAAGGGGGATCCCACAAAAAAGGGGGGATCCCACAAAAAGGGGGATCCCGACAAAAAAGGGGATCCCACAAAAGGATCTAATTAAAGGATCCCATGGAAAAGGGGGATCCCAAGAAAGGGGGGATCCCAAAAAAACGGGTCTCATTTAGAGGACCTCATGGAAAAGGGGGATCCCACAAAAAAAGGGGGATCCCAAAAAAAGGGGGTCTCATTTAAGAGCACCCCATGGAAAAGGGGGATTCCACAAAAAGGGAATCCCATGGAAGGAGGGGGAACAAGGAGAGAGGACCCCATGGAAAAGGGGGATCCCACAAAAAAAGAGGATCCCAAAAAAAGGGGGTCTTATTTAAGAGCACCCCATGGAAAAGGGGGATTCCACAAAAAAAGGGGGATCCCACGAAAAAGGGGGATCCCACAAAAAGGGTTTCATTTAGAGCACCCCATGGAAAAGGGGGATCCCACAAAAAGGGGGATCCCGGGCAAAAGGGATCTCACCCTGAGGGGGTCCCGACCCCACAGAAAGGGGGTCCCACCCCACGGACAGCACGGAAAAAGGGGGGCGCCCCCATTCCCCACAATCCCACAATCCCACTCCCGCCCCGCGGGTGGTAATCAGGGCAGGGAAGGAGCTGGAAAACGCCGGGAAAAAACGGGAAAAAAATGGAAAAAAACGGGAAAAAAACCGGGAAAAACCGGAAAAAAACCCCCACCACCCCCAGGACAGCACGGCCGGGGGGATACCCCAAAAACTCCCAAAAAAAACCCCAAATCCCCCAAATCCCAGCCTCAGGTGGGGGGGCTGGGGCTGAACCCCCGCGAGTTAAAAATACGGGGCCGGCGCATTAATTAGCATGGCTAATTACCATTGAATATGCAAATGCCCGGCGCCGCTGCCGAGCACCTTCTGCTCGCGGCGCATAAATTTGAATGCGCAATTAGCATAATCGTGGCTAATTAATGAGAAGCGTCAATTTTCGCTGCCGGGTAATTTGATTAACGCCGCGAGAGGGGCACTTAGCGCGCTCTCAAACCAGCGGGGCTGGCCCGGGGGGGGACGCGGGGACACGGGGACAGGGGGGGCCCCGCGGGAGCCCGGGGGACACGGCTGGCCCTGCGTGACCCCCCGAAAGGGACGGGAGGGGACGGGGACGCCCCGAAAGGGACGGGAGGGGACAGGGACACCCCGAAAAGGGACGGAGAGGGGGATAGGGGACACCCCAATGTCCTTGGGAATGGGGACAGGGGGTAGGGGACACCCCAAAAGGAATGGGGACAAGGGACGGGGACACCCCGAAAGGGACGGGGACAAGGGATGGGGACACCCTGAAAGGGACGGGAGGGGACAGGGACACCCCGAAACGGACGGAGAGGGGGATAGGGATACCCCCAATGTCCTTGGAATGGGGACAGGGGGTGGGGACACCCCAAAAGGAATGGGGACAAGGGACGGGGACACCCCGAAAGGGACGAGGATGGGGACACCCTGAAAGGGACGGGGATGGAAACAGGGACACCCCGAATGTCCTGGGAATGGGGACAGGGGATTGGGGACACCCCGAAAGGGACGGAGAGGGGGAGAGGGACACCCTGAAAGGGACGGGGAGGGGACGGGGACACCCCGAAAGTGATTGGGGATGGGGACAGGGGCACCCCGAAAGGGACGAGGATGGGGACACCACGAATGTCCTGGGAATGGGGACAGGGGGTGGGGACACCCCGAAAGGGACGGGAGAGGGGGAGAGGGACACCCTGAAAGGGACGGGGATGGGACAGGGACACCCCCGAAACGGGACGGAGAGGGAGATGGGGACACCCCAAATGTCCTGGGAATGGGGAGAAAGGACACCCGAATGTCCTGGGAATGAGGACAGGAGACTGGGGACACCCTGAAAGTGACGGGGATGGGGAGAGGAGAATGGGGACACCCCAAATGTCCTGGGGATGGGGACACGGGTTGGGGACACCCCAAATGTCCTGGGAATAGGGAGAGGGGAATGGGAACACCCCAAAAGTTCTGGGGCAGGTTTGGGACGCCCCAAAAATCCTGAGAATGAGGACAGGGGAATGGGGACACCCCGAAAGTGATGGGGATGCGAGGGAGAGGTTGGGGACGCCCCAAAAATCTGGGGATGGGGACAAGGGAATGGGACACCCCAAAAATCTTGGGGCAGGTTCGGGACACCCCAAAAGTGCTTGGACTGGGGACAGGGGACACCCCGAAAGTCCCGGGGAGGGGAGAGGGGACTGAGGGCACCCCAAAAATCCTGGGGAGGGTTGGGGACACCCCAAAAGTCCTGGGGCAGGTTGGGGACACTGAGTGACCCCCCAAAAGCCTCGGGTGACCCCCTCAAGGTCCTGAGGCTGAGGGGGGGGGACGACACAGGGACATTTGGGACATTTGGGACATTTGGGACACTGCCACCAACCCTCGGGGTGTCACCTCCCCCAGGGGCACCCCAAAAGCGCCATGGTGGGACCGGGGACAGTGACAAGGGGACAATGACAAGGGGACACGAGGACAGTGACAAGGGGACACACATGGGGACAGTGACACGGGGACAGTGACACGGGGACCGTGGTCCTGCCCCCCCCCCGGGCTTGGCTTGGTGGCACCAGGGAGGTGACACCGGGACAGGCAGGAGGACCCCGCTGGGGACAGGGACAGAGGGACCGCGGTGGCCTCAGGCACGGGGACACGGCCACGCTGGGATGTCCCCAAGGCGCCGGTGCCACCGCCATTACCGACGTGACCAGCGGGGCCATCTGTCACCGCTGTCACCTCCTGGCGACACCCGGAGCGTCCTGCGCTCAGCAGCACCGTGTCCCCAAGCTTGGGGACAACTCTGGTGGCTGCCACCCCCCACCGCCAGCTCGCCGTGATGTCCCCGCTGTCCCCAGTGTCCCCAATGTCCCAGTGTCCCCGCTGTCCCCGCTGTCCCCAATGTCTCGCTGTCCCCGCTGTCCCCAGCGTCCCCCAGTGTCCCCACTGTCCCCAATGTCCCCAATGTCCCCGCTGTCCCCAATGTCCCCGCTGTCCCCAATGTCCCCAATGTCTCGCTGTCCCCGAGCTGTCCCCCGCTGTCCCCAATGTCCCCAATGTCCCCAATGTCCCCAATGTCCCCCGCTGTCCCCAATGTCCCCAGTGTCCCCAATGTCTCGCTGTCCCCAGTGTCCCCGCTGTCCCCGCTGTCCCCCGCTGTCCCCAATGTCCCGCTGTCCCCAATGTCCCCAGTGTCCCCACTGTCCCCAGTGTCCCCAGTGTCCCCAGTGTCCCCGCTGTCCCCAATGTCTCAGCTGTCCCCGCTGTCCCCGCTGTCCCCAGTGTCCCCAGTGTCCCCGCTGTCCCCAATGTCCCTCAGCTGTCCCCCGCTGTCCCCGCTGTCCCCAGTGTCCCCCAGTGTCCCCAGTGTCCCCAATGTCCCCGCTGTCCCTCGCTGTCCCCGCTGTCCCCAGTGTCCCCAGTGTCCCCAGTGTCCCTGCTGTCCCCGCTGTCCCCAGTGTCCCGCTGTCCCCGCTGTCCCCAGTGTCCCCAGTGTCCCCAGTGTCCCTGCTGTCCCCGCTGTCCCGCTGTCCCCGCTGTCCCCGCACCTGTCGATGATGACGGGGTCCGAGGGGGTCTCGTTGCGGTTCCCGCAGCTCTTCTTGTCACAGCAGCGGCTGCACGCGGGGACAGGAGGTGACATCAGGGGACAGCGAGCCCTGAGGGACACCCACACAGCGGGGGGGACACGCCAGGTCCCCACGTCCCCCCTTCGGGCCGATCTGTCACTCAGGGGTGGGGACAGAGGGGACACTGCGGGCGTGGGGTCACTTTTCCACTTTTTATGGGGCTGGGGAGAAATTTGGGGGTCCCGGGGGCTCCGTGTCACCCTCGGGTGGCTCTGAAGGGGTTGGGGACCCGTCCCTGTCACCTCTGGGTGGCTCTGGAGGGGTTGGGGACCCCTCTCTGTCACCCCGAGGGGCTCTGTGTCACCTCCGGGTGGCTCTGAGCGGGTTGGGGACCCGTTCCTGTCACCTCCGGGTGGCTCTGGAGGGGTTGGGGACCCGCCCCTGTCACCTCCGGGTGGCTCTGGAGGGGTTGGGGACCCGTCCCTGTCACCCAGGGGGGTCCGTGTCACCTCCAGATGGCTCTGAAGGGGTTGGGGACGTGTCCCTGTCACCTCTGGGTGGCTGTAAAGGGACTGGGGACCCGCCCCTGTCACCCCGAGGGGCTCTGTGTCACCTCCAGATGGCTTTGGAGGGGTTGGGGACCCGCCCCTGTCACCCCGAGGGGCTCTGTGCCACCCCTGGGTGTCTCTCAAGGGGTTGGGGACCCGTTTCTGTCACCCCCGGGTGGCTCTCAAGGCACTGGGGACCCGCCCCTGTCACCCCCGGGTGGCCCTGAAGGACTTGGGGACCCACCCCGAGGCTCCGTGTCCCCCCCAGGTGACCCAGCAGGGCCACCCGCTGTCCCCAACCACGAGCGCGGCTCCCCGCGGGGGTGGCCCGTCCCCTGTCCCCTGTCCCCCGTCCCGGCGCTAATTAGCAGCGCCCATCAATTAACGCGGGGTCCTAGGGGACCTTGGGGACCCGCCTGTCCCCAGCCCCACCTGCACATGATCTCGTGGGTCAGCAGCACCCGGCACATCTCGGGGTTCTTGTCCTGCCCCTCGTAAATGATGGCCTGGAGGGGACAGCGAGGGGACAGCGGCGACACCGGGGTGGCACCAGCTGCGGCCGCGGCCACACCCAGCCGCTCCCGGCGGGATTTTGGGGGGCTCGGGGCGGGTTCGGGGGCTCGGTACCTGCTTGGACATGGAGTCGATGAGGCGCACGTACAAATCCTGCTCGGTGCGGAGCCCTGCGGGGGGGGGACACACCGGGGGGGTCACCCCGAGTGTCACCTCCCTCTGGGGACACCCCAAAAATCGCCCCGGACCCCCCGAGCCCGCGCCCACCGTTGCTGTAGAGCAGCTGCAGCCGGTAGTGGATCCCGTTGTTGGTTTTCTCCCCGTTCTGCTCCTTCGGGGGCGGCGGCAAAAATTCGGGGGAGGGGTCGGGCGGTCACTCCGTGTCCCCCCCGCACGCGCCTGGTCACCCCCAAAAATCCAGCCCTGACACCTAAAATTTAACTTCCCCAGGACTCCCCAAATTCCCCCGCTAAGACACCCAAAAATCCGCCCTTGACTCTCCCCAAATTCCCCCAAAAGTTCATCCCTGATCGTCCCAAATCCCCCCAGGACCCCCAAAAATCCACCCCTGACCCCTCAAATTCCCACCCCAGGACTCCCCAAAATCCACCCTTGACCTCCCCAAATTTAACCACCCCTGAACCCCAAATTCACCCCCCAGGACTCCCAAAAATCCGCCCTTGACCCCCAGGATCCTCCCCAAGATTCCCCAAATTCCCCCTCCAAAACCCCCAAAATTTACCCCGACCCCTCAAATTCCCCTTACAGGACTCCCCAAAAATCCACCCTTGACCTCCCAAATTCCCCTCCCCAGGACCCCTAAATTCCCACCCCAGGACACCCCAAAATCCACCCTTGACCCCCCCAAATTTAACCCCCTGAACCCCCCCAAATTCACCCCCCAGGGACCCCTCAAAATCCACCCTTTACCCCCTCAAATTCCGCCCCCAGGACCCCCCAAAAATCCAGCCCTGGCCCCCCCAAATTCCCCCAAAGTTCATCTCTGACCGCCCCAAAGCCACCCCAGGACCCCCAAAAATCCAGCCCTGGCCCCCAAATTTAACCCCCCAGGACTCCCCCAAATTCCCCCTCTAGGACCCCCAAAAATCCACCCTTGACCCCCCCAGGATCCTCCCCCAAGATTCCCCAAATTCCCCCTCCAAAGACCCCCCCAAAATTTACCCCGACCCCTCAAATTCCCCTTACAGGACTCCCCAAAATCCACCCTTGACCTCCCCAAATTCCCCTCCCCAGGACCCCTAAATTCCCACCCCAGGACACCCCAAAATCCACCCTTGACCTCCCCCAAATTTAACCCTCCCGAACCCCCAAATTCACCCCCAGGACCCTCAAAATCCACCCTTTACCCCTCAAATTCCGCCCCCCAGGACCCCCAAAAAATCCAGCCCTGGCCCCCTCAAATTCCCCCAAAGTTCATCTCTGACCGCCCCAAATCCCCCCAGGAACTCCTAAAATCCAGCCCTGGCCCTCAAATTTAACCCCCCCAGGACTCCCCAAATTCCCCCTAGGACCCCCAAAAATCTACTCTGATTCTCCCCCAAATTCACTCCCCAGAAACCCCCAATTCCCCCCAGGACACCCCAAAAATCCACCCCTGACCCCCCAAATTTCTTCCTCAGGACCCCCCAAAATCCACCTTGATCCTCCCAAATTCCCCCCCAAAAATCTATGGCTGACCCCCAGATTTAACCCCCCAAAATTCACCTATGACTCCCCCAAATTACCTGGTGGCTTTGGGGGGTTTTTTGAGAGTGGTTTTGGGGTTTTTTGAGGGCGTGGTTTTAGGGGTTTTTAGGGGGTTTTTGGAGTTTTTTGTTTTTTTGTTTTTGTTTTTTTGTTTGTTCGTTTGTTTTGGTGGTTTGAGGATTGTTTTTGGGGTTTTTTTTGGGGGGTGGTTTCGGGATTTATTTTTTTTGGGGTGGTTTTGGGGGGATGGTTATGGAGCTTTTTGGGTGATTTTTGGATTTTTAGGGGGTTATTTGAGGGATCTTTTAGGGGGTTTTTTGAGGGGTTGTGGTGTTTCGAGGGGGTACTTTTGGGGTTTTGGGGAGTGATTTTAAAGGTTTTTGGGTGGTTTTGGGGGGTTTGAGAGGTTTTGAGGGGTTTTTGGGGGGTAGTTTCTAGGAGTTTTTGGGGAGGGATTGTTTTAGAGTTTTTGGGGGGGGTTGGGATTTTTCGACATGGTTTTGAGGGTTTTTGGGAGGGGGGTTTGAGAGTGGTTTTGGGGTTTTTAGGGAGTAGTTATCGTGTTTTGGGGGGTAGTTTTGGGGTTTTTTTTGGGGATTGTTTTGGGGTTTTTATGAGGTGGTTTTTTGGGGGGGTGATTTTGGTTTTTGGGGGGGTTATTTGGGGGATCTTTGGGGTTTTTTGGGGGGTTGTGGTTGTTCGGGGGGTACTTTTGGGGTTTTGGGAGTGGTTTTAAAAGGTTTTGGGTGGTTTTGGGGTTTTTGAGGTGGTTTTGGGGGGGTTTGGGGGGTTTTTGGGGGGATAGTTTTGGGGGTTTTTGGGAGGGATTGTTTTGGCGTTTTTGGGGGGTGTGGGATCTTTTTCGAGATGGTTTTGGGGTTTTTGGGAGGGGGTTTGAGGTGGTTTTGGGGTTTTTTGGGGTAGTTTTGCGTGTTTTGGGGGAGTAGTTTTGGGGGTTTTTGGGATTGTTTTGAGGGTTTTTTGGGGGTGATTTTGGGTTTTTTAGGTGGATTGGGAGTTTTTGGGGGGTGATTTTTGGGGGTTTTTTGGGGTGGATTAGGGAGTTTTTGGGGGGTGATTTTGGGAGTTTTTTGGGGGTGGTTTTGGAGGTTTTTTGGGGGTGGATTGGGAGTTTTTGGGGCTGATTTCGGGGGTTTTTTGGGGGTGATTTTGAGAGTTTTTGGGGGCTGATTTCGGGGTTTTGGGGGGGTGATTTTGGGATTTTTGGGGTGGATTGGGGCAGTTTTGGGGGTTTTTTGGGGTGGATTGGGGAGTTTTTGGGGCCGATTTCAGGGTTTTTGGGGGTGATTTTGGGAGTTTTTTGGGGGTGATTTTGGGAGTTTTTGGGGGGTGATTTCGGGGGTTTTTGGGGCTGATTTCGGGGTTTTTGGGGTGGATCGGGAGTTTTTTGGGGGCTGATTTGGGGGTTTTTGGGGCTGGATCGGGCAGTTTTGGGGGCTGATTTCGGGGGTTTTTTGGGAGTGATTTTGGGACTGATTTTTGGGGGTGACTTTGGGAGTTTTTTGAGGGTGATTTTGGGGTGGATCGGGAGTTTTTGGGGGCTGATTTCGGGGTTTTTGGGGGCTGATTTCGGGGGTTTTTGGGGGTGGATCGGGAGTTTTTGGGGGGCTGATTTCGGGGGTTTTTGGGGGCTGATTTCGGGGGTTTTTGGGGTGGATCAGGAGTTTTTGGGGGGCTGATTTCGGGGGTTTTTGGGGGCTGATTTCGGGGTTTTTGGGAGGTGGATCGGGGCAGTTTTTGGGGGCTGATTTTTGGGAGTTTTTTGGGGCTGATTTCGGGGTTTTTTGGGGCTGATTTCGGGGTTTTTGGGCTCCTCACCCGCTCCTTCTCCACGAAGTCGATGAAGCAGGTGCGCTCCACCTCCACGGGCTGCCCCTGCCGGTCGTACATGGCCAGCACGAAGTGGAAGAAGTTGGACTTGCGCAGGTTGGCCGGCGGCTGCTTCTCGAAGTGGGCGCGGGCCAGCGACACGCCGCTGTCGCGACAGGCGGCGGGACGCGGTGTGGGCGGGACAGCGACACCGCGAAACCGGCGGCGCGGCACAGGGACCCCCGGCGGCGGAGCGCGGGACCCCGAGAGCCCCCGAGCTGGGCAACGGCACCCCAAATCCTGGGGACCCCCGGCACCGGGAACCCAAATCCTGGGGATCCCCAACACCGAGAATCCAAATTCTGGGGATCCCCAACCCCGGGAAGCCCAAATCCTGGGGATCCCCGGCACCGGGAACCCAAATCCTGGGGATCCCCAACCCCGGGAACCCAAATCCTGGGGATCCCCAGCCCCGGGAATCCAAATCCTGGGGATCCCCAACCCCGGGAACCCAAATCCTGGGGATCCCCAGCCCCGGGAATCCAAATCCTGGGGATCCCCAACCCCGAGAATCCAAATCTTGGGGATCCCCAACCCCGAGAACCCCCAGCACCCCATCCCCAGAATCCAAATCTTGGGGATCCCCAACCCCGACAATCCAAATCCTGGGGATCCACCATTCCCAAGAATCCAAATCCTGGGGATCCCCAACCCCGAGAATCCAAATCTTGGGGATCCCCAACCCCGAGAATCCAAATCCTGGGGATCCCCCATTCCCAAGAATCCAAATCCTGGGGACCTCCAACCCCGAGAATCCAAATCCTGGGGATCCCCAGCCCCGGGAATCCAAATCCTGGGGATCCCCAGCACCCGGAACCCCCAGCACCCCATCCCCAGAATCCAAATCTTGGGGACCCCCATCCCCGAGAATTCAAATCCTGGGGATCCCCAGCACCGAGAATCCAAATCCTGGGGATCCCCCATTCCCAGAATCCAAATCCTGGGGACCCCCAACCCCGAGAATCCAAATCCTGGGGACCCCCAGCACCACAAACCCCAATCCTGGAGTTCACCATCCCCAGGAACCCCAGAGCTGGGGAACGCCACCCCCAAATCCTGGGGATCCCCATCCCAGGAACCCAAATCCTGGAGACCCCCATCCCCGAGAAGCCAAATCCAGGAGCCCCCAGCACCCCATCCCCAGGACCCCCATCCTCGAGAATCCAAATCCTGGGGATCCCCAGCACTGGGAACCTCCAGCATCCCATCCCTGAGAACCCAAATCTTGGGGACCCCCATCCCCGAGAACCCAAATCCTGAGGACATCCCAGCACCAGAAACCCCAATCCTGGAGTTCCCCGTCCCCAAGAACCCCAAATCCTGGGGATCCCCATCCCCGAGAACCCAAATCCAGGGGATCCCCATCCCAGGAACCCCAGCACCCCATCCCCAAGAATCCAAATCCTGGGGATCCCCATCCCTGAGAACCCCCAATCCTGGGGATCCCATTCCCGAAACCCCCAGCACAAGGACACCTGAAAACACCACAGGACCCCCGCACCCCATTACCAGGAACCCCAAATTCTCCACGGGACCCCCGCACCCCCAATACCAGGAACCCCAAAATCTCCACGGGACTCCCCGCACCCCAATACCAGGAACCCCAAAATCTCCACGGGACTCCTGCACCCCATTACCAGGAACCCCAAAACCTCCTCCATGGGATCCCCACACCCCAATACCAGGGACCCCAAAATCTCCACAGGACCCCCGCACCCCATTACCAGGAGCCCCAAAATCTCCTCCATGGAACCCCCAGCACGATGTCCCCAAGACCCCCAGCACCTCCTCCCAAAATCCCAAAATCCTGGGACCCCCAGCACCCTTCTGTGGGACCCCTGTCACCCCAAAACCTGCAGCACCCTGTCCCCAGGGCCACCACATTGTCCCCAAGGCCACCAGGACCCCAACACCCCATGAGGGGGACACGCGTCCCTGTCCAGGGTAGGGGACACAGCTGGGGACATCACCTGTCCCTGGCACCGGGGACACGAGGGGACAGCGGGGACATCCCTGAGCCCTCCCCCTCAGCGCCACCTCTGGTGTCACCGCCGCTGTCCCTGCCCCGACACCCGGACAGTGACAGCAGAGCCACCACAGTCCCCGTCACTGCCACCGCGCCCCCGCCCCGCTGGCGGTCGCTGTCGCCGGTGCCACCCCCGCCACAACCTCTGGGGACACTGGCGACACTTTGGGGACATTTCTCCGTGACGTGACAGAGGAAAAGCTCCTTCAGCTGCTCCCCGGGGGTCCCAAATTGTCACCAGGGCCACCCGCGGGGTCCCAAACTGTCCCCAGGGCCACCCGCGGGGTCCCAAACTGTCCCCAGGGGCCACACCTGGGGAGGTGACAATACCTGCGCGCGGCCACCCCAAACGGGACACATCGTGTCCCCACAGCGGCGTGTCCCTTGTCCCCTCCCCGTGCTGGTGGCTTTGCTCTGTCCCCTCACTGTCCCCGCACTGTCCCCACCCCTCCCCGACAACGGGACGCCCGTGGCTCCTTCCAGCCCCAAAAATCCCCCCCCAAAATCGCCTCGGTGACACGCGGGGGTGGCGGGGGTGGCTCTGGCTGTCGCCGCTGTCCCCCGCCGTGTCCCCCCCGCGCTGCCAGCCCCGCCCGCCGCGTTAATTAATTATTAAAGGCAATCAGGCATTTCCAAGCAGCCGCGGCCCCGGCGCTTCCAGGAAAGCGGCGGCCCCGGGCACGGCCCTAAAGCGGCTCCCGGGGGGGCTCGGGGGGCGTGGGGACCCCACGCGGGACACCCCGGACCGCGGGGACATCGCGGTGGCCGCGGGGACACGCGGGAGGGGAGAGCAGAGGGTCCTGGATGTCACCCAGGGGTGGGGACCCCGCGTGGGCCACTCAGGGACCCCCTGTGGGACACCAGGTGGGAGATGCCAGCCCCTTGGGGACATCGTGGTGGCCGCGGGGACACGCGGGAAGGGGGTTTGGGGGGTCCTGGATGTCACACACAACCAGGAATCCAGTGCCAGCCCCTTGGGGACATCGTGGTGGCCATGGGGACACGCGGGGGGGGGAGGTTTGGGGGAGTCCTGGATATCACACACAACCCGGTGCCAGCCCCATGGGGACATCGTGGTGGCCACGGGGACACGCGGGGAGAAGGGGTTTGGGGGTCCTGGATGTCACACACAACCAGGAATCAGTGCCAGCCCCTTGGGGACATTCGTGGTGGCCATGGGGACATCCAGGAAGAGGGGAGGTTTGGGGGGGGGGTCCTGGATGTCACACACAACCAGGAATCCAGTGCCAGCCCCTTGGGGACATTGTGGTGGCCATGGGGGACACGCGGGGTAGGGGGAGGTTTGGGGGAGTCCTGGATGTCACACACAACCCGGTGCCAGCCCCTTGGGGACACCGTGGTGGCCATGGGGACATCCAGGAGGGGAGGTTGGAGGGTCCTGGATGTCACACACAACCCGGTGCCAGCCCCTTGGGGACACACGGGAGGTGACACTGGTGTTTTAACCCGCCCCCCCAGCCAGGTGTCCCCACGAGTGGCACTGCCAGCACGGTGGCACACGCCCAGGTGGCACACGCCAGGCAGGAGGGGACACCCCCGGCTGGTACATCCCTGTCACCACTGCCAGCCCCGGGTGTGTCCCTCTGTCCCCTGCAGGGGTTCCGGGGAGTTTTTGGGGACACGGGGACGAGGCCACCCCCTCCCCCCGCCTGGCACTGCTGTCCCTCAGCTCCACATTGTCACCACCGGGGGGTGGCTGTCACCGCGGTGGTGGCCCCTGGGGGGAGGGGGGATGTTCCCTGAGGTTTTCCAGCATCCCAAAGTTTTGGGGGGACCCCAGGGGAGCCACCATGGCCTCGGTGGCCCCTTAGGGACACCCCAAAGCCCGCAGAGGGGACAGCAGGGCAGGGGACAGGGGTGGCACTGACCCCACTGGGCACAGGTGGGAGAGAGGGACAGGGGACATGAGGATCCGGGGAGGGCAGGGATGGGATCTGAGTCCCAGAAAAGAGCAGGGAGTGGGATTTGAGTTCCCAGAAAAGGGCAGGAGTGGGATTTGAGTCCCAGAAAAGGGCAGGGAATGGGATTGGAGTTCCCAGAAAAGGGCAGGGAGTGGGATTTGAGTCCCCTGGAAAAGATCAGGAATGGGATTTGAGTCCCCCAGGAGGGCAGGGAAATGGGATTCAGGGAGCTCTGAGCCCTTTGGGAATGCAGGGAATGGGATTTGAGTCCCAGAAAAAGGCAGGGAATGGGATTTGAGTCCCCTGGAAAAAGGCAGGGAATGGGATTTGAGCCCCAGCAAAGGGCAGGGAATGGGATTTGAGTCCCCTGGAAAAGGCAGGAATGGGATTCAGGGAGCTCTGAATCCTCTGGGGATGCAGGGAATGGGATTTGAACCCCCTGGAAATGGCAGGGAGTGGGATTTGAGTCCTGGAAATGGGAAGGGAATGGGATTTGAGTGCCAGAAAAGGGCAGGGAATGGGGTTCAGGGAGCTCTGAACCCTTTGGGAATGCAGGGAAGGAGATTTGAGTCCTAGAGAAAGGTAGAAAATGGGATTTGAGTCCCAGAAAAAGGAAGGGAATGGGATTTTAGTCCCCTGGAAAAGGCAGGGAATGGGATTTGAGTCTCCCAGGAGGGCAGGGAATGGGGTTCAGGGAGCTCTGAACCCTCTGGGGATGCAGGGAAGGGATTTGAGCCCCCGGGAATAGCAGGAATGGGATGTGAGCCCCCGGGAAAAGGGCAGGAATGGGATTTGAGCCCCTCAGGAAAAGGCAGGGAATGGGATTTGAGTCCCAGAAAAGAGCAGGGAATGGGGTTCAGGGAGCTCTGAATCCTCTGGGAATGCAGGGAAGGGGAGATTTGAGTCCTAGAGAAAAGGTAGAGAAATGGGATTTGAGTCCCAGCAAAGGGCAGGGAATGGGATTTGAGTGCCAGAAAAGGGGCAGGGAATGGGGTTCAGGGAGCTCTGAACCCTCTGGGGATGCAGGGAATGGGATGTGAGCTCCCGGGAATAGCAGGAATGGGATTTGAGCCCCTCAGGAAAAGGCAGGGAATGGGATGTGAACCCCCTGGAAAAGGAAGGGAATGGGATTTGAGTCCCCTGGAAAAGGCAGGAATGGGATTTGAGTGCCAGAAAAGGGCAGGGAATGGGGTTCAGGGAGCTGAACCCTCTGGGGATGCAGGGAATGGGATTTGAGTCCCAGCAAAAGGGCAGGGAATGGGATTTGAGCCCCTTGGAAAAGGACAGGAATGGGATTTCAGTCCCTCAGGAAAAGGCAGGAATGGGATGTGAAGCCTCTGGAAAAAGCAGGAATGGGATTTGAACCCCTGGAAAAAGCAGGAATGGGATTTGAACCCCTGGAAAAAGCAGGGAATGGGCACAGATCCCCCACCCCGTTGGCACAAACCCCCGGCAGCTGAAACCCACGGGGATCCCGAGATGCCCAGAGCACCGGGATTGGGGTGCCCAGAGGCCCGAGAATTCCAGGAAAAAAAGGGAACTGGGGAGGGGGGGGGACACATCCTGGGATGCCCGTGGAGCCCGTGGGACCCAGGACACGGGAATGACCACAGGGCATGAAACGCCCAGAGCCCAGGATGCCCAACCCCTGGAATGCCCGTGGAATTCGGGATGCCCACGGAGACATCCCCAGCCCCTGGAATGCCCACGGCAGCCGCGATTCCCGAGGAGCCCAGGATATCCCGAGCCCTGGAATGCCCACGAAAACCAGGACGTCCATGAAAACCCTGGAATTCCCGCGGAACACGCGCTGGCCCACAGCCCCCGGGACGCTTCCATGCCCTGGAATTCCCGTAAAAACCGGGATACCCACGGACCTCGGGATACCCACGGAGCTCGGTACGCCCCACGGAGCTCGGGCTGCCCGCGGAGCTCGGGCTGCATCCATCCCGCAGCGGGCTGTCCCCGAGCTGTCCCCGAGGCTGTCCCCGAGCTGTCCCCAGGCTGTCCCCGAGCTGTCCCCAGGCTGTCCCCAGGCTGTCCCCTTACCTCTGCGCCGCCGTGCTGGCGTCCAGGATCCCGGTGCCCGGCAGCCAGCGGCCGGCGGGGAGCCCCGCGCTCAGCGGCTCCTCCTTCATGGGGACCCCCCCGCGGGGCAGCGCCTCCTGCACCGAGAACATGACCGGGGGGCTTCAGGGGGACCCCCGGAGCTCCCCCCGCCCCCCAGCCCCGGGCTCAGCGCCGGGCAGGTGCCGGGGGCCGCCGTCCCGGCCGCCGGGGAAGCGGCATCTGCGGAGGGAGGGAGGGAGGGAGAGATGGAGGGGAGGGGAGGCTCCGGGGGGGTTCAGGGGGAGGGAGGAGGGAGCGGGAGGGGGCAGAGCCCGAGAAGTTGGAGCTGGAGGAGCCCCGGAGCCAAGTGAGGGGAGAGGGAAGGGGCGGGGGGAGGCGCGGGAGGAGAGGGAGGGAGGGAGGAGTGGAGGGAGGGATGGGGAGGAAGGAGGGAGGGATGGAGGGAGGGAGGCCCGGAGGAGGAGTAGAAGGATGGAGGGAGGGATGGAGAGAGAGGAGGGGTAGAGGGAGGGATGGAGAGGAGGAGTGGAGGGATGGAAGGAGGGAGAGGAGGGTGGAGGAAGGCCCGGAGGAGGAGGAGTGGAGGGATGGAGCGCGGCAGAGGGAGGGAGGGAGGGATGGAGGGAGCCTCGCAGAGGAGGAGGAGCAGCGGAGGGATGGAGCGCGGCCCCGGAGGGATGGAGGCTCGCACGGAGGGATGGAGGCTCGCACGGAGGGACGGCCGAGGCGCAGGGGAGGAGTGGGGGGCGGCCCGGGGCGGGGGCTCGGTTCCGTTACCGGGCGGGCGGCGGCGGCGGCGGAGCGGGGAGGAGGAGGAGGGAGGAGGAGGAGGAGGAGGCAGCGGCGGCGGCGGCGGCAGCGGCACCAAGAGCAGCAGCGGGCGAACGGGGGCGGCCCGGGGGTCCCGGGAACGCCATCACCGCCCTCTCCCCTGCGCCGCCGCCGCCCCCCGGCCCGGCCCCGGCGGCGCGGCTCGGGCAGCAGCACCATCAGCAGCAGCAGCGCTCGCTGCCGCCGCCCCGCCGCCGCCGCCGCCGCCGCCCCGCCGGCCCGGGCCATCCCGGCACCGCCGCCGCCGCCGCCTCCCCGGGGAGGCAGGGCCGGAGCCGCCGGGGGAGGCGGGGGCCGCGGCCGGCCAGGCTGACATCATTCCGGGGAGGAGCGGAACCTCCCCGCGCCGCGCGGGGGGCGCCGGGCACCCCGAGGGGAGACCCCGGCAGCGACCCCCGGGAGCGACCCCCGGGGAGATCCCAGAGACCCCTGGGAGGGAACCCCGAGATTCCCAGGAGAGAGACCTCCGAGACTGCCGGGAGAGACCCCCGAGACCCCCGGGGAGATCCCAGAGACCCCCGGGAGGGAACCCCGAGATTCCCAGGAGAGATCCACGGGAGAGACCCCAGAGATTCCTGGGAGAGATCCCTGAGACTGCCGGGGAGATCCCAGAGACCCCCGGGAGAGACTGACGGGAGATCCCAGAGACCCCCGAGAGGGAACCCCGAGATCCTCAGGAGAGACCCCAGAGATTTCCAGGAGAGACCCCCGGGAGGGACCCCAGAGATTCCGGGGAGAGGTCTCAGAGACCCCCGGAGCGACCCCCGAGACCACCGTGGGAGAACCCCGAGAATCCCAGGAGAGTCCCCCTGGAGAGACCCAAGAGACCCCCGGGAGCGACCCCAGCGACCCCCGGGAGGGACCCCCGGGAGGGACCCCGGCAAAGCCCGATGAGCAGAGAGGCCCTGGAGAAGTCCCAGATGGGCCCCGGGGGTGACGCGAAGTGACCCCAAAGTGTCCCCAGGGACACCTCAGGGTGACCCCAAAGTGTCCCCAGGGACACCCGGGATGGTCCCAAATGGGGCCGGGGTGGCACAAAGTGACCCCAAAGTGTCCCCAGGGACACCCGGGGTGACCCCAAAGGGGCCCAGGGGTTCCACCTGTCCGTGTCCGTCTGTCCATCCCAGTGTCCCCATGTCCATCCCAGTGTCCATCTGTCTGTCCATGTCCCCATGTCCATCCCAGTGTCCATCCCCGTGTCCATCCTTGGTGTCCCCCCATCCATCCTTGGTGTCCATCTTACCATCCATCTGTGCACATCCCTGTCCATCCCGGTGTCCGTCTGTCCGTCCATGTCCCTCTGTCCACCCCGGTGTCCATCTGTCCATGATCTCGTCCATCCCGGTGTCCATCCAACAACAGCTGCCCCGATCTCAGCATCCATCCGTCTCTCCATCCATCTGTCCATCCCCCCCAGCATCCGTTTGTCCGTCCTACTGTCCATTCATCCATCCCAGTGTCCTTTTGTCCATCCATCCATCCATCCATCATCCATCATCCATCCATTTCCCAGTGTCTGTCTGTCCATCCTACGATCCATTCATCCATCCCAACGTCCGTCCATCCATCCCAGTGTCCACCCATCCATCCCCATCCATCCTCTGTCCATCTGTACCATCCATCTGTCCATCCCAGTGTCCATCTGTCCATGCATCCCACGGTCCATCTGCCATGTCCATCCACCCGCAGTACCATCCATGCCAATGTCCATCTTTCCATGCCCCTGCCCATCCCAGTGTCCATCCTTCCCAGTGTCCATGTGTCCATCCCTGTGTCCATCCATCCCTCTGTCCATCTCACTGTCCATCCATCCATGACCCTGTCCATCCCAGTGTCCATCCCAGTGTCCATCCATCCATGCCCTCATCCATCCCAGTGTCCATCTCATTGTCCATCCCTCCCAGTGTCCATTTGTCCATCCCTCCCTCCCAGTGTCCATTTGTCCATCCCATTGTCCATCCATCCCTCCATTTGCCAATCCCAGTGTCCATTTGTCCATCCCAGTGCCCATCCCTCCATTTGCCCATCCCAGTGTCCATCCCTCCATCCCAGTGTCCATTTGCCCATCCCAGTGTCCATCCCTCCATCCCAGTGTCCATCCCTCCATCCCAGTGTCCATGTGTCCATCCCAGTGTCCATCCCTCCATCCCAGTGTCCATTTGCCCGTCCCAGTGTCCATTTGTCCATCCCAGTGCTCCATCCCTCCATTTGCCCATCCCAGTGTCCATGTGTCCATCCCAGTGTCCATCCCTCCATCCCAGTGTCCATTTGCCCATCCCAGTGTCCATTTGTCCATCCCAGTGTCCATTTGTCCATCCCATTGTCCATTTGTCCATCCCATTGTCCATCTATCCCTCCATTTGTCCATCCCAGTGTCCATTTCTCCATCCCAGTGTCCATTTGTCCATCCCAGTGTCCATCCCTCCATTTGCCCATCCCAATGTCCATTTGTCCATCCCAGTGTCCATTTGTCCATCCCATTGCCCATCCCAATGTCCATTTGCCATTCCCAGTGTCCAATTGTCCATCCCATTGTCCATCCCTCCATTTGCCCATCCCAGTGTCCATCCCTCCATCCCAGTGTCCATTTGCCCATCCCAGTGTCCATTTGCCCATCCCAGTGTCCATCCCTCCATCCCAGTGTCCATTTGCCCATCCCAGTGTCCATCCCTCCATCCCAGTGTCCATTTGTCCATCCCATTGTCCATCCCTCCATCCCAGTGTCCATTTGCCCATCCCAGTGTCCATCCCTCCATCCCAGTGTCCATTTGTCCATCCCAGTGTCCATCCCTCCATCCCAGTGTCCATTTGCCCATCCCAGTGTCCATCCCTCCATCCCAGTGTCCATTTGTCCATCCCAGTGTCCATCCCTCCATCCCAGTGTCCATCCGTCCATCCCAGTGTCCATTTGTCCATCCCCCCATGACCCCTCAGGCCCGTCCCCTCTCCCCTCCCCGCCCCCATTCCAGGCTGGGCTCCTTTGGGATCCCTAAACGTCCCCCAATGGGGACAGCAGCACTGGGGGGACACCAGGGGACCCCAAATCTCGCTGGGGGACGGATTTGGGGTCACCACTGGGGTCCGGCTTAATCCCACGGGATTCCCATCGGGAATGGGGTGGGGGCTCATGTCCCACATCCCCGGGGTCGCCCCAAAACCCAGAGGTGACCCCGTGGGGCGCGGGGACAATGCCACCCCCCCGTGTCCGCTGTCACCGCCGGCATTGCCCGGGTGGCCCGGTAGGGGGCGCTCTGCGCGTGTGTGGTGACGTCAGAGCAGCGCCTGCATCGTGACGTCACGTTCACCCCCCCCGTTGTGACGTCAGAGCCCAGAGGGTGAGGGAAGGGGACGGGCAGGGGCGACCCCAAAATGGGCACAGGAACCCCGAACCCTGGGAGCGGTCAGCCCAAAAATGGGAAAATCCACCCCAAAAATGGGAAAATTTACACCAAAAATGGGAAAATTCACCCTAAAACTGGGAAAATTCACCCCAAAAATGGGAAAATTTACACCAAAAAAGGGAAAATCCACCCCAAAAATGGGAAAATTCACCTCGAACTGGGAAAATTCACCCTAAACTGGGAAAATTCACCCCAAAAACTGGGAAAATTCACCCCAAAAATGGGAAAATTCACCCTAAACTGGGAAAATTCACCCCAAAAATGGGAAAATTTACACCAAACTGGGAAAATTCACCCCAAAAATGGGAAAATTCACCTAAACTGGGAAAATTCACCCCAAAAATGGGAAAATTCACCCTAAACTGGGAAAATTACACCCTAGACTGGGAAAATTCACCCCAAAAATGGGAAAATTTACACCAAACTGGGAAAATTCACCCCAAAAATGGGAAAATTCACCCCAAAAATGGATCCAGTCACCCCAAAAATGGATCCGGTCATCCCAAACCGGCCAAATTCACCAAAAACTGGGACACCCAAGAACTGGACATGGAAACCCAAAAACTGGATCTGGTCACCCCAAACTGGGAAAATTCACCCCAATAATGGATCCCATCATCCCAAACTGGATCAAGTCACCCCAAAAACTGGGAAAATTCACAGCAAAAATGGATCCAGTCACCCCAAGTGGGGAAAATTCACCCCAGACTGGGCAAATTCACCCTAAAAAATCGATCCAGTCACCCCAAATGGGTCAAATTCAACCCAAACCGGGAAAATTCACCCCAAAAATGGCCAAATTCACCCCAAATTGGGAAAATTCTCACCGAAAATGGACAAACTCACCCCAAAAATGGATCCAGTCACCCCATGTGGGGAAAATTCACCCCCAAAATAGGAAAATTCACCCAAAAAATGGATCCAGACACCCAAACGGGACAAATTCACCCCAAACTGGGAAAATTCACCCCCAAATTGACAAATTCACACCAAAAATGGATCCAGACACCCAAAATGGGATAAATTCACCCCAAACTGGGCAAATTCACCCCAGAAATTGCCAATTTCACCCCAAATTGGGAAAATTCACCCCAAAAATGGATCCAGTCACCCCAAACTGGATCTGGTCAACCCAAACTGGGAAAATTCACCCCAAATTGGGAAAATTCACCCCACAAATGGATCCCATCATCCCAAACTGGATCTGGTCACCCCGAACGGGGCAAATTCACCCCAAAACTGGACGCAGTCACCCCAAAACTGGGAAAATTAATCCCAAAAATGGATCCAGCCACCCCAAGTGGGGAAAATTCCCCCCAAAACTGGACAAATTCACCCCAAAAATGGATTCAGACACCCAAATGGGACAAATTCACACCAAACTGGGAAAAATTCACCCCATAAATTGCCAAATTCACCCCAAACTGGGAAAATTCACCCCACAAATCCCAAACTGGATCTGGTCACCCCAAATGGGACAAATTCACCCCAAAACTGGGAAAATTCACCCCACAAATGGATCCCATCATCCCAGACTGGATCTGTTCACCCCGAACGGGGCAAATTCACCCCAAAACTGGGAAAATTCACCCCAAAAATGGATCCAGTCCCCCCAAACAGGATCTGGTCAACCCAAACTGGGAAAATTCACCCCAAATTGGGAAAATTCACCCCACAAATGGATCCCATCATCCCAAACTGGATCTGGTCACCCCGAACGGGGCAAATTCACCCCAAAACTGGGAAAATTCACCCCAAAACTGGATCCAGTCATCCCAAATGGGTCAAATTCACCCAAAAAATGGATCCAGTCACCCCAAACTGGATCTGGTCACCCCGAACGGGGCAAATTCACCCAAAAACTGGACCCAGTCACCCCCATCCCGGGGTGTTTGGGGTCCGGGGTGGTTTTGGGGTCCCCTGGTGACTCGTCCCCTCTGAGTCACGCCCCGTGCCCATCCCCCCCTTGCGCAATTCCCGTTTCCTTCCCCCTTCCCGTCCCGGATATTGGGGAACGTCCGGCCTGAGTCACCCCCGGGTGTCACCAGCACCCCCCAAACCCCCCCCCGGGTCTGGATCCATGGGAATTCCATCTGGGAAAGCAAAAAAAATAAAAAAAAATCTCGGAGTTCCAGCCCAGAATTGCGATTTTGGGGGTTTTTTGTTTTTTTTTCCCAAACCATTCTGGGATTATGGTTCAAAGTTTCATCTCAATGATCCTGGAATCGCAGTGGGATCAATGTGAATATTCCCATGGGAGATCCCATTCCAGGGGTTTTCATCCCAAAAAAAGAAGCTGAAAAGGAAAAGAGAGGAGCAGGGTCAGCACCCCAAAAATTCGAAGGGTGGAATTCCAGGTTCCCCATCCCTGGAAGTGCCCGAGGTCGGGTTGGATGGGACTTGGAGCCCCCCGGGGATGGGATTGATGGGATTTGGGGTCACTTCCAGCCCAAACCGTTCTGGGATTCCAGGAGAAGCTGGAGGGGCCCTGCCGGGAGTGGGGCTGGGATTGGGGAGTTGGATCCCACTGGGATTTCGGGGTTTCTCTGGGATTTTGGTGTCTGAGGGCGGGAGGAGTGAATTGGGGTCGAGGGGAGTTGACGTGGAACTGTGGGAACAGGGACACAGGGACAGGGACACAGGGATATGGGGACACAGGGACAGGGCTGGGGACAGAGGGGCTGGGACAAGATCAGGAATAGGGTCAGGGACAAGTCCAGTGACAGGACCAGGATGAGGAACAGGATCGGGGACAAGGATGGGGATGGGATCAGGGACAGGGACAGGTTCAGGGACAGGGACAAGTCCAGTGCACGGACAGGGACAAAGGGACAAGGATGGGGATGGGATCAGGGACAGGGACAGGTTTGGGGACAGGGACAGTATCAGGCACAGGGAAAAATTCAGTACAGGGACAAAGGGACAAGGATGGGGACAGGACCAGATAGGGACAGGGACAAGTTCAGTGACAGGGTCAGGATCAGGGGAAGGGCCAGAGTCAGGGACAAGGATGGGGATGGATCAGGGACAGGGACAGGTTTGGGGACAGTATCAGGCACAGGGAAAAATTCAGTACAGGGACAAAGGGACAAGGATGGGGACAGGACCAGACAGGGACAGGGACAAATTCAGTGGCAGGATCAGGACTGGGGACAAGATCAGGGTCAGGGAGGATCATGGCCAGGGACAGGCCAAGTTCAGGGACAAGGATGGGGAGAGGGACAGGGACGAGTTGAGTGACAGAGTCAGGGACAGGATGGGGGACAGGACCAGGGACAGACACGGGGACAAATCCAGTGACAGGATCAGGACTGGGGACAGGGACAAGGATGGGGACAGGATCAGACAGGGACAGGGACGAGTTGAGTGACAGAGTCAGAGACAGGATGGGGACACGATGGAGGACAGGACCAGGGACAGATACCGGGACAGGGACCAGGACTGGTGCAGGGACAGGATCAGGACTGGGGACAGGGACAAGGATGGGGACAGGGTCAGGGACATTCAAGGGCAGAGCCCTCAGCCCTGCCTGTCCCCTGGGGGCGTGGGGACACGCGTGACGCCGGCCGGGTGGCACCAGCGCGGTTCCTGTTCCCCGGCGGGCGCGGGGCAGGAAGCGGGGACAGCACCGTCCCTGTCCCCGGCGTGTCCCCAGAGTGTCCCCAGAGTGTCCCCAGGGCCATGGCCGACGGCCCCGACCTGTACGAGACCCTGGAGCTCCGGTACCCGCCCGCCCGGGCCCCCCGCCCGCCGCGACCCCCGGCGCGGTCCCCGCGGTGGCACCGGGCGCTGGGCACGGCCCTGCTGCTGCTGCTGGCGGCGGCGCTGGCGGCGCTGGGCACCCTGTGTGAGTGGGGACACGGGGACAGCGGGGACAGCCCCGGGAGAGCGACCGGGAAGGGGCTGGGAGTGGAGGAGTGAGGTTTCGGGTTTGGGGAGTGGTCGGAGAGGGGCTGGGAAAGGGGCTGGGAGTGGGGTTTGGGATTTGGGGAAGGGGTGGAAGAGGGGCTGGGAAGCGCCTGGGAGTGGGGACGGACCGGAGAGGGGCTGGGAAGGGGCTGAGATTTGGGGAGGGGTTGGGAAAAGAGGCTGGGAGTGGGGGCTGAGGTTTGGGATTTGGGGGGATTGGGAGAGGGACTGGGGTTTGGGATTTGGGAGGGGTTGGGGAGGACTGGGGTTTAGGATTTGGGGGATTGGGAGAGGACTGGGGTTTGGGATTTGGGAGGGGGCTGGAGAGGACTGGGGTTTGGGATTTGGGGAGGGGTTGGGAAAGGGGGCTGAGAGTGGGCTGGGGTTTGGGATTTGGGGAGGGATTGGGAGGGACTGGGGTTTGGGAATTGGGGAGGGTTGGGAAAGGGGGCTGGAAGTGGGGCTGGGAGTTGGGGAGCGGTCGGAGAGGGGCTGGAATTTGGGGAGGGGTTGGGAAAGGGGCTGGGAGTGGGGCTGGGGTTTGGGATTTGGGGAGGGGGCTGGGAGTGGGAGGGATCTGGGAAGGGGTGGGACAGGGATTGGGAAAGGGACTGGGAGTGGGCAGGAGCTGCAGAGGGGCTGGGACAGGGGTTAGGAGTGGGGAGGGGGCTGGGGAGGGATTGGGGGAAGGGTCTGGGGTCTGGGGGAGGGGTTGGAGAGGGATGAGACCGGGAGTGGGGGCTGGGAGGGGATGAGAGTGGGGTTGGAAGAGGCTGGAGAGGGGCTGGGGAGGGAGGTTGGAGAAGGGCTGGAAGAGAACAGGGGACTGGGAGAGTAACTGGGAGGGGCTGGGAGTGGGAACGGGACTGGGAGGGGCTGGGAGTGGAACGGGGCTGGGAGAGGGGGCTGGGAGAATAACTGGGAGAGGGGCTGGGAGGGAACGGGACTGGGGAGGGGGCTGGGAGAGTAACTGGGAGAGGGGCTGGGAGTGGGAACGGGGGAGCTGGGAGAGGGGCTGGGAGGAAGTAACTGGGAGAGGCTGGGAGAGGAACGGACTGGAGAAGGGCTGGGAGAGTAACTGGGAGAGGGGGCTGGGAGTGGGAACGGGACTGGGAGAAGGGCTGGGAGAGTAACTGGGAGAGGGGCTGGGAGAGGGAACGGGACTGGGAGAAGGGCTGGGAGAGTAACTGGGAGAGGGGCTGGGAGTGGGAACGGGGCTGGGAGGGGTCTGGGGTCTGGCGAGGGGGCTGGACAAGGGCTGGGAGTCAGGAGTGGGATGGGGAGGGGCTGGGGTCTTGGAGGGGCTGGAGAGGGGCTGGAGGGGAGTGAGGGCTGGGGGCTGGAGAGGGGGCTGGGAGCGGGATGGGGGAGGCTGGGAAAGGGACTGGGAAGGGACTGGGAAGGGACTGGGAGCTCCGGGCACGGCCGGGGCTCTGTGGGCAGGGGGCTGGAGCAGGTGGGTGGGGGTCCCGGACAGGGGACAGGGAGGGGACATGGGGGGACGGGGGGACAGGGGGGGGGGACAGGGACCCCGTCACTTCCCTGTCCCCCCCAGACGTGCAGAGCCGGGGGGAGCTGCGGGCGGCGCGGGCGGAGCTGGCAGCGGCCACCGACCCCCTGTGGGCCGACCCCGACGGTGAGGGACCCCCGGCACCGGCCCTGTCCCCAACCTGTCCCCAGCCTGTCCCCAGAGCCAGCCTGGCACCAGCCGCTGTCCCCAGACCCCGCCTGCAGCCCCCGTTCTGCCCCTCAAATCCCGGGCACAGCCCCCTGTCCCCAAATCCTGTCCCTCAAATCCCGGGCACAGCCCCCTGTCCCCAACTCCTGCCCCCTAAATCCCGGGCACAGCCCCTGTCCCCAAACTCCTGCCCCCAAATCCCGGGCACAGCCCCTGTCCCCAAATCCTGTCCCAAAATCCCGGCACAGCCCCTGTCCCTAAAATACTGTCCCCAAATCCCGGGCACAGCCCTGTCCCCAATTCCTGTCCTGCCCCCAAATCCCGGGCACAGCCCCTGTCCCCAAATCCTGTCCCCAAATCCTGTCCCCAAATCTGTCCTGTCCCCAAAATCCCGGGCACAGCTCCTGTCCCCCACTCCCTGACCCCAAACTGTCCCCAGCCCGCAGCCCCTGTCCCCAAATCCTGTCCCCAAATCCTGTCCCCAGCCGCTGCCCTGTCCTTACCTGCAGTCTCTGTCCCTTGTCCCTGTCCCCACACTCTGTCCCCAGCCCTTGTTCCCTGTCCCCAAATCTTGTCCCCAGTCCCTGTCCCCAACCCATCCCCATGTCCTGCCCCAGTCCCTGGCCTTACCTGCGGTCCCTGTCCCCACAGTCTGTCCCCAAACCCAACTCCTGTCCCTGTCCCCACGTCCCCACAGGTGACACCCCTTCAGCGGCACAGCTGCGGCAGGACCGGCTCGGTGGGTGACAAAGGCGGTGACAGGGGGAGGTGACAGGGGGAGGTGACAAGGGCTCGGTGGGTGACAGGGGGAGGTGACAGGGGGAGGTGGCCGTGTCCCCGCGCAGGGCGGTGGCTGCGGGGTGCCGGGCTCGGGGAGGTGACAGGGGCGGTGACAGGGGGTGTGACAGCGCTGTCGCCGTGTCGCCGCGCAGGGCGGTGGCTGCAGGCGCTGGCGCTGGGCTGGCGCTACCACCGGGGCAAGATTTACCTGTTCTCGGGCCAGCGGCAGCCCTGGGCCGCGGCCGAGGCCGCCTGCGCGGTGACACACGCGCACCTGGCCTCTGTCACCAGCGCCGAGGAGCAGGTGAGGCTGGGGACACCGCGGAGACACCGCGGGGGACACCGCGGGGACGGCCACTCCTGTCCTGTCCCGCTCTGTCCCCTCCCAGCTGAGCAGCGGCTGCCTGCGCACCGCTATGGGCGCGTCCCCAAGTCCTGTCCCCAAATCCTGTCCCCAAGTCCTGTCCCCAAATCCTGTCCTGTCCCCAAATCCTGCTCACAGCCCCTGTCCCCAAGCCCTGTCCTGTCCCCAGATCCCGGGCACAGCCCCTGTCCCCAAGTCCTGTCCCCAAATCCTGTCCCCAAATCTTGTCCTGTCCCCAAATCCTGGACAAAGCACCTGTCCATAAATCCCGTCCTGTCGCCAAGCCCTGTCCCCAAATCCTGTCCCCATCACAGCCCCTGTCCCCAACCCCTGTCCTGTCCCCAGATCCCGGCACAGCCCCTGTCTCCCACCTCTTGTCCCCAAACTGTCCCCAGCCCGCAGACCCTGTCCCCAAATCCTGCTCACAGCCACTGTCCCCAAGCCCTGTCCTGTCCCCAGATCCCAGGCACAGCCCCTGTCCCCAAGTCCTGTCCCCAATTCCTTTTCTGTCCCCAAATCCTGCTCACAGCCCCTGTCCCCAACCCCTGTCCTGTCCCACTTCACCTGCCCGTGTCCCCCATTCCCATGTCCCCATCTGTCCCCTCGTGTCCCCATCACCTGTCCCCCATCCTCATGTCCCTTCATGTGTCCCCTCACCTGTCCCCGTGTCCCCTCACGTGTCCCCGTGTCCCCACACCTGTCCCCCTGTCCCCTCACCTGTCCCATCACCTGTCCCCGTGTCCCCACACCTGTCCCCACACCTGTCCCCGTGTCCCTCATCTGTCCCCGGGTCCCCACACCTGTCCCCACACGTGTCCCCGTGTCCCCACACCTGTCCCCACACCTGTCCCCATGTCCCTCACCTGTCCCCGTGTCCCCTCACGTGTCCCCTTGTCCCCACACGTGTCCCCGTGTCCCCACACCTGTCCCCGTGTCCCCTCACCTGTCCCCGTGTCCCCACACCTGTCCCCACACCTGTCCCCGTGTCCCCTCACGTGTCCCCGTGTCCCCTCACCTGTCCCCGTGTCCCCTCACCTGTCCCCGTGTCCCCTCACGTGTCCCCGTGTCCCCTCACCTGTCCCCGTGTCCCCTCACCTGTCCCCGTGTCCCAGGCGTACCTGGCCCGCGAGGCCCGCGGTGGCTCCTACTGGATCGGGCTGGCAGCCACGGGCCCGGGGGGCTCCTGGCGCTGGGCAGACGGGACCCCCTATTCCCCCGAGCTCAGGTGAGCGGGGCGGGGACACCTGGGGACGCCTGGGGACACCTGGGGACGCCCAGGGACGCGGCTGTCGCCTCTCGCTGACCCGCCCCCGCTGTTCCCGCAGTTTCTGGGCGCCGGGCCAGCCGGACAGCACCGACCACGGCCGGTGGGGGGAGGGCTGCGTGCAGATCCACCCGGTGGGGGCGGGGCTCTGGAATGACCACAACTGCAACTTCAGCTTCCCCTGGGTGTGCCAGAGGGACCTCCGTGCCCCCTGAGCGACCCCGAGTGTCCCCCGAGTGTCCCCCGAGTGTCACCCGAGTGTCACCCGAGTGCTCTTCCCAGGGAGGGGCGGGGAATTTACGGGGGTCTCCGAAAACAGTGGGGAGATCCCACTAATCCTGAGGGATGAATCCTGCAGGGAGCTCAGATCTCCCCAGAATCCCGTGGGATGATCCCAGTAATCCTGTAGGATGATCCCTCTCAAATTCAGGACGTTCAATCCCCCAAAATCAGTGGAATGATCCAAATAATCCCGTGGGATGATCCCAATAACCCTGTGGGATGATCCCTCTCAAATTCAGGACGTCCAATCCCCCCAAAACAGCGGGACGATCCCAATAATCCTGTGGGATGATCCCAGTAACCCCGTGGGATGATCCCAGTAACCCCGTGGGATGATCCCCCTCAAATCCAGGACATTCAATCCCCCAAAATCAGTGGGATGATCCCAATAATCCCGTGGGATCTCATCCCCCAAATCCAGTGGGATCACCCCCCTTATTTAGGGAATTAATCCTCCCACATCCAGTGGGATCAATCCCAAAACCAGTGGGATCATCCCCCAATTCCAGTGTGATCATTCCCCCTATTTAGGGAATTCATCCCCCAAATCCAGAGGGAACAATTCCCCCAAATCCAGTAGGATCATTTCTCCTATTTAGGGAATTCTTCCCCCATAGAGATTTTTTAGGGATCTCATTCCCCAAATCCAGAGGGATCAATCCCCCCTCATTTAGGGAATTCATCCCCCAAATCCAGAGGGATCAATCCCCCCTCATTTAGGGAATTCATCCCCCAAATCCAGTGGGATCAATTCCCCAATCCATTGGGATCAATCCCCCAAAATCAATGGGATCTCATCCCCCCTTATTTAGGGAATTCATCCTCCAAATCCAGTGGGAAAAAATTCCCCCAAATCCAGTGGGATCATTTCCCCTATTTAGTTCTTCCCCCATAGGGTTTTTTTAGGGATCTCATCCCCTAAATCCAGTGAGATCAATTCCCCTAAAACCAGTGGGATCAATCCAGAGGGATCAATCCCCCAAATCCAGTGGAATCTCATCCCCCAAATCCAGTGGGACCATCCCTCAATTCCAGTGGGATCATTCCCCCTATTTAGGGAATTCATCCCCCAAATCCAGAGGGATCATCCCCAAAAAACCAGTGGGATCACCCCCCTTTATCCAATGGGATCAATCCCCCGAATCCAGAGGGATCATTTCCCCTTATTTAGGGAATTAATCCCCAAATCCAGTGGCATCAATCCCCCAAATCCAGTGGGATCTCCCCCTTTTATCCAGGGATCCCCCCAGTCCACGGTGTCCCCAACCCACGCCTGTCCCCAATGTCCCCAATCCCGATTTAAATGTCCCCTCCCCCCCCCGCGGCATTTTGGGGTTCCCCAACCCCCACCCAGGGACATTTTGGGGACGCGCCCCTCGAATTAATCACAGCTGAGCAGAGAATAAATTGCTTTAAATAACAAAAAAGGAAAAAAAACACAAAAACCCGCACAAATTACCCCAGAATACAACCAAAATAATCCTCAAATAACCCCCCCAAAAAAACCGAAAAAACCCTAAATAAGCCAAAAATAACCGCCAAATAAACCCCCAATACACAGGAAAACATAAAATACCCCAGAAAACAGCAAAAAACCCCAAAAAATAACCCCAAATAAACCCCAGAACAACCTCCCAAAAAACCCAAAAACCAAAACAAAAAACAAACAAAAAACCCACAAAAACCAACAACCCCTCCCAAATAACAATACCCAAAAAACCACCTAAAAAAAACCCCAATACCCCTCAAAACACCCAAAAAACCCCAGAAAAACAAAAAACAAACTCAAAAAACCAAAGCAAACCCAAATAACCCCAAAATAGCTGAAGAAAAAAACTCAACCTCCCAAAAAATAAAATCCCCAAAAGGCGAAATAAACCCAAATCACCCTCAAAAAAGGGGGAACAAAAAAGGTAATTAGGGGGAAAAAAGGGAATGAAATGGGAATAAAATGGGAATAAAAAGGGAATAAAATGGGGGAAAGAAGGGCAAAAAACGGGTGAAAAGGGGATGAAAGCGGAAGTAAAAGTAGGAAAAGAGGGTGGAAAAAGGGAACAAAGGGGAGGAGAAAGGGAATTTAAAAAGAGGGAAAAGAAGGGAAAAAAGGGGGAGAATGGGGGAAAAGTGAATTAAGAGAGAAAAGAGGGAGGGGAAAAGGGAATAAAAAGGGGGAGAAAAAAGGGGGGGAAAAATAGAGGGAATTCGCCGCCGTGCCGCGCTCAGGGGAGGTGCTGAGAGGCCGCAGGGCGCCGATATCGCTATATCGCTATATCGCGACATGTCGCGCGCTGCCGCCTGTCCCCGCACTCCCGGGGCTGCGTCGCAGCCGCTGGGGGGCGCTAAGCGCCGCGGCGCCGCTTATATTGGGCATGACAGGCAGCGACAGCCAATGGGAGCTCGCGATAGGCGGGACCGGTAAACTGTGATTGGTCGAAAATAATGATTGACGGGATGAATAACCAATAGAAAAGCGCAGAGGGAGGAGCCAGAAAGGTGCGGAAGTAATTAATGCGCGGGTGAGCAAGGAAGTGATTGACGGGCCCTGCAGCCAATTGGGAGAGAGAATGAGCTAAATAGGCGGGATCGAGCAAAGGGGCGGGGCTTAAAGTGCGGGATGGCGCGAATGTAAATGGGGGGCGTTTGAGGGGGATTTTGGGGACACGGCCGGGCCAGTGGCAGGGCATGGCTGGGGGAAGGGACAAGGAGGGGGTGGCGGTTGAGAAGTCACCCAGAAGTTCAGCGGAGGAGCCATGACGTCACCGTGAGAATCAGCCCCTGGTCAGGGGTGTCACTGTCACCTGCTGGGGTGGTGGCTCTGTCCCTGTCTCATCCCAGTGTCCATATCCCATCCCAGTGTCCATATCCCACCCCAGTGCCCATATCCCATCCCAGTGTCCATATCCCATCCCAGTGCCTATATCCCATCCATGGTGTCCATATCCCATCCATGGTGTCCATATCCCATCCCAGTGCCTATATCCCATCCATGGTGTCCATATCCCATCCATGGTGTCCATATCCCATCCCAGTGTCCATATCCCATCCCAGTGTCCATATCCCATCCCAGTGCCCATATCCCATCCCAGTGTCCATATCCCATCCCAGTGCCCATATCCCATCCCAGTGCCCATATCCCATCCCAGTGCCCATATCCCATCCCAGTGTCCATATCCCATCCCAGTGTCCATATCCCATCCCAGTGCTGTCCATATCCCATCCATGGTGTCCATATCCCATCCCAGTGTCCATATCCCATCCCAGTGCCCATATCCCATCTATGGTGCCTATCCCATCCCAGTGCCCATATCCCATCCCAGTGTCCATATCCCACTCCTGTGTCCATATCCCATCCCAGTGCCCATATCCCATCCCAGTGTCCATATCCCATCCCAGTGTCCATCCATCCCAGTGTCCATATCCCATCCCAGTGCCCATATCCCATCCCAGTGCCCATATCCCATCCAGTGTCCATATCCCATCCCCAGTGTCCATCCCAGTGTCCATCCATCCCAGTGCCCATCCCATCCCAGTGCCTATCCCATCCCAGTGTCCATATCCCATCCATGGTGTCCATATCCCATCCATGGTGTCCATATCCCATCCCAGTGCCCATATCCCATCCATGGTGTCCATATCCCATCCATGGTGTCCATATCCCATCCATAGTGTCCATATCCCATCCCAGTGCCCATATCCCATCCCAGTGTCCATATCCCATCCATAGTGTCCATATCCCATCCATGGTGTCCATATCCCATCCCAATGTCCATATCCCATCCCCGTGTCCATATCCCATCCATGGTGTCCATATCCCATCCATGGTGTCCATATCCCATCCCAATGTCCATATCCCATCCCCGTGTCCATATCCCATCCATAGTGCCCATATCCCATCCCATTGTCCATATCCCATCCCCTGTCCATATCCCATCCCAATGTCCATATCCCATCCCAGTGTCCATATCCCATCCATGGTGTCCATATCCCATCCATGGTGTCCATATCCCATCCCAATGTCCATATCCCATCCATGGTGTCCATATCCCATCCCAGTGTCCATATCCCATCCCAATGTCCATATCCCATCCCCATGTCCATATCCCATCCCAGTGCCCATATCCCATCCCAATGTCCATATCCCATCCCAGTGCCCCATATCCCATCCATGGTGTCCATATCCCATCTATGGTGCCCATATCCCATCCATAGTGTCCATATCCCATCTATGGTGCCCATATCCCATCCATGGTGTCCATATCCCATCCCAGTGTCCATATCCCATTCCCAGTGCCCATATCCCATCCATAGTGTCCATATCCCATCTATGGTGCCCATATCCCATCCATGGTGTCCATATCCCATCCCAGTGCCCATATCCCATCCATAGTGTCCATATCCCATCCCAATGTCCATATCCCATCCCCATGTCCATATCCCATCCCAGTGTCCATATCCCATCCCAGTGTCCATATCCCATCCCAGGTGTCCATATCCCATCCCAATGTCCATATCCCATCCCAGTGTCCATATCCCATCCAGGTGTCCATATCCCATCCATGGTGTCCATATCCCATCCCAGTGTCCATATCCCATCCCAGTGTCCATATCCCATCCAGGTGTCCATATCCCATCCCAATGTCCATATCCCATCCCAGTGCCCATATCCCATCCCAGTGCCCATATCCCATCCATGGTGTCCATATCCCATCCCAAGTGCCCATATCCCATCCCAGTGTCCATATCCCATCCCCATGTCCATATCCCATCCCAGTGTCCATATCCCATCCCAGTGTCCATATCCCATCCCAGTGCCCATATCCCACCCCAGTGCCCATATCCCATCCCAGTGCCCATATCCCATCCCAGTGTCCATATCCCACCCCAGTCTATATCCCACCCCAGTGCCCATATCCCATCCCAGTGTCCATATCCCATCCATGATGTCCATATCCCATCCATAGTGTCCATATCCCATCCATGGTGTCCATATCCCATCCATGGTGTCCATATCCCATCCCAATGTCCATATCCCATCCATGGTGTCCATATCCCATCCCCATGTCCATATCCCATCCCAATGTCCATATCCCATCCCAATACCCATGTCCCATTCCCAGTGCCCATATCCCATCCATGGTGTCCATATCCCATCTATGGTGCCCATATCCAATCCATAGTGTCCATATCCCATCCCAGTGCCCATATCCAATCCATAGTGTCCATATCCCATTCCCAGTGCCCATATTTCATCCATAGTGTCCATATCCCATCCCAATGTCCATATCCCATCCATGGTGTCCATATCCCATTCATGGTGTCCATATCCCATCCCAATATCCATGTCCCATCCCAATATCCATATCCCATCCATGGTGTCCATATCCCATCCCAATATCCATATCCCATCCCCATGTCCATATCCCATCCCAATATCCATGTCCCATCCCTATATCCATATCCCATCCCAGTGTCCATATCCCATCCCAATATCCATATCCCCTCCCAATATCCATGTTCCATGCCAATATCTATATCCCATCCCAGTGTCCATATCCCATCCCAATATCCATATCCCCTCCCAATATCCATATCCCATCCATGGTGTCCATATCCCATCCCAATATCCATATCCCATCCCCATGTCCATATCCCATCCCAATATCCATGTCCCATCCCTATATCCATATCCCATCCCAGTGTCCATATCCCATCCCAATATCCATATCCCCTCCCAATATCCATGTCCCATGCCAATATCCATATCCCATCCCAATATCCATATCCCCTCCCAATATCCATGACCCATGCTAATATTCATATCCCATACTAATCTCCATATGCCATTCATATCCCACATTTCCATGTACCTGCAGGCCCAGCTCCCGTTGCCATGGCAGCAGCGACGCTCCCTTTAAGCCCCACACAATTTCCATGGCAATCGGACGGTTCTTGAAGCCCCGCCCCCGTTGCCATGGCAGCAGAGCCACTTCCCTATAGCCCCCCTTATTTCCATGGCAACACGACGCTCCCATTATGCCCCGCCCCCGTTGCCATAGCAACAGCGACTCAATCCTGAAGCCCCGCCCCCGTTGCCATGGCACAGAGACGCTCCCGTGAAGCCCCGCCCCCGTTGCCATGGCACTGCGCCACTCCCTTGAAGCCCCGCCCCCGTTGCCATGGCACCGCGACGCTCCCGTGAAGCCCCGCCCCCGTTGCCATGGCACCGCGCCACTCCCGTGCAGCCCCGCCCCCGTTGCCATGGCACCGCGCCACTCCCGTGAGGCCCCGCCCCCGTTGCCATGGCACAGAGACGCTCCCGTGAAGCCCCGCCCCCGTTGCCATGGCACAGAGACGCTCCCGTGAAGCCCCGCCCCTGTTGCTATGGCACCGCGCCACTCCCGTGAAGCCCCGCCCCCGTTGCTACATGGCACCGCGCCGCTCCCGTGAAGCTCCCCGCCCCTGCTGCCATGGCACCGCGCCACTCCCTTGAAGCCCCGCCCCGTTGCCATGGCACCGCGCCACTCCCTTGAAGCCCTGCCCCCTGCTGCCATGGCACCGCGACGCTCCCGTGAAGCCCCGCCCCGTTGCCTTGGCACCGCGCCACTCCCGTGAAGCCCCGCCCCGCTGCCATGGCACAGAGACGCTCCCCGAAGCCCCGCCCCCGTTGCCATGGCACAGAGACGCTTCCGTGAAGCCCCGCCCCCGTTGCCATGGCACAGAGACGCTCCCGTGAAGCCCCGCCCCCGTTGCCATGGCACCGCGCCACTCCCGTGAAGCCCCGCCCCCGTTGCCATGGCACAGAAACGCTCCCGTGAAGCCCCGCCCCGTTGCCATGGCACCGCGACGCTCCCGTGAAGCCCCGCCCCCGTTGCCATGGCACAGAGACGCTCCCCGTGAAGCCCCGCCCCCTGCTGCCATGGCACCGCGCCACTCCCGTGAAGCCCCCGCCCCCGTTGCCATGGCACCGCGCCACTCCGTGAAGCCCCGCCCCCGTTGCCATGGCACAGAGACGCTCCCGTGAAGCCCCGCCCCCGTTGCCATGGCACCGCGCCACTCCCGTGAAGCCCCGCCCCGTTGCCATGGCACAGAGACGCTCCCGTGAGGCCCCGCCCCGTTGCCATGGCACCGCGCCACTCCCGTGAGGCCCCGCCCCCGTTGCCATGGCACCGCGACGCTCCCCTGAAGCCCCGCCCCCGTTGCCATGGCACCGCGACGCTCTGGCCGGGCTCTCATGGCGGCGGCGGGGCCGCAGCCGGGGCCGGACACGTCGCTGGTGTCCCTTTACCGCTGGCTGGACACGGTGCCACTGTCGCGGCCGCGCAGGAACATCGCCCGTGACTTCAGCGACGGGGGTTGGCCCGGCGGGGGCGCGGCGGGGTGGCCGCGGGGCGGGGGGGGCGGTGTCCCCGGTGGTGCCACCCGCAGCGTGTCCCCGCTGTCCCCGCAGTGCTGGCGGCCGAGGTGGTGAAGTTCTTCTTCCCCGCCATGGTGGAGCTGCACAGCTTCGTGCCCACGAGCTCCACGGCGCAGAAAGTCGCCAACTGGGGCCACCTCAACAGGTAGGGAGCGGTGCCACCAGCTCCGTGTGGCCCCCAATCCCTGGGGTGTCCCCAAAGTGTCCCCACCTGTCCTGGGGTCCCGCTGTTGGTGACCCCCCGGCAGCTCACGTGCTGCAAATGGGGATTGGTGTCCCCCCGTGTCCCCGCCCCCGTGTCCCTCTGTCACCTCCCCCCGGGTGTTTCCTCGGTCCCAAATTTTAGGAAAGTGCTGAGTAAGCTGAATTTGCGCCTCCCGGAGGAGATGATCCAGCAGCTGGTCCAGAGCCGGCCGGGAATGGCCGAGCAGCTCCTGCAGCTCCTGCGGCAGAAAATCCAGGAGAGGCAGAGGCAGAGGAAGGTGGGGGAATCCCCGGAATGGGGAATCCCAGGAAATGGGGAATCCCCGGGATGTGGAATCCCCGGGAATGGGGAATCCCAGGAAATGGGGAATCCCAGGAAATGTTGGACACTGGGGTTTGGAGCAATTTGGGATAAAGTGTCCCTGGATGGGATTTAAGGTCGTTCCCAAACTAAACAATTCCAGGATTCTGCTCTGGAGCCAGGCTGGGAATGTTCTCATGGAAAAGGGAAAATTCCAGGGATTTCTGCAGGGGCTCAGGAGAGCTGGAATTTGGGACAGGACACAGGGAATGGCTCCCACTGGGAAAGGGGAGATGGGGCTGGGATCTTGGGCAGGAATTCCTGCCTGGGCTGGGATTCCCAGATTTGCTGGGGCTGCCCCTGGATCCCTGGAATCAGGAATCGGGTTTGGATTCTCCTGGGAATGCTGTCCCAGCTGTTCCAGATGTTTTCCTGCCTCTCCTCGCAGCCCCCAGCGGAGCCGGCAGCGCTGGAGGAGGGCGGATACCTGGACACGGGTAAGGACGGGGAGGAAAAAGGGGATCCCCAAAAATCCCTCCCTGGGATCTTTGGGGGTCGCTGGGATGTCGGGGGTGTCGGGCGGGTGACCCCATCCGTCCCTGTGGGGTTTTCCAGCCCATCCCAAGGTCCGCAGCGATTTGGGAAGCCAGGAGGGCGCGGCCAGGTGAGGGCTGGGCAGGGAGCGGGACCCCCTTGGGGTCGGGGGGGTTTAGGGGGTCAATGTGGGGTTTGAGGGGTCACTGTGGGGGCTCAGGGGTCACTGTGCAGTTTGGGGGTCACTGTGGGGCTCAGGGGTCCCTGTGGGGCTCAGGGGTCACTGTGCAGTTTGGGGGGTCAATGTGGGGTTTGGGGGGTACTGTGGGGCTCAGGGTCAATGTGGGGTTTGGGGAGTCCCCGTGGGGCTCAGGGGGTCACTGTGGGGTTTAGGGGGGTCACTGTGCAGTTTGGGGGGTCAATGTGGGGTCTGGGGTGTCCCCATGGGGGTTCAGGGGGTCACTGTGGGGTTTGAGGGGTCACTGTGGGGTTTGGGGAGTCCCCGTGGCGCTCAGGGGGTCACTGTGGGGTTTAGGGGGTCACTCTGGGGGTCTGGGGTGTCCCCTGCAAGGCTCAGGGGGTCTCTGTAGGGTTTGGGGGGTCACTCTAGGGTTTGGGGGGTCACTGTAGGGCTCTGGGTGTCCCTCGTGAGGGTCAAGGGGTCACTGTGGTAGTTTGGGGATCACTGAAGGGGGTCAGGGGGATTCCTGGAGAGTTTGGGGTGTCCCCGAGGGGATCAGGGGGTCCTTGTGGTGGTTTGGGGGTCCCTGTGGGGTTTGGGGGTCACTGGAGAGTGTCTGGGGGGTCACTCTGGGGTCTGGCTGTCCCCGGAGTGTCCCTGGGTGTCCCTGGGTGTCCCCAAATGTCCCCGAGTGTCCCCAAATGTCCCCGAGTGTCCTCAAGTGTCCCCAAATGTCCCCGAGTGTCCCCAAGTGTCCCTGGGTGTCCCCGAGTGTCCCTGGGTGTCCCTGAGTGTCCCCAAGTGTCCCTGAGTGTCCCCAAATGTCCCCGAGTGTCCCTGGGTGTCCCTGAGTGTCTCAAATGTCCCCGAGTGTCCCTGGTGTTCCTGGGTGTCCCCAGGTGTCCCCCGAGTGTCCCCGGGTGTCCCCAAATGTCCCCAGGTGTCCCCAAATGTCCCCAAATGTCCCCGAGTGTCCCCAAGTGTCCCCGAGTGTCCCTGGTGTCCCTGGGTGTCCCCAAAATGTCCCCGGAGTGTCCCCAAATGTCCCCGAGTGTCCTCAAGTGTTCCCAAATGTCCCGAGTGTCCCCAAGTGTCCCTGGGTGTCCCCGAGTGTCCCTGGTGTTCCCTGAGTGTCCCCTAAGTGTCCCTGAGTGTCCCCAATGTCCCCGAGTGTTCCTGGGTGTCCCTGGTGTTCCTAAGTGTCCCCGAGTGTCCCCGGGTGTCCCCAAGTGTCCCCGGGTGTCCCCAAATGTCCCCAAATGTCCCCGAGTGTCCCCAAGTGTCCCCGAGTGTCCCTGGGTGTCCCCAAGTGTCCCCAAATGTCCCCGAGTGTCCCCAAGTGTCCCTGGGTGTCCCCGAGTGTCCCCGCGGGTCCTGCTGGGGACCAAGACATTCCCATGGGATCGCGGGACGGGATTTGGGGACCCCCCTCGGGCCACGGGCGGGCTCGGCGCTGTCGCCACGTCCCCGCCGTGTCGCGGCGCCAGGGGGGCGGCAGCGCAGCCCGGGGCAGCCCCTGGGGACATGCGACAGCAGCTGGAGGAGCGCGAGCAGGCGCTGCAGCTGGCGCGGGACACGATCCAGGTGAGCGCGTCCCAAATCCCGGGGACACGGGGACATGCGGGGGGACACGGGGACATCCCGAGGGGGACACGGGGACATCCTGGAGTGACACAGGGACATCCTGGGGGACAGGGGGGGATACGGGGACATCCCTGGGGCACACGGGGACACCCTGAGGACATCCGGGGAAGCGGGGACATCCTGGGGGTCACGGGGACATCCCGGGGGACACGGGGACATCACGGGGACATGCGGGGGACACGGGGACATCCCGAGGACATCCCGGGGGTCACGGGGACATCACGGGGACATCCCGGGGAAGCGGGGACATCCTAGGGGACACGGGGACACCCCGGAGGACACAGGGACATCCCGAGGGGGACACGGGGACATCCCGGGGACACGGGGACACAGGGACATCCTGGGGGACACGGGAGACATCTCAGAGGACACGGGGACATCCCGGGGACATGCGGGGGACACAGGGACATCCCGGGGGGACACGGGGACATCCTGGAGGGACACGGGGACATCCCGAGGGGACACGGGGGACACGGGGACATCCTGGAGGGACACGGGGACATCCCGGGGGACATCCTGGGGGGACACGGGGGACATCACGGGGGACACGGGACACCCTGAGGGACATCCCGAGGGAACATGGGGACATCACGGGGGACATCCCCGGGGGACACGGAGACACCTCAGAGGACACGGGACATCCCGAGGGGACACGGGGACATCCCGGAGGGACACAGGGACATCTCAGAGGGACACGGGGGACATCCTGGGGGGACACGGGGGACACGGGACATCCCAGAGACACGGGGACATCCCAGGGGACACGGGGGGACACGGGACATCCCGGGGTCACGGGGATATCTCAGAGGGACACGGGGACATCCCGGGACATGTTGGGGGACACAGGGACATCCCGGGGGACACGGGGACATCCTGGAGGGACACGGGGACATCACGGGACATCCCGGGGGTCACGGGGACATCCTGAGGGACACGGGACATCCCGAGGGGACACGGGGACATCCTGAGGGGACACGGGGACATCACGGGGACATCCCGAGGGGACACGGGACATCCTGGAGGGACACGGGGACACCTCAGAGGGACACGGGGGGACACGGGACATCCCTGGGGACACGGGGACATCCTGGAGGGACACGGGGACACCTCAGAGGGACACGGGGGACATCCTGAGGGACATCCCGAGGGGACAGGGGACATCCCGAGGGGACACGGGGACATCTCAGAGGGACACGGGGACATCCTGGAGAGACACAGGGACATCCTGGAGGGACACGGGGACATCCCAGGGGGACATCCCGGGGGGTCACGGGGACATCCCGGGGGACACTCGTGACACTGGCCTGGCCCCCGCCCGTATTCCCGGTTTTTCCCTTTTTCTCCTTCCCGGTTTTCCCGGTTTTTCCCAATCCCCCTTTCCCGGGTTTTTTCCCAATCTCGTTTTTTCCCCAATCTTCCTTCCCTAATCCCCCCTTCCCGACTTTTCCCCGTTTTTTCCCTTTTCCCCTTTCCCGGATTTTCCCTGTCCTTTCTTCCCTAAAATTTTCCCTGTTCCCTTTCCCATCTTTTCCCTCTCCCCCCTACCTGGCTTTTCACATTTTTTTTTCCCCAATTCCCCCTTCCCGCATTTTTCTTGTCCCTAATTCCCGGTTTTTTTCCTTTTCTCCCTTCCCAGCTTTTCCTGGTTTTTCCCTGTCCCCCTTTCCCGGCTTTTCCCTTTCCCGTTTTTCCCTGGCTTTTCCCTGTCCTTCAAATTTTCCCTGAAATCCGGGATTTTCCCGCCGCACATGTAAATTTGGGACGGGCCTCAATTCTGTGGGATATTCGGGGTGGGAACAGCGGGATATCTGGAATTCCCTTCTTTTTTTTTTTCTTTTTTTTTCTTTTTTATCTTTTTTTAACCTTTTTTATCCTTTTTTCTTTTTTTTCTTTTATTTTTTCTTTCTTTTTCCTTTTTTCTTTTTTCTTTTATTTTTTTCTTTTTTTTTTTTTCTTTTTTTTCTTTCTTTTTTTTCTTTTTTTTTCTTTTTTTTTTTTTTTACGGAGGGAAGGGACAGCTGAGATGGGAACCCCAATTCTATCTCTTCCCCTCAATGAAAAAAACAAAACAAAAAACGAAAGGACAAAAAAAGTCAAAATTCCACTGGGTTGAAAAACAAAAAACAAAAAAAAGCCGGAATTCCCTGAGTGGGGAGGACCCCCCGAGGGTGGGTTTGGGATTTTGGGATTTCGGGATTTGGGATTTGGCTCCCAAATCCCTCGGGAATCGCAGATCCTGCAGGCCAAGGTGGGGCGGCTGGAGCAGCTCCTGCTCCTCAAAAATCTCCGCATCGACGACCTGAGCCGGCGGCTGCAGCAGCTCCAGGGCCACCGCCGCTGACAGCGACAGTGACACCGCGGGTGGCACCGCGCTGGTGGCCCGGGGACAGCCCGGCGCCTAGCGGCTCCCAGCGCGTCCCAGTTCGCCCAGTGCCCGCGGCCGCGGCGCTGGGGATTAAAGTGTTGGATCTTGAGGACAGCGTGGGGACAGCGAGGGGACAGCGAGGGGACAGGGTGGGGACAGCGCTGGGACACTGGGGACAGGGTGGGGACAGCGAGGGGACAGCGATGGGGACAGTGTGGGGACAGCAGGGAGGGGACACTGAGGGGGACATTGGCGTGAGGACATCAGGGCAGGGACATCAAGGTGGGGACACTGCGGGGACATTGGGGACAGCAGCGCGGGAGTGGCAGTGCGGGAGGGGGGGTGGCAGCGTGGGGACAGCAGGGTGGAGACAAAGGGGTCAGGACATCGTTGTGGGGACATCAAGGAAGTGACAGCAGCGAGGGGACACCGCAGAGAGAGCAGAGTGGGGACATCAGCGTGGGGACACTGTAGGGACACCATGGGGACACAGTGGGGACATTCTGGCGATGCTTTGGGGACCCTCTGGGGACGCTGTGGGGACATTCTGGTGATGCTTTGGGGACATTCTGGGGAAGCTTTGGGGACACTCTGGGGACGCCGTGGGGACATTCTGGGGATGCTTTGGGGACACTCTGGGGATGCTTTGGGGACACTCTGGGGACGCGGTGGCCGCCGGGATTTAATCCCTTCCCAAATCCAAATCCCGTTGTTTTTGTAATCCCGGAGCAAATCCGTGCCTGGCGCTGGGTGGTGACAGCGACATCCCCCGTGTCCCTCCCCCAGGTGACATCCTCAGCCATGCGACACGCTCAGGGGTGGCTCTGGGGACCGTCCCTGTGCCCGAGCGGCTTTTTTAGGGAAAACCTGGAATTTCCGGCCCGTGTGGGAACGGGGGGACAAGCCGGACCCTGGGGTCCCCTCCCTTGGGGACAAGCCGGGTGTGATGTCACCGTGCCGGTGACAGGGCTCTGGGGATCCCGGGGAATGCGGATCCCAGATTTCTGGGAATGCGATCCCGGGTTTTTAAGCGTTCCTGCAGCTGGACCGGCCCCTCGGGGGTGACACTGTCCCCTCTGTCCCTCACGTGTCCCCGCTGCCCCTCACGTGTCCCCTGACCCCGCTGTCCCCCCGCCATTCCCGGGGGACAATCCCGGCGCTCTTGGGATGGGAACGGGCGGCGCTGGCCGTGTCCCGGTGGGACGTGGCCGTCCCCTGTCCCCTGTCCCCTGTTCACTGTCCCCTGTCCCCTGTCCCGGTGGCACGTGGCCGTTCCCTGTCCCCTGTCCCGGCAGGAAGGGACACGGAGGTCGGGATGGGGACAGGAGGGACAGGGCTGGATGGTCCCAGGCTGGGACCAGGGAATGGGGTGGGAATGGGATTGGGATGGCATTAGGGATGGGATTTGGATTGGGATTGGGATTTGGATTGAGGTGAAATGGGAATGGGAAGGGGAGTGGGAATGGAATTGGGATTTGGATTGGGATTGGGGTGGAATGAGATTGGGGTTGAGATGGGATTTGGATTGGGATAGGATTGGAAAAGGGAATGGGAATGGGATTTGGATTGAGATTGGGATTTGGATGGAATGGGGTGGGTTTGGGATTTGGGTTGGGATTAGGATTCAGATGGGATGGCATTGGAAATGGGATGGTGTGGGATTGGGGTTGGGGCTGGGATTGGGATGGGGTTGGGATGGGAGTGAATTGGGATCAAATGGGACGAGATGGATGGGATGGAGTTGAGTTGAGATAAAAGGGATCAGGTGCGAGAGGATTGGAATGAGACGGGAGGAGAAGAAATCAAACAGGAGGGAAGGAAATGGGGTGGGATGGATTTGGGATGAAAGGGAAGGGAAGGGAAGGGAAGGGAAGGGAAGGGAAGGGAAGGGAAGGGGAAGGGAAGGGAAGGGAAGGGAAGGGAAGGGAAGGGAAGGGAAGGGAAGGGAAGGGGAAGGGAAGGGAAGGGAAGGGAAGGGAAGGGAAGGGAAGGGAAGGGAAGGGGAAGGGAAGGGAAGGGAAGGGAAGGGAAGGGGAAGGGGAAGGGAAGGGGAGGTTTCGGGAAGTTTCCGGGGTTCCCGCCGCTCTCCCCCCGTTCCCATGGCAACGCCCCCCCCGCCCACAAGGGGGCGCCCCGCGGAGCGCGCGCCGCCTCCATTATCTGCCCCGCCCCTTAGCAACGCCTGTTGGCAACAGTCCCGCCCCTTAGCAACGGCCCGGGAAGCGCAGCCTGGGGGCGTGGCCTTGGTGTATGATTGACGTGCATCTCGACCAATAGAAGCGAGGCTTGGGGGAGCGCCAGCCAATAGGAGCGAGCGGGCGTGCCCGCCCAGCGGGAAGCGGGCAGCGGGAGCGGCGGGGTGAGCGGGGCACGGCGGCAGCGCGGGGGACACTGGGGACACTGGGGGACACTGGGGACACCCGGGGGGTGGCAAAGGGACCGGGGCAGCCCCGCGGAGGGGCGGGGGAACCGCGGGGGATGGCGGAGGGAAAACGGGGCCGGGAGCGCTCGGGAACGGAGAGGGAGGGGAGGACAATCGCGACCCCGGTGTCCCCTCGCGGTGTCCCCTGTGCTGTCACCCCCATCCTGAGGTTTGGTGACACCTTCGCCCCCACTCAGTGTGGCTTAAAACGCCCCTAAATCCCTGGATTATCCCCCCATCCCGAGAGGCTCCCCCCGTTCTAGCTCGGTTTTGTTTCATTTCATCTTTTTTTCCCCGAAATTTTGGGTTGTTTTTTGGCTTTTTTTCCCCGAAATTTTGATTATTTTTTGTTTTTTTCCCATGGATTTGCCGGTCCAGCCCTTGCATGGCGCGATCGCAGCAAGGAGGAGGAGGTTGGACCCTTCAGCTCCATCCTGGTGGGATTTTTTGGGGGGGATGTCACATCCCGAATTCCCCGCTCCGCGCTCGCGTTTATCCCGGGAAAAAGCGATTTGGGAAGCGCTCCAAGTCTGGGATCTGCGCTGCTGCTTCCAGCCTGGAAAACATCCCCAAAACTCGGGGACTTTTTTTTTTTTTTTTTGGGGAGGAAAAAAAAGGGGGGAAACTAAGGCAGGCGCGGGGGGTGCGAATTCCCAAATTCCCGCTTTTCCCGGAGATTTGGGATGTGGGAATTCCCATTCCTGTCCCTGGCTCCTCCCCGCCGGGATCGCGGCCACCTCGGGGCCACCTCGGGGCCACCTCGGGGCCACCTCGGTGTCACGGCTGTCCCCGCGGTGGGGTGGGGACGGGACGGAATCGGCGCCTGCCCGTTCATTGCCGCCCCATTCCCGCAGAATTCCCGGACGATGTCCCCCCGGCCGCTGACACTGGGGACAGCGACAACGCCGGGCGGCGCGGGGGACAGATGGCGACAGCCGGCAAGGGTGAGTCCCCAAATCCCCTCGCGCATCCAGGGATTTCAGGGATTTCCCGGAGTTTTGGGGTCCCCCTCTGTCCCCACATCCAGGGGTTTGAGGGAGCCCAAAATCCCGAGGGATCTTTGCGGGATTCCTTTGTGCTCCGGAAATTTCCCTGGGAATGGGGCTGGGGGCGGCTCCTTCCCGGTGAGACTGAGGAGATTCCCAGGAAAAAAAAAAAAAAAAAAAAGGGTCGGGGACATCCTGGAGGGGACTCTGAGCCCCCCTTGGGGGGAGGCGGTGACCCCGAGGGTCCAACAGGTTCTGATCCCAGAAATTCCGGATCCAGGGGATTCCCTGATCCCACAAATCCCAGAAATCCCAGATCCAGGGGATGCTCAGATCCCAAAAATCCCAGAAATCCCAGATCCAGGGGATGCTCAGATCCCAAAAATCCCAGATCAAGGGGGTTCCCTGATCCCAGAAATCCCAGATCCAGGAGATTCCCTGATCCCAGAAATCCCAGATCCCGGGGATCCCAGATCTCAGAAATCCCAGGTCCAGGAGATTCCCCGTTCCCACAAATTCCACAAATCCCATAAATCCCTAATCCAAGGGATTCCCAGATCCCACAAATCCCAGATCCAGGAGATTCCCCGATCCCAGAAATCCCAAAAATCCCAGATCCAAGAGATTCTCTGATCCCAGAAATCCCAGGTCCAGGGGATTCCCTGCTCCCAGAAATCCCAGAATTTTCCCGGGGAAAAATCCCCACCTTCCTCCTGCTCCAGCGCCACTCTTCCCAGAGGGTCCGTGCCTGGGAGGAGGTGGCCAAATACTGTCCCCAAGTGCCACCAGGGTGCCAAAATCTAATTAGACAACATCAATTTGGGATTATCAAGGTTTGGGATTGGGATTCCCGGGCTGGGATCGGGACCCGGGATCCGCTTGGATCCTTCGGGATCGCCACGGCCGCGCCCGGGAGGGTCCCCCGCGTGTCCCCACGCGTGTCCCCACGCTGCCACCGTGTCCCCTCGCTGTCCCCCCGGAGTGCGGGGCGGAACAATCGCGGCTCGTTAAATCGCGGCTCGTTAAACCGCGGGATTCCCAGCAACAAAGAGCCTTTTCTTCAGGCGACAAGGGAGGCGACAATCTGCTGCTGGCGGCGGTGACAATCTGCTGCCAGCTGGGAGCGGGGCCGGGGCTCGGCGGGAGGAGGAGGAGGAGGAGGAGGAAGGGGCGGATTTTCCATGGAAGCGGCGCACGTGGAAAATCCCACGGGATCTTGTGGGCCCCCGTGGGGACAGCGCTGTCCCCAAGCTGGTGGCCGCCCCCCGCAGAGCCCTGGCCTGTCCTGGCTTTGTCACAGCCGTGTCACCTTCCCCCGTGTCACCTTCCCGCGGCACCGCAGCGGAGCCTGCCGAGCCTGGGGACCCTCGGGGACACTTGGGGACCCTCGGGGACACTTGGGGACCCTCTGGACATCAGCTGGTGGCCGGTCCCTGCTGGGAGAGCAGCTGGCTGTGGTCGCTGTCACTTGTGTCCCTCTGTCCCTGTGTCACTTTTCCTAAGGACATCACGGGAGGGAGCGGAGCCTGCCGAGCCTGGGGACATTTGGGGACATTTGGGGACATTTGGGGACCCTCTGGACATCAGCTGGTGGCGCTTCCACGCTCTCCTCCCTTGTCACCTGTCCCCTGCCACCTGTCACCTCTGTCCCCGTGTCCCCAGAATGTGTCACTTGTCCTGAGGACATCACAGGAGGGAGCGGAGTCTGCCGAGCCTGGGGATGCTTGGGGACATTTGGGGACCCTCGGGGACACTTGGGGATCCCTCGGGGACACTTGGGGACCCTCTGGACATCAGCTGGTGGCCGGTCCCTGCTGGGAGAGCAGCTGGCTGTCACCGCAGGTCCCCTATGACCCAGGTGACACAGGGAGGAGGTGACAGGGCAGCCCCTCCTGGTGCCACCACGCTCCGCCCATGTCCCCAGCTCGAGGCCACCTCCCCTCGGGGACACGGCTGTGACCGGGGGCTTTGTCACCTGCAGGCAGCAAGGCCAGGGGGACAGGAGTGCGCTTCGCCCCCCAGGGCCACCCCCAGGAGGGGACCCACGGCCACGTCCACTTCCAGGAGCAGCTGCACGACTCGGCCGTGATGGTGACAGAGGACAAGGACGGCCACTTCCTGGTCAAGGTGGGGGACACGGGGACAGCAGCGGGACTCCAGAGCTCCCAGCTCCCGAAAATCCCCGGATTTTGAGGCGCTCCCACCCCGGAATTCCGTGTCATTCCCTAGGGCTGCTCCTGAAGTCACCAACTCCAGATTGTCCCGTTTGTCCCCGCATTGGGGGTGGCTTTGGGGACACGGGGGACACGCGGCACTGTCCCCTCCGCCCGGCTTTGGGGCCGCTCTGGATCCCTCCACTCCCGTTCCCACATCCCTTTCCCGCTGATCCGAAGGGCTCCGGGCGGAGGGGGCGGTGCCAGGGGAGGGGACAAGGAGCCACCCGCGGTGCCACCGCCGTGTGGCACCTGCAGCTGCCACCGGCGCTGAGTCAGAGCCTCGTGGCGGGCGCGGGAGGCCGGAATTCCATCCCAAATCGGGGGAGGCTGTTGTTGTTTTCCCTGCACGTGATGAGGGGGTGGCAGTGCCACCCACGGGGACACGGGGACACAGGCTCGGGATGCTCCTGGGAAAAGATCTTGGGGGTTTTTTTGTTGGTTTTTTCTCCCAGTGCTGAGCGTTTTTCTGGGGGGTTTAAAGGGATAAATCCCGGAATGGTTTGGGAGGAAAGTGGGGGAGAGGTTGGAGCTCATCCTGATTCCTTGGACACTTCCAGGGGTCCTGGGGCTGCTCTGGGAATTCCATTCCAGCCAGGAATTCCTTCCCAAAATCCCTGTGTCCTGTCCCTCCAGGCCTTGTCCCAAATTCCAGCTCTCCTGGAGCCCCTGCAGGGACTCTGAGCATCCCCTGGAATTTTCCCTTCTCCAGGGAACATTCCCAGCTCTCCCAGAGCAGAGGGGCTCCAGAATCCTGGAATGATTTGGGTTGGGAGGGACCTTAAATCCCATCCCAATCCCACCCCACCCATGGCAGGGACTGTCCCAGGTGGATCCAACCTGGCCTTGGAAAATCCCCGGGATCCAGGGGCAGCCACAGCAAATCTGGGAATCCCAGCCCAGGCAGGAATTCCTTCCCAAATCCCAGCCCCACCTCCCCATTCCCTGTGTCCTGTCCCCAGTTCCAGCTCTCCTGGAGCCCCTTGATCCTTTCCCAGCTGTTTGGGATGATCCCAGCCCACGGGGGATTTTGGGAATTCCACCCTCTGGAAGCTGGCCCCGGATTCTCCCTCAGGGATCGTTCCCAGCTCGCTCCTTTCCCAAAATGGTTTTTTCCAAGGCTCAGGAGTGCTCTGGTTTTTGTCATGACAGTGGAGAAGAGGCTCTGCTGCCTTTTCCAGGAGCAGCTGGAAAACCTCTCCCTGCTCCTGTGACATCCACGGGTCATTATCCCCAGATTTTTGTCCTAAAATTCTGTATTTTTCCAGCGTTTTTTGGGGGCAAAATCACCTTTTCCTGATTTATTTCCTAGATTATTTCCTATATTATTTCCTATTAATTATTTCCTGATTTTTTTTTAGGGTACAAATCCCTCCTCCTAACACAGGATTTAACAGGGGGAACGTTTAGGATACAAATCCCTGTCCCCACCTTCCTGGGGACTCTCCAGCGTCCCTTGTCCCCAAGGGGGGAGGGAAGGGAGGTGACAATGGTGACAATGGCGATGTCACCGCCCCCTCTCTCACCCCATATCCCGCTTTTCCAGGTGGGATTCCTGAAGATCCTCCACAAGTACGAGATCACCTTCCTGCTGCCCCCCAGGCTGGGGAAGGACGTTTGTCCCCTCCCTGTCCCCAGCCCCAACCTGCGTGTCATCAGCGTCACCTCCCTGCCCGAAGGTACCGTGTCCCCTCCTTTGTCCCCGTGTCCCCTCCTTTGTCCCCAGTGTCCCCATGCTGGGCCCGGCCCTTTTTCCAAAGGGGGAGGGGAGGCCACACCCAGGTGTCCCGTCGGGGAGGTGACAACTCCTCGTTCTCAGGGATGTCCCCAAATCCCTTTATTTTGTTGTTGTTGGGATTTTCCTTTCCTGAGGGTTTCTGTGGGTGAGGGGACAGCAGACCCTGACAAGGGACAGGGACAGGGATTGCCCCAGGGGACAGGGACAGCCCCAAGAGGTGCCACCCTCCACTTTGGGGACAATTGGGCACTGCCACATCTATGGGATCCCAGAGCGGGACCTGGGGCACAGCTGAGTGTCACCCTGGGCTGGGTGGCAGTGCCTGGGGACAGCTGAGTGTCACCCTGGGCTGAGTGGCAGTTTTTGGGGGACAGCTGAGTGTCACCCTGGGCTGGGTGGCAGTTTTTGGGGACAGCTGAGTGTCACCCTGGGCTGGGTGGCAGTGCCTGAGGGACAGCTGAGTGTCACCCTGGGCTGAGTGGCAGTTTTTGGGCACAGCTGAGTGTCACCCTGGGCTGGGTGGCAGTTTTTTGAGGGACAGCTGGGAGTGTTACCCTGGGCTGGGTGGCAGTTTTGGGGACAGCTGAGTGTCACCCTGGGCTGGGTGGCAGTGCCTGGTGATAGCTCAGTGTCACCCTGGGCTGGGTGGCAGTGCCTGGGGACAGCTGAGTGCCACCCTGGGCTGGGTGGCAGTGCCTGGTGATAGCTCAGTGTCACCCTGGGCTGGGTGGCAGTTTTTGGGGGACAGCTGAGTGTCACCTGGGCTGGGTGGCAGTTTTTGGGCACAGCTGAGTGTCACCCTGGGCTGGGTGGCAGTTTTTGGGGGACAGCTGAGTGTTACCCTGGGCTGGGTGGCAGTTTTGGGAGAGTGTCACCCCGGGCTGGGTGACAGTTTTTGGGGACAGCTGAGTGCCACCCTGAGCTGGGTGGCAGTGCCTGAGGACAGCTGAGTGTCACCCTGGGCTGGGTGGCAGTTTTTGGGGACACGGGCTCTGCTCTGAGGACACCGCAGGTCCCTGGGGCCACCTCGGTGCCATCCCAGTTGTCCCACAGCCAATGGGTGCTGTTCCCACCTCTCTGTCCCCTCGGGGCTTTGGTGTCACCTCCCGGCGGTGGGGACAGGGCGGGGCGGGGCTCTGGTGTCACCCGCCGCTGACTCCAGCCCAAAAAAGCGCTTTAGGGTTTGTTTGGAGATTCCCAAGCAGGGCTGGGATCGGGATCGGGATCGGGATTAGAGCCGAGATCGGGGTCGGGATTTAGACTGGGATCAGGGCTGAGATCAGAGCCAGGATTAGGGCTGGAATCAGGACCGGGATTGGAGCCAGGAGCTGGGATCAGGATCAGGATTGGGACCGGGATTGGGATCAGAGCCGAGACTGGGACTGGGATCAGGGCTGGAATCAGGACTGGGATCTGGACCAGGATTGGGACTGGAATCGTGATTGGGATCAGAGCTGGGACTGGGATCAGGGCTGGAATCAGGACTGGGGTCGGGACCAGGATTGGGACTGGAATCGGGATTGGGATTGGGATCAAAACTGGGACTGGGACTGGGATCAGGGCTGGAATCAGGACTGGCGTCGGGACCAGGATTAGAGCCGGGATCAGGAACGGGACTGGGATTGAGGCCAAAAACAGGACTGGAATTGGAGCCAAGATTAGGATTGGAGCTGGATTTGGGATTAGATCTGAGATCAGGATTGGAGCTGAGATTTGGATTAGAGCTGTGATTGGATTAGATCTGGGATCAGAATTGGAGCCAGGATCAAGATTGGAACTGGGATTGGAGGTAAATCAGGATTGAAGAGGGGATCAGGATTGGGGCTGGGATCAGGATTGGAGCTGGGATCAGGATTGGGGCTGGGATCAGGATTTGAGTTGGGATTGGGATTAGATCCAGGATCAGGAGTGGGATTGGAGCAGGGATCAGGATTGGGGGTGGGATCAGGATTGGAGCTGGGATCAGGATTGAAGCGGGGATCAGGATTGAAGCGGGGATCAGGATTGAAGCAGGGATCAGGATTGGAGCTAGGATCAGGATTGGGGCTGGGATTAGGATTGGGGCTGGGATCAGGATTTGAGTTGGGATTGGGATTAGAGCCGGGATCAGGATTGGGGATAGGATTGGGATTGGAGCAGCGATCAGGGCCAGGGCCTCTCTAGAGCAGAAGAAAAGAGCCCTGGGGTGCCCCATGAGCTCTGGGTAGAGTGGGGGGCACAGGCAGGGAATATTCGGGAAGGGTGGGAGGGATGGGAAAGGCACAGGCAGGGAGGGAAGGGTCAGGGAAGTGCAGGCAGGGCAGGGGAGGTTCGAGGAGGGCAGGGAAGGTACAGGCAGGCACAGGCAGGGTGAGGGGGGCACAGGCAGGGTGAGGAGGGCACAGGCAGGGCAGGGAAGGTTCAGGGAGGTGCAGGCAGGGCAGGGGAGGTTCGAGGAGGGCAGAGAAGGTGCAGGCAGGTACAGGCAGGGCAGGAAGGGTTCAGGCAGGGCAGGGAAGGCACAGGCAGGGGTGAGGAGGGTACAGGCAGGGTGAGGGAGGGGGCACAGGCAGGGCAGGGGGAAAGGTTCAGGGAGGTGCAGGCAGGGCAGGGGAGGGTCCGAGGAGGGGGCAGGGAAGGTACAGGCAGGTACAGGCAGGGTGAGGAGGGCACAGGCAGGGGTGAGGGAGGGCACAGGCAGGGCCGGGAAGGGTTCAGGGAGGTGCAGGCAGGGCAGGGGAGGTTCGAGGAGGGCAGGGAAGGTACAGGCAGGCACAGGCAGGGTGAGGAGGGCACAGGCAGGGTGAGGAGGGCACAGACAGGGTGAGGAGGGCACAGGCAGGGCAGGGGAAGGGGTTCAGGGAGCTTCAAGGAGGGCAGGGGAAGGTTCAGGGAGGTGCAGGCAGGGCAGGGGGAGGTCCGAGGGAGGGCAGGGAAGGTACAGGCAGGTACAGGCAGGGTGAGGGAGGGCACAGACAGGGGTGAGAGAGGGCACAGGCAGGGGCAGGGAGAGGTTCAGGGAGGTGCAGGCAGCACAGGGGGAGGGTTCGAGGGAGGGCAGGGGAAGGTACAGGCAGGCACAGGCAGGGTGAGGGAGGGCACAGGCAGGGTGAGGGGGGCACAGGCAGGCTCTGGCAGCGTTCCAGCAGTTTCTCCCGTGGCAGGGCACAGCGTGCGCTGCGAGTACACGGCGCACAGGGAGGGGGTGCTGAAGGAGGAGCTGCTCCTGGCCGGACACGGCCCCGGCCACATCAAGGTCACCGTCCAGGCCCGGATCATGGGTAAGAGGCTCTGGGGGGGTTCTGGGGTCCCTCCTGTCCCCTCTCCTCCTCTCACAGGCCCAGCCATTTTCCCAGTTGTCCCAGTTCAGGTGTGGTGTCATCCCAGCTCCAGGGCAGCGCTGAGGAATTGCCCAAAATGGGTGATTTCATCCCAAAAATTCCCCAGCCTGGGGATTGAGGAGAGCACTGGGAAGGGGTGAAGGGAGGGGGTGGGGGTGACCCCAATGTCCCCTGGGCCCCTGTGCCTGGCTGGGTCACCCCTGTCACTGTGACCCCTTTGTCCCTGGGATGTCCCCTGTCCCTGAGACCCCTTTGTCATTGGGACCCTCCTATTAACTCCAACACCCCCTTGCTCCCCGTGTCCCCCACCGCATATCCCAGCCACCCCCAGCCCCCTTTGTCCCCTGAGGTTGTCACACCCCTGGGCAGTAACCAGTCCCACAAGGGACAACACATTCCTCACCCACTCATGCCTGGCATTGCTGGGGTGGACAAACCCCTGCAAGCTTAAAACCCCCAAAACCCCCCTAAAAAGGGGCGTTGCCACCCTCCCCAAAGGGTGGGCAGGGAGCTGTCCCCGAGCCGTGTCTGTGCTGTCCCCAGACCGCCACCACGGCACGCCGATGCTGCTGGACGGGGTGCGCTGCGTGGGAGCCGAGCTGGAGTACGACTCGGAGCAGAGCGACTGGCACGGCTTCGACTGACCCCAGGCCCCACCCCGGGGGTCTCCCAAAGTCCCCAAAGAACTTTGGGGGACGGTCCCCAAAGCGGGCGGGGGGACCCCGCTTGTCGCTGCTGCCGCTGCTTCGCCCTCACCCCGCAGCCCTGGGGGGGTTTGGGGGAATTGTGCCTCTTGGGGTAGGAATTTTCCTCTTCCCTGGGCTGGGGGAGGAATTTTGCCTGTGGAATGTGGGGTGGGAGCGGGGAGCCCCCTGTGGCTCCGGGGTTGGGGTCATGTCCCCCGGCCGTGTCCATGTGTTGCTGCCAGCGCCTCTTTTATCGGGTTTTTTTTTCCTGTTTTTCTCAGATTTTTCCTCTTTTTTTCCCCTCTTTTCCCCTTTTTTAACTCGTGGTACAAAGGACCAGGATCAGTTTCAGGAGGTTTTATGTGCCTATATATATATATCTATATATATCTATAAATATAAAGATATCTTACATGCCTGGTGAGGGTTAAAATACAAAATCTGACCTTGGGAAGGAGTAAAATCCCACTGGGAATGGGCTGGGAGCCCAGATGTCCTCCATGAACCTGCCCAGAGGAACAGGGGACACCTCCAGGTGAATAATCCCAAATAGTCCTGGATGGGGAATGGGGAGGGGTCATGGGGCAAATTCCAGTTAGAAGGGGGCTGGGAGAGGATGGGAAGTCTCCAGGATAAGTGGGGGGGTCTCAGTCTGGGGGAGATCAATGGTGCCAGCTCCTGGGGTGGTCCCCACAATGACAGGAGGTCTCAGCTGGCGTGGAAATGGATGGTGGCATCTCCAGGAAGGGCTCAGTTGGGCAGGAAGTTGATGGTGGCATCTCCCAGGGGTGTCCTCACAGTGACAGGGACTCTCAGTTGGGCAGGAAGTTGATGGTGGCACGTCCTGGTGTTGTCCCCACAATGGCAGGGACTGTCAGTTGGGCTGGAAGTTGATGGCGACATCTTGCCAGGGGTGTCCCCACAGTGACAAGGGTCCCTCAGGTGGACAGGAATTCAATGGTGGCACATCATGAGGGTGTCCCCATGATGACAGGAGGGTCTCAGTTGGAGATTAATTCAATGGTGGAGTCTCCAGGAAGGTCTCAGTTGGACAGGAAGTCGATGGTGACACATCCTGGGTCACCCTAGTTGGACAGGAAGTTGATGGTGGCACATCCTGGCTTGTCTCATTTGGACAGGAAGTCGATGGTGGCACATCTCCTCAGTTGGACAGGAAGTTGATGGTGGCACATCCCAGGGCCCCTCAGTTGGACCAGAAGTCAATGGTGGCTCATCCTGGGTGGTTTCAGTTGGACAGGAAGTTGATGGTGGCACATCCTGGGTGGTCCTAGCTGGACAGGAAGTTGATGGTGGCACATCCCCTCAGTTGACAGGAAGTCAATGGTGGCATGTCCCAGGGCTCCTCAGTTGGACAGGAAGCCGATGGTGGCACATCCTGGGTTGTCCCAGTTGGACAGAAAGTCAATGGTGACAGGTCCTGGGTGTGTCCCCACATGATGAAGACTCTCAGTTGGACAGGAAGTCAATGGTGGCACATCCTGGGTTGTCTCAATTGGACAGGAAGTTGATGGTGGCATATCCCCTCAGACAGGAAATCAATGGTGGCACGTCCTGGGTGGTCCTAGTTGGACAGGAAGTTGATGGTGGCATGTCCCCTCAGTTGACAGGAAGTCAATGGTGACAGGTCCTGGGGTTGTCCCCACAATGATAAAGACTCTCAATTGGACAGGAAGTCAATGGTGGCACGTCCTGAGTGGTCTCAATTGGACAGGAAGTTGATGGTGGCACAGCCTGAGGATGTCCCCATGATGACAGGGGGTTCTCAGCTGGAGATGAATTCAATGGTGGAGTCTCCAGGAAGGTCTCAGCTGGACAGGAAGTGGATGGTGGCACGTCCCCTCAGTTGGACAGGAAGTCGATGGTGGCACATCACAGGTGGCGGTCTCAGTTGGACAGGAAGTTGATGGTGGCACGTCCCCTCAGTTGGACAGGGAAGTCAATGGTGGCACGTCCCCTCAGTTGGACAGGAAGTGGATGGTGGCATGTCCCCTCAGTTGGACAGGAAGTCAATGGTGGCACGTCCCCTCAGTTGGACAGGAAGTCGATGGTGGCACGTCCCCTCAGTTGGACAGGAAGTCAATGGTGGCACGTCCCCTCAGTTGGACAGGAAGTCGATGGTGGCACGTCCCCTCAGTTGGACAGGAAGTGGATGGTGGCACGTCCCCGGGCTCCTCAGTTGGACAGGAAGTCGATGGTGGCCCTCACGCTGCGCGCCGTGCGCGTGTCCAGCGCCGTCACCTTGATCTCGGTGTCCCCGAACTGCATGCTGGCGCGGATCTCGCGCCGGCCCCGCGCCGCGCCCGCGTCCCCCGCGTCCCCCAGCTCCAGGCTGATGGTGCCGCACTTCCTGACGCCGGGGTCGGTGATGTACACCACGTCGTCGCTGTCGCAGCAGTAGATGTTGATGATGGTGCGGCGCTGGCCCGGCCTGGCCGGGCAGTAGCTCCTCTGCACCACCTCCCCCAGCGCCACCGACTGGTCCACGGTCACGAACTTCTCAAAGATGTCTGTGCACCAGTTCTTGCCCTCCTTGACCAGCAGCTTCTCCCTGCGGGTGCTTCCCCTCCACGAACTTGTTGAGGACGCCCACGCCGTAGGTGAGGGGCGAGCGGCGCACGCGCACCACGCCGGGGTCCAGGCCGAAGAGCACGGCCCCCTTGAGGATGGTCAGCCCCACGTCCTGCGGGACGATGACCCGGCAGCGGCGGCCGAAGGCGGCCTGCACCGCCCGCTGCAGCATGGCCGACTCGGCGAAGCCGCCCACCAGGAACAGGAACTTGATGCCTTGCACCTCGGGTTTCTTCAGGAGGGTGTCTGGAGAGGAGGGGTGAAAAGGGGAGGTTTGGCATTGAGCTGGTGGGGAAGTGATGGGAGGCTAGGGATGAGGGGAGTTTAGGAATGGGGGCGGTTCCAGGGATGGAATGGGGCCCTAGGGACAAGGAGGGTTCTAGGGACAAGGAGGGTTCCAGGGACAAGAAGGGTTCCATGGACGATAGGGGTTCTAGGGACAAGGAGGATTCCAGGGACAATGGGTGTTCTAGGGACAAGGAGGGTTCCAGGGACAAGAAGGGTTCCAGGGACAAGGAGGATTCCAGGAACATTGGGGGTTTTAGGGACAAAAAGTGTTCCAGGGACAAGGAGGGTTCTAGGGACAATGGGAGTTCCAGGGACAATGGGGGTCCCAGGGACAAGGAGGGTTCCAGGGGCAGGGAGGGTTCCAGGGACAAGGAGGGTTCCATGGACAATGGGGGTTCTAGGGACAAGGAGAATTCCAGGGACAAGAAGGATTCCAGGGACAAGGAGGGTTCCAGGGACAAGAAGGGTTCCAGGGACAAGGAAGGTTCCATGGACAATGGGGGTTCCAGGGACAAGGAGGGTTCCAGGGATAAGAGGTTTCAGGGACAAGGAGTGGTCCTAGCAACAGTGGGGTTCCAGGAATAAAAGGTCCCCAGGGGCAAGAGGGAGTTCCAGGGTCAGAGAGGCTTCCAGGGACAACGGGATTCCAGGGATAAAAGGTTCCAGGGACAAGGGGTGGTTCTAGGGACAGTGGGGTTCCAGGGATAAAGGGTTTCTCGAGACAAGGGGGATTCCAATGACAAGGAAGGTTCCAGGAACAGGGGAAATCCCATGGACAAAGGGAATTCCAGGGACAATGGGGTTCTGGGGATAAAAGGTTCCCAGAGACAAAGGGGGTTCCAGGGACAAGGAGGATTCCAGTGACAAGAAGAGTTCCAGGAATGGGGGATCTCAGGGACAAGGGGAGTTCCAGGGATGGAGGGGGTTCCAGGAGCAGGGAGGGTCCCAGGGACAATGGGGTTCCAGGGATAAAAGGTTCCCAGGGACAAGAGGGATTCCAGTGACAAGGAGAGTTCCAGGAATGGGGGATCCCAGGGACAGGGAGGGTTCCAGAGACAGGGAGGGTTCCAGGAATGGGGGATCCCAGGGAGAAGGGGGGTTCCAGGGATGAAGGAGGTTCCAGGAACAGGGGTGGTCCCAGGGATGGAGGGGGTCCCAAGGACAAAGGGGGTCCCAAGGTGTGGGATTGTCCTGGAGATGGGGGGATCGCTCAGGCATGGGATGGTCCCAGCAGTGGGGGCCCATAGGGACAGGGATGGTCCCAGGGACAGGAAGGATCCCAGGGATGGGGGGCTCCCAGGAACAGGGGGGGTGTCCCAGGGATGGGGAATGACCCCAGGGACAGAGGGCGGGACAGGGACAGGGGCTGCCGCGGAAGGCACCGCACCGATGTGCTGGATGATGTGGGTGATGGTGGGCTGGAACAGCTCGCTCATGGCCTCGGGGGACATCCGCAGCATCCCTTGGGACGACCACTTCACCAGGTTGACACTGGGGACACACAGGGGACCCGGTGACAGGGAACTCCCACCCGGCCCTTCCCTGTCCCGTCCCCTCCCACCCCAGCACCGCCCCCCCGTGTCACCGAGCTGTCCCTCACTTGCTCTTGCGCAGCGCGGTCTCCACGTTGTGGCCGCGGTGTTTGCGGTAGAAGTCGATGAAGGAGAAGGGCAGGGAGATGTTGAGGGGGCTGCAGCGGCTGGGGGCGGCCGCGCGCTTCCGCGCCTCGAAGGCGATGGTCAGGTCCACCCAGGCCGCCGGCCGCTTGGCCTTGAAGGTGGCGATGAAATCGTCGCCGAAGATGTGGCACAGGAGCTTCTCGAAGGCCAGGTCCACGCCCACGGCCCCGTAGGGACCTCCTGAGGGGGGAGGGTGGGGTCAGGAGGTGGCCCCCGTGGTGGCCGTGTGCCCGTGGTGGCCGTGTCCCCCCTCACCGCGTTCTCCCACCTCTCCATGTCCCCATGTCCTCCACATTCCCACATCCCTGTGTCTGCTTTGTCCTCATGTCCCCCCATCTCCACGTCCCCCATCTCCTCATGTCCCCATATCCTCCATATCCCCCACATTCCCGTGTCCCCATGTTCTCCATGTCCCCCATGTCCTCCATGTCCTCATGTCCTCCATGTCCCCATGTCCCCCATCACCACTTCCCTGTGGTCCCCATGTCCCCCATCCCAATGTCCTCATGTCTTCTACGTCCCCTGTCCTGATGTCCTCATGTCCCCCATCTCCCCGTCCTCCATGCCCCCATGTCTTCCCAACACTATATCTCCCACATCCCCTACATTCCTATGTCCCCAAATCCCCCATGTCACCCATGTCCTCCATGTCCCCATGTGGTCCCCATGTCCCCCATCCTCATGTCCCCATGTCCCCCCAACACCATATCCCCACATCCCCCACATTCCCGTGTCCCCATGTCCCCAGTTGCCACGTCCTTGTCTCCCCCATGTCCCTCATGTCCCCCATCCCCATGTCCCTGTGGCACCCTCATCTCCCTGTCCCATGTCCCCCATGTCCCCCCTCCCCATATCCTCAGGTCCCCACACATCCCCGTGCCACCCCATCACCCTGTCCCCATGTGCCCCATCCCCATGTCCTTGTAGCATCCATGTCCCCATGTCCCCGGGTCCCACACACGCCCCTGTGCCCTCCACCTCACCCCCTTGTCCCTCTGTCCCCCTCACCCACCATCCCCATCCTCCCTGCCCCTTCTTGTCCCCAAAATCCACTCCTGTCCCTTCTTGTCCCCAAAATCCTTCCCTGTCCCTCTGTCCCCTCTCTGTCCCGCCGGTCCCCCTGCACTTCCCCTCGCCGCCACCAGGTGGAGCCACAGCCCCACTCACGACCAAGATCGCAGCCTGGATTTGGGGTCCCAGCCTGGATTTGGGGTCCCAGCCCGGATTTGGGGTTCCCAGCCCGGGTCTGGGGTCCCAGCCCAGGTTAGGGTCCCAGCCTGGATTTGGGTTCCCAGCCCGGGTCTGGGGTCCCAGCCCGTATTTGGGGTCTCAGCCTGGGTTTGGGGTCCCAGCAGGGATTTGGGGTTCCATCCTGGGTTTAGGGTCTCAGCAGGGGTTTGGGGTCCCAGCTAGGATTTGGGGTCTCAGCCTGTATTTGGAGTTCCATCCTAGGTTTAGGGTCTCAGCAGGGGTTTGGGGTCCCAGCAGGGATTTGGGGTCCCAGCCTGGATTTGGGTTCCCAGCCTGGGTTTGGGGTGACAGCTCGGATTTGAGGTCCCGGGAGGATCCCGGAGCTGGGGAAAAAAGGAGGATAGGGCTCCTCATCCCACCCGAGGCTTTGTAGAGCTCCTTCAGCGTCCCCTGCGGCTTCTCGATCTGGTGCACGGTCAGATCCACCGTCCCCCCGCCACAATCGGCCACGATGTACCTGTCACCTGCGGGAGGGGACAGCGACAGGGGGGCAGGGCTGGGTGACCCCCCGCGACACCCACCCGGGGGTGGGAGCAGCCGCGGGGACACAGGGCTGCGTTTTTCCCAGGAAAAATGGATCTTGAGCCAAAATATTGGGAATTCGGGAGGGCGGAGAGACCAGGGGATGGGATGGTGGCAGGGAGACCCCGCCCCTTCTGTGGGGTCAAGGGACAGACCCCAACCGTGTCACGCCTTGCGGGTGGCTCTGCCACCTAGGGGACATCCAGGGGGACCCCGAGATTTGGGAATGTCCAGTGGGATTCCCTCCCGCTCGTACCTGCCTGCATCTCCGACCAGAGCTCGCCCACTCCCGACTCCACCAGGAAGGTTCGGCTGTGCCGGGATCGCCGGAGCTGCTCCCGGGCTGGGGACAGAGCCGGGGGTCAGCGCTGGGGTCAGCGCTGGGGTCAGCAGTGGGGTCAGCAGTGGGGTCAGCAGTGGGGTCAGCGGTGGGGTCAGCACTGGGGTCAGCGCTGGGGTCAGCACTGGGGTCAGCACTGGGGTCAGCAGCTGGGGTCAGCAGTGGGGTCAGCTGGGGTCAGCAGTGGGGTCAGCACTGGGGGTCAGCACTGGGGTCAGCACTGGGGTCAGCAGTGGGGTCAGCAGTGGGGTCAGCAGTGGGGGTCAGCGCTGGGGGTCAGCAGTGGGGTCAGCAGTGGGGTCAGCGCTGGGGGTCAGCAGTGGGGTCAGCACTGGGGTCAGCAGTGGGGTCAGCAGTGGGGTCAGCAGTGGGGTCAGCACTGGGGTCAGCAGTGGGGTCAGCAGTGGGGTCAGCACTGGGGTCAGCAGTGGGGTCAGCAGTGGGGTCAGCTGGGGTCAGCAGTGGGGTCAGCGCTGGGGTCAGCAGTGGGGTCAGCAGTGGGGTCAGCACTGGGGTCAGCACTGGGGTCAGCAGTGGGGTCAGCAGTGGGGTCAGCAGTGGGGTCAGCACTGGGGGTCAGCAGTGGGGTCAGCAGTGGGGTCAGCACTGGGGTCAGCACTGGGGTCAGCACTGGGGGTCAGCACTGGGGTCAGCACTGGGGGTCAGCAGTGGGGTCAGCAGTGGGGTCAGCGCTGGGGTCAGCACTGGGGTCAGCACTGGGGTCAGCAGTGGGGTCAGTGCTGGGGTCAGCAGTGGGGTCAGCAGTGGGGGTCAGCAGTGGGGTCAGCAGTGGGGTCAGTGCTGGGGTCAGCTGGGGGTCAGCAGTGGGGTCAGCTGGGGTCAGCAGTGGGGTCAGCAGTGGGGTCAGTGCTGGGGGTCAGCAGTGGGGGTCAGCACTGGGGTCAGCAGTGGGGTCAGCAGTGGGGTCAGTGCTGGGGTCAGCGCTGGGGTCAGCAGTGGGGTCAGCTGGGGTCAGCTGGGGGTCAGCAGTGGGGTCAGTGCTGGGGTCAGCAGTGGGGTCAGCACTGGGGTCAGCAGTGGGGTCAACAGTGGGGTCAGCAGTGGGGGTCAGTACTGGGGTCAGCATATCGCCCCCATTTCCCTGGATCCGCCCCATTGCCCCGGACCCTCCCCAGTCCCGCTGTGGGGTTTGTACTGGGAGCGCTGGTGTCCGCTCCTCTCCACCATGATCCGGGTTTCCCGCTGCCCTGCTGCGATCCCACAGGATCCCGTGGGATCTCCCACCCCGGGCGATGCCGCCTCCGCCCCACAGCCCGGGTGGGGTTTCCTCTGCTCCCCCCAGCCCCGGGGACATCGAGGCCGCCCGGAAGGGACGGGATGAGCTGGGAAAGGTCGGGGTGGTCCTGGGATATTTTTGGCGCGTGGATGATTCCTCGTCCTTGGGATCAGCTCGGGATCATAAATCCCATCACAAATCTCCGTCTGGGATCGCCAGCAGCACATCCCAGTTCCGGGGTTTGGTCCCAGCTGGGCAAACTGGGGCTGTCCCAGTAAAGCCCAGGATCCCATCCATGGTGGGGGCAGAGTCCCTGGAGGTGGCCCAGGGACACGGGGTGGTGGCCAAAGTGGCGGGAGGGGACACGGCTCGGGGGCTTCTGGGAAAGCGGGAAAAAATGTCCTGGATTTGGGGGAGGGGAGTGGGGTCTCTGGGAATGTGGGGGTTTGGGAATGGGGGGTTTGGGAATGGGGGATCTCTGGGAATGGGGGGTTTGGGAATGGGGGATCTCTGGGGAATGGGGGTCTCTGGGAATAGAGTGTTTGGGAATGGGGGATCTCTGGGAATGGGGGGTTTGGGAATGGGGGGTTTGGGAATGGGGGATCTGGGGACACAGTCTCTGGGAGTGGGAAGGTCTCTGGGAATGGGGGAGGGTCAGGGAATAGGGGATCTCTAAGGAATGGGGTCTCTGGCAATGGGATTTCTGGCAATTGGGGGGGTCTCTGGGAGTGGGGGGCTGGGAGCAGGGGACCTCTGGGAATGAGATCTCTGGGAACAGGGGGTCTCTGGCAGTATGGGGGGTCTCTAGGAATGGGGATCTCTGCTAATGGGGTCTCTGGGAATGGGGGTTTCTGGAAATGGGGTCTCTGGGAATGGGGGTTTCTGGAAATGGGGTCTCTGGTGATGGGGTGTCTGGGAATGGGGGGTCTCAGAATGGGATCTCTGGGAATGGGGGTCCCTAGGAAAGAGCGTTTCTGGGAATGGGGGATCCGGGGGCAGGGGAGCTCTGGGTATAGGGGTGTGAGGATGGGAAGTCTCTGGGAATGGGGTCTCCTGGGAGGCCGAGGGGATTCTGACAGCAAGGACCCTCTAGGAATGGGATCTCTAGCAATGGGGTTTCTGGAAATGGTGGGGGGGGTCTCTGGGGACAGGGGGTCTCTGGGAATGGGGTCTCTGAGAACAGGGGGTCTCTGGGAATGGGATCTCTGGGAACAGGGGGTCTCTGGGGACAGGGGGTCTCTGGGAATGGGGGTCTCTGGGAATGGGGGTCTCTGGGGACTAGGGGGTCTCTGGGAATGGGGGTCTCTGGCAATGGGGATCAGCGGGGGTCTCTGGGGACTATGGGGGTCTCTGGGAATGGGATCTCTGGGAATGGGGGATCTTTGGCAATGGGGTCTCTGGGAACAGGGGGTCTCTGGGAATGGGGTCTCTGGAATGGGGTCTCTGGGGACAGGGGGTCTCTGGGGTCACAGGGATATTTCCTCCATCCCTCACCCTGCCGGAAGCTGGAGTCGATGGGCGGGGGCTCGGCGCCGGCCGGGGGGCGGCAGCTCAGCTCCACCAGCTGGTGCAGCCGCAGCTTGCGGCAGTAGATGGAGGCGGCCTCGGGCTCCAGCGCGATCAGCAGCTGCTCCGGCGCCTCCGGGGACACCAGCCCGGCCTGCGGGGACACGCGGGACACGGGGATCGGCACTGGCCAAGCGCCGGGTATTCACCAAAACTCAACCGGCCAGTCACGCACCCAACAGCTCAACCAACAGCCAAAACACCAAAACAACCACCCAACCAACAGCCCAACCACCCAACCAACAGCCAAAACACCAAAACAACCACCCAACAGCTCAACCAACAGCCCAACCACCCAACCAACAGCCAAAACACCAAAACAACCACCCAACAGCTCAACCACCAGCCAAAACACCAAAACAACCACCCAACCAACAGCCCAACCACCCAACCAACAGCCAAAACACCAAAACAACCACCCAACAGCTCAACCACCAGCCAAAACACCAAAACAACCACCCAACCAACAGCCCAACCACCCAACCAACAGCCAAAACACCAAAACAACCACCCAACCAACAGCTCAACCAACAGCCCAACCACCAAAACAACAGCCCAAACACCAAAACAACCACCAAACCGACAACTCAACCAACCACCCAAACCAACACCAAAGCAACCACCCAACAGCCCAAACACCCAACCAACCACCCAAACCAACAGCCCAAACACCAAAGCAACCACCCAACAGCTCAACCAACAGCCAAAACACCCAACCAACCACCCAACAGCTCAACCAACCAACCAACCACCCAACCAACAGCCAAAACACCAAACCAACCACCCAACCAACAGCCAAAACACCAAACCAACAACTCAACCAACAGCCCAACCACCAAACCAACCAACCAACCAACCAACCAACCAACCAAACCAACCAACCAACCAACCAACCAACCAACCATCCAACCACCCAACAAACAGCCCAACCACCAAACCAACTACCCAATCACTCAACCAACAGCCCAAACACCAAAGCAATCACCCATCTACTCAACTAACAACTTCACCACCCAACTAACCACCTGACCACCAACAACTATCCCATGATCCAACCACCTAAACAACCACTCAACCAACCACCCAACCAATCCACTGCTCAATCATCCAACCACTCAACCAATGAGCCAGTGAACTGATGAGCCAGCCAACATCCTGAACACCACACCAAGCATTCAACTGACCAATCAACAGCTCAACCAACCCACCACCAACCCAATCACCCAGCCAATGGCCAAACTACTCAACCAGCCACCCAACCAATGACCCACCCATTCAACCAACCAACCAACTGCTCAACCATCGACCAACAACCCAACCACTCACCCAGCCAACTGCACAATCAATGCCCTGAGTGCCAAACCAACCAACCAACCATTTAGCAGTTCAACCAACCATCCACTTAACCACCCACCTAGCAAATTATCCACCCAAAAACTTCTGGTTGGTTTAGGTTGGAAGAGACCTTAAATCCCATCCCATTCCCCCCCCATACATGGGCAGGGACACCTCCCACTGTCCCAGGTCCCCAAGCCCCCAAGTGTCCAGCCTGGCCTTGGGCACAGCCAGGGATCCAGGGGATCCACAGCAAATCTGGGAATTCCAGCCCAGCCCCTCCCCGCCCTCCCAGCCAGGAATTCCTTCCCAAGATCCCATCCAATCCCTGTCCTCTGGCAGTGGGAATTCAGTTTGAGGGAGCAAGGGGATACCCTGGGGATCACCACCCCTGTGAGCGTCACCACGTGGTCACCCTCTGGAGTCCCACTCACCTTGTAGGCCGCTTCCCGCATGAACTGCTTGGCCGGCTGCTTCCAGATGGCCGGCACGGTGAGGACCCAGCGGATGGCATCGCTCTCGGGCAGGGACGGGCACTGGTCCTTCAGCTCCTGCCAGGGCACAAGCAGGAGGTGGCACCTGGCGGCTCCAGGTGAATCACGGAATGCTTTGGGTTGGGAGGGACCTTAAATCCCATCCAGTCCCACCCAGGGACGCCTCCCGCTGCCCCAGGTGGATCCAAGCCCTCTCCAGGGATACGGATTCCACAGCCACAGGAAATCTGGGAATTCCATTCCAGGTCTTCCCCACCCTCCCATGGAGTGCACAGAGAGGGCACAGAGGGTTCCATTTGGGAAGGAGGAGGAGGAGGGATGGAGCTGGCCCCACCTGCACCGCGTGCTGCCTGAAGAAGCGCAGGGCGTGGGCGAACACCTCCAGCGCCGGCATCTTCTTCCCATTGACAGCTTCCAGCTCGGTTTTCATGGTCAGATCCTGCCAGGAAGGGCAAATGGATCACACGAGGGGCTGGGAGGTGGCCAGATCCACCACCCAACCCCGGGAATTTTCTCCTCCTTCTGTGCCCAAACTGGAACTCAAACGCCTGAAGCTTTGTGCAGTTTCCACCCACCCTGGAGCAGCTCAGATGGCAAAACCCCAAATTCACCCCCGAAAACAGGCTAGAATGGTTTGGTTTTTTTTTTTCCAGCCTGGCCAGGATCCCCCTGGGAACATCAGGATGGGAGCAGGAACTCACGCTGGTGCTGTGGATCTTCATCTTAAACTTCTCGAAGTAGAGCCACTCGCGGGCCTCCTCGGGGTCCAGGTCGTGGTAGTAGTCGCGGGCGGTGTAGCCGAAGCTGTGGAACGTCCCCTCCGGGGTCAGCAGGAGGCTGGTGGGGGTCTTCTGGTTGGCCACACCCGGGTCCCCCCCTTCCCATTTCCTGCAAAGAGGAGCCAGAGCAGGTGAACTTCTGGGGAATGGGTCCTGCCAGGTTTAATTTGTTACTATGGGCAGGGTCTGAAGGACATTAAAGAGGGACAAAAGGGGATGGATGATCCTGCTCCATCCTCCGAGGAACTTCATGGAATTCCAAACTGGTTTGGGTTGGGAGGGACCTTGAAGACCACCCAGTGTCATCCCCTGCCATGGCAGGGACAACTTCCCTGGTCCCAGGTGGATCCAAATCCATCCAGCCTGGCTTTGGGCACTGCCAGGGATCCAGGGACAGCCACAGCAAGTCTGGGAATTCCCAGCCCAGGCAGGAATTCCTTCCCAAGATCCCAGCCCCATCTCCCCTTTCCCAGTGGGAGCCATTCCCTGTGTCCTGTCCCCAGTTCCAGCTCTCCTGGAGCCCCTGCAGGGACTCTGAGCATTCCCTGGATTTTTCCCTTCTCCAGGGGAACATTCCCAGCTCTCCCAGTCTGGCTCCAGAGCAGAGGGTCATCACATCTTCCACCTGCTGCTGACAGGAATCATCTCCCACCTACCCAGCTAGTGACCCTTTTGGGACCACCAGAGTCCTTTTTTCAGCTCCCTGGCAGGTCCTCACCTCATCATGTGGATGGCCTCGGGGTCGCTGGTGAAGCTGAAGGCGTAGCCGCTGGAGGTGGTGCCGAAGTCGATGGCCACCACCACGGAGAAGGACGGGCTCTGCTGGGAGCGCGCCTCGCTCCGCTGCAAGGCAAGGGACGGCATCAGCCGGGGCTGGGTGATTCCAGAAAAAGCAGGAAAAACCCCCAGGAAGGGGTGTGTTTTCTCAGGAGTTTTTAGGATTTTTGCCCAGATTGGTGATGCCCTGATGGGTGATTCTTCTTCTTCTTACACATCTCCAGTTCATTGGGAAAAGCATCTCCCGTTCTCCACGGGGTGGCTGTGGCCGTTCCCAAAGGCTGTTCCCGTGGGACACGGGGATTTGGGCAGTTCTGGAGAGGGATGGACGCCCATGGGAGATACCAGATGGTTGGGGGGCCCTGTTTTTATTGTGCTTAGCCCCCCTCACTTGGACCCTGAAATCAGAGCTGAGATTCCCAAAATCCTTCCCTGTGTCCGGTCCCAGTCCAAGGGACATTGTCCCAGGTGTCCCCATGGGTCATCCAGCTGAAAACCCCCAGTCTTGCTCCAAGGGACATTGTCCCACGGTGTCCCCATGGGTCACTGGACCCAAATCCTTCCCTGTGTCCAGTCTCCGTCCAAGGGACATTGTCCCAGGTCCCCACGGGTCACCCAGCTGAAAACCCCCCAGTCTTGCTCCAAGGGACATTCTCCCACGTGTCCCCATGGGTCACTGAACCCAAATCCTTTTCCTGCTCCCCATCTTGGACTAGGTGACATCATCCCATGTGTCCCCATGTGTCACCCAGCTGAAAACCCTTTTCTGTGCCCAGTATTGCTTCAAGGGACATTGTCCCATGTGTCCCCATGGGTCACTGGGCCCAAACCGTTCCCTGGGTCCAGTCTCAGTCCAAGGGACATTGTCCAAGGTCCCCATGTGTCCCCCAGCTGAAAACCCTTTTCTGTGCCCAGTATTGCTTCAAGGGACATTGTCCCAGGTGTCCCCATGGGTCACTGGGCCCAAACCGTTCCCTGGGTCCAGTCCCAGTCCAAGGGACATTGTCCCACGTGTCCCCATGGGTCACTGGACCCAAACCCTTTCCCTGCTCCCCATCTTGGACTAGGTGACATCATCCCATGTGTTCCCCAGTTGAAAACCTTCCCTGTATCCAGTCTTGATCCAAGGGACATCATCCCATGTGTCCCCATGTGTCACCCAGCCAAAACCCTTCCCTGTGACCAATCGCACCTTGTCCTACATGTCCCCGTTTGTCACCCAGCTGAAAACCTTCCATGTGTCCAGTCTCACTCCAAGACACCTTGTCCCAGGTGTCCCCAGGGGTCACCCAGCTGAAAATCCCTCTGGCCCAGGCGTTTTGGGATGTCCTCACTGCTGCTCCCACACTTTTCCTGTCCCTGCGCTGTGTCCTTGTCCCTTCCCTGTCCCCATGTCACCACGGGAAGCTGAAAGCCTCGTTAACCTTTAGCGGCCCCAGATTTGATAAGTGCTGGCCAGGAAAAGTGCCGGGATCAGCAGGGAAGAGGCGCAGGAATGTGCAGGGACGAGGAGCTCCGGGGAGGATCGGGCTCTGTAACTCAGCCTCCCACGCCCGGCGGCCCCGGAGGAGCTCAGGGGTTTGTGGGGTTAAACTTCTCCTGGTGGGTCGTTCCAGGAAAGCACCTCCATCCCAAAATCACTTGGATAAAGGCCCCCAAATTGTCTTACCCACAGTGATCTTATTGGGGACCCCCAAATTGTCTTACTGGGGTCTTTTATACTGGGACCCCACTATGGTCTTACTGGGAATTTCACAACTAACTTACTGGGAGCCACATAATGGCCTTACTGGGACCACATACTGGCCTTAATGGGGACCTGACAATGGCCTTACTGGGACCCCAAAACTGCCCTAGTGCGAATCCCACATTGTCCTTACTGGGAACACCACACTGGCCTTACTGGGAACCCCATAATGGCCTTACTGGGAACCCATAATGGCTTTATGGGGACCCCAAAACTGCCTTACTGGGAACCCCATAATGGCCATACTGGGACCTCAAAACTGCCTTACTGAGACCCCAAAACTGCCTTACTGGGACCCCAAAACGGCCTTACTGGGAACACCATAATGGCCTTACTGGGACCCCATAATGGCTTCACTGGAACCCAAATCTGCCCTACTGAGAACACCATAATGGCTTTATGGGGACCCCAAATCTCCCCTAGTGGGACCCCATAACTGCCTTACTGGGACCCCGTAGTGGCCCTACTGGGAACCCTATAACAGCCTTACTGGGAACCCCATAATGGCTTTATGGGGACCTCAAAACTGCCTTACTGGGAACACCATAATGGCCTTACTGGGAATCCCATAATAGCCTTACTGGAACGCTATAATGGCTTTACTGGAACCCCAAATCTGCCCTACTGAGAACACCATAATGGCTTTATGGGGACCCCAAATCTCCCCTAGTGGGACTCCAAAACTGCCTTACTGGGACCCCGTAATGGCCCTATTGGGAACCCTATAACAGCCTTACTGGGAACCCCATAATGGCCATACTGGGACCCCAAAACTGCCTTACTGGGAACACCATAATGGCCCTACTGGGAACCCCATAACAGCCTTACTGGGAACCCCATAATGGCTATACTGGGACCTCAAAACTGCCTTACTGGAACCCCGTAATGGCCCTACTGGGAACCCCATAACAGCCTTACTGGGAACCCCATAATGGCCATACTGGGACCTCAAAACTGCCTTACTGGGACCCCGTAATGGCCCTACTGGGAACCCTATAACAGCCTTACTGGGAACCCCATAATGGCCATACTGGGACCTCAAAACTGCCTTACTGGGACCCCAAAACGGCCTTACTGGGAACACCATAATGGCCTTACTGAGACCCCAAAACTGCCTTACTGGGACCCCAAAACTGCCTTACTGGGACCCCAAAACGGCCTTACTGGGAACACCGTAATGGCCTTACTGAGACCCCAAAACTGCCTTACTGGGACCCCAAAACTGCCTTACTGGGACCCCGTAACGGCCCTACTGGTAACCCTATAACAGCCTTACTGGGAACCCGATAATGGCTTTATGGGGACCTCAAAACTGCCTTGCTGGGAACCCCATAATGGCCTTACTGGGAACCCCATAATGGCTTTACTGGAACCCCAAATCTGCCCTACTGAGAACACCATAATGGCTTTATGGGGACCCCAAAACTGCCTTACTGGGACCCCACAATGGCCTTACTGGGACCCTGTAATGGCCCTACTGGGAACTCTCTAACAGCCTTCCTGGGAACCCCATAATGGCCATACTGGGACCTCAAAACTGGCCTTACTGGGACCCTGTAATGGCCCTACTGGGAACCCTATAACAGCCTTACTGGGAACCCCATAATGGCCATACTGGGACCTCAAAACTGCCTTACTGGGACCCCGTAATGGCCATACTGAGAACCCCATAACAGCCTTACTGGGAGCCCCATAATGGCCATACTGGGATCTCAAAACTGCCTTACTGGGACCCCAAAACGGCCTTACTGGGAACACCATAATGGCCTTACTGAGACCCCAAACTGCTTTACTGGGACCCCCAAAACTGCCTTACTGGGACCCCGCATAACGGCCCTACTGGTAACCCTATAACAGCCTTACTGGGAACCCCATAATGGCTTTATGGGGACCTCAAAACTGCATTACGGGGACCCCAAAACGGCCTTACTGGGAACACCATAATGGCCTTACTGAGACCCCAAAACTGCCTTACTGGGACCCCAAAACTGCCTTACTGGGACCCCGTAACGGCCCTACTGGTAACCCTATAACAGCCTTACTGGGAACCCCATAATGGCTTTATGGGGACCTCAAAACTGCCTTACTGGGAACCCCATAATGGCCTTACTGGGAACACCATAATGGCCTTACTGGGAACCTCATAATGGCCTTACTGGGACCCCAAAACGGCCTTACTGGGAACACCATAATGGCTTTACTGGGAGCCCCATAATGGCTTTACTGGAACCCCAAATCTGCCCTACTGGGACCCCGCAATGGCCGTACTGGGACCCCGCCATGGTGCCGGTGTGGCGCTCACCGGTGACTGGGAGGGCGTCAGCGGGGCGATGCTGCAGCTGTCGTGGGGCGTCCCCGGGGAGCCGGGCGGGGACGGCGTCGGGCACCGCTCACCGTTGGCACCTGGGGACACAGACAGGTGGCTCTGGGGGACCCCAGTGCCCCCAAAGACCCCTCACCAAGGAGAGACCACCCGGGACATCCCCATGGAGCCAGATCCATCCACACTCCTGGCTGGTTTTGGGATGGTGGCGTGTGCAGGTTTGGGATGTTGGGATCAGGTTTGGGATGGAAGGATCAGTTTTGGGATGGAAAGATCACGTTTGGGATGGAAGGATCAGGTTTGGGATGGAAAGATCAGGTTTGGGATGGAAGGATCAGGTTTGGGATGTTGGGATCAGGTTTGGGATGGAAAGATCAGGTTTGGGATGTTGGGATCAGGTTTGGGATGGAGGGATCAGGTTTGGGATGGAAAGATCAGGTTTGGGATGGAAGGATCAGGTTTGGGATGGAAAGATCAGGTTTGGGATGATGGCTCAGGTTTGGGATGGAAGGATCAAGTTTGGAATGACAGTTCAGGTTTGGGATGTTTGGATCAGATTTGGGATGGATGGATGGGGTTTGGGATGGAAGGATCAGGTTTGGGATGGAAGGATCAAGTTTGGGATGGAAGGATCAGGTTTGAGATGAATGGATGGGGTTTGGGATGGAAAGATCAGTTTTGGGATGATGGCTCAGATTTGGGGTGATAGCAGGCTCAGGTTTGGGATGGATGGATGGATGGATGGGGTTTGGGATGGTGGGATCAGATTTGAGATGGAAGAGTGGGGTTTGGGATGGCAGGATCAGCTTTGGGATGTCAGGATCAGATTTGGGATGATGGCTCAGATTTGAGATGATGGCTCAGCTTTGGGATGGAAAGATCAAGTTTGGAATGACAGTTCTGGTCTGGGATGGAATGATCTGGTCTGGGATGGAATGATCAGGTTTGGGATGGAAGGATCAGGTTTGGGATGTTGGGATCAGGTTTGGGATGAAAGGATCAGGTTTGGGATGGAAGGATCAGGTCTGGGATGATGGGATCAGGTTTGGGATGACAGTTCAGGTTTGGGATGGAAGGATCAGGTTTGGGATGATGGGATCAGGTTTGGGATGATGGGATCAGGTTTGGGATGATGGGATCAGGTTTGGGATGACAGTTCAGGTTTGGGATGGGAGGATCAGGTTTGGGCGGATGTGGTGGTGGAGAGGACAGAGTCACTGTGGGGGCTCCAGATGCTGAGTTCATAAATCACGGAACTGTGGGGTGGCTGGAGTTGGGAAGGTCCCTGAATCCCATCCAGTGCCACCCCATCCATGGGCAGGGACACGCTCCGTTATCCCAGGCGGCTCCAGCATGGCCTCGGATACTTCCAGGGATGGGGACGGTGCCCTGGGCCAACAGCTGGAGGGTTTGGATTCAGCAGGAATGGGGGAAAACTTGGAAAAAGGGAAAGGAAGAGTCTGTGGTTGAAAGTCCATGGAAAGCCAGCGTGGGAGGGTGAGTCCTGCTCAGACCCCTGGCCACACTCCAGAACATCCCAGCTCTCTGGAAACCCTGGGAACTCCTGCGTGATCCCAAAATCTGGGGGTGGGGACCTCAGGGATCATGGGCACAGCGGATTTTCCCTCCTCCTGCAGCCACCAGCTGTCCCTGTCCCCCCCAGCAGCAGAAGTCCACCCCGGGGACCCCCAGCGATCCCGGAATCGGGATGGGATGAGCCCCAGAATCGCTGCCCCGCACGGGGACGCGGGGCTGTCCCTCCCGCGCTGCCCCGGGCATCTGGCTCCAATTAGCCGCCAGCATTAATTAATCTCCGCCCACGACGGAGCGGCTGGAGCGGCTCCAGCTGGAAGGAGCCGGGGGAGCTGACGGAGCGGCTTTTCCAAGGGATTGGGATGGGGCAAAATGTCGGGAACGAGGTGTGGGGTCCGGGCGGTGACACCGGGAGGTGAAGGGACTCTCGGCCCCAAAACCTGCGCTGTGGGATCGCGGGATCCTACCGGGATCCTGCCGGGAGTGGGGCCGTGGGAGCGGGGATGAGCAGCGCCCACCCCCAGCCGGGCTCCTCCGGGAAGAACAAAATTCCCTCTCCCCTTTGCCGCTGTCCAGACAAACCCACCCCGAATCCCAGTGCCACCAGTTTGCGCTGGGACAGCCACTGGGACACCCTCGGGAAGCTCTGGGATCCCCCAACAGCAGCAGCTTTGGGATTGGGGTTGGGACTGGGATTGGGATCAGGGACTGGGATCAGGATCAGGATCAGGATCAGGATCAGGATCAGGATTGGGATCGGGATTGGGAGTGGGATTGGGATCAGGACTGGCATTGGGGATCAGGGATCGGGATCAGGATTGGGATTGGCATTGGGATCAGGATTGGCATTGGCATTGGCATTGGCATTGGCATTGGGATCAGGATCGGGATCGGGATCAGGATCAGGAGCAGGATCGGGATCAAGATTGGGATCGGGATCGAGATCGGCATCGGGATCAAGATTAGCATTGGCATTGGGATCAGGATCAGGATCAGGATTTGGATTGGGAGTGGGATCAGGATTGGCATTGGCATTGGCATTGGCATTGGCATTGGGATCAGGATCAGGATCAGGATTTGGATTGGGATTGGGATTGGGATTGGGATCAGGATTGGCATTGGCATTGGGATCAGGATCAGGATTTGGATTGGGAGTGGGATCAGGATTGGCATTGGCATTGGCATTGGCATTGGCATTGGCATTGGCATTGGCATTGGCATTGGCATTGGGATCAGGATCAGGATCAGGATTTGGATTGGGATTGGGATTGGGATCAGGATTGGCATTGGCATTGGCATTGGCATTGGCATTGGCATTGGCATTGGGATCAGGATTGGGATCAGGATTCGGATCAGGCTGATCCCGATTTTCCCTGTCTGGGGAACAGCCACATCACAGAGTTGGGGACAGTGACAGCCGTGTCCCCCCACCCCAGCCTGTGCGGGTGACACGCCTGCTGTGCCCCTACACCCGCTCCATAAGTGCCTTTCCCTGTACCCGTGTCTGCCCCATAAATATTTGATCCGACAAACGGGAACGGTCTCTCGGCCGCCTCCGCGTGTGACGGAGCCGGGGGGAGCAGCGACCCCCCGGGGCTCGGGGGAGCCTGGGACATGAAACCTCATTCTGCGGATAAAGATCGGGGTCGGGGGGGGAGTTCCTGCTGCACTCTGCTCCTGGGTGGTTTTGGGATGATGGCTCGGGTTTGGGGTGGAAGGATCACGTTTGGGATGATGGGATTTGGTTTGGGATGGCAGAATGGATTTTGGGATGGATGGATGGGGTTTGGGATGGCAGGATCAGGTTTGGAATGGAACATAACGATTGGGATGGCGGGATCAGGTTTGGGATGTCGGGATCAGGTTTGGGATGATGGGATCAGGTTTGGGATGATGGGATCAGGTTTGGGATGTTGGGATCAGGTTTGGGATGTTGGGATCAGGTTTGGGATGTCGGGATCACATTTGGGATGCCGGGATCACGTTTGGGATGTTGGGATCAGGTTTGGGATGGCGGGATCACATTTGGGATGACAGGATCAGGTTTGGGATGCTGCGATGAGGTTTGGGATGCCTGGATTAGGTTTGGGATGTCGGGATCACATTTGGGATGTTGGGATCAGGTTTGGGATGTTTGGATCAGGTTTGGGATGTTTGGGATCAGGTCTGGGATGGCAGGATCAGGTTTGGGATGGCAGGATCAGGTTTGGGATGTCAGGGATCACATTTGGGATGTTGGGATCAGGTTTGGGATGTTTGGATCAGGTTTGGGATGTCGGGATCAGGTTTGGGATGTTGGGATCACGTTTGGGATGTTGGGATCAGGTTTGGGATGTTTGGATCAGGTTTGGGATGGCAGGGATCAGGTTTGGGATGTCGGGATCACATTTGGGATGCCGGGATCACGTTTGGGATTTTGGGGTTTCCTCCCTCAGCTGGTTCTGGTTGCCCCAGCCCAGGAGCTGCAGAGGGGGCGCAGACTGGGGACAGCAGGGGACCCCGAATGTCCATCTGGGGGGTCCGGGGACAGCTCAGCCAGCGCCACCCCGGGGCCATCCTCACCCATGCGCAGGCTCTGCATCCCGGGCTCCAGCAGCATCGCCATGGCCCCGCCTGCAAAAGGAAGGCTCAGAATCCATCCCTGCGTCACCCCAGCCGTGACCCCCCAAAAAAACACACCGGGGGTTTTTAGGGTGGGCAGGACCCCCAGTCACAGCTGGCAGTGGGTGTGGGGTGGGGCACAGGCGATTGTCACCGTCCAGGGTGTCCCCGCTGTGGGGACAGGACCCCCTGTCACCGGAGCAGGGCGGATGTGGGGTACAGATGTGGGGGTACAGATGTGGGGTACAGATGTGGGGGTACAGATGTGGGGGTACAGATATGGGGTACAGATGTGGGGATGCAGATGTGGGGTGCAGATGTGGGGGTACAGATGTGGGGGTACAGATGTGGGGGTACAGATGTGGGGGTTCAGATGTGGGGTACAGATGTGGGGGTACAGATGTGGGGTGCAGATGTGGGGGTACAGATGTGGGGTACAGATGTGGGGGTACAGATGTGGGGTACAGATGTGGGGGTTCAGATGTGGGGTACAGATGTGGGGTACAGATGTGGGGTGCAGATGAGGGTACAGATGTGGGGATGCAGATGTGGGGGTGCAGATGTGGGGATGCAGATGTGGGGGATACAGATGTGGGGTTCAGATGTGGGGATGCAGATGTGGGGGGTACAGATGTGGGGGATACAGATGTGGGGTACAGATGTGGGGATGCAGATGTGGGGGTACAGATGTGGGGTTCAGATGTGAGGGTACAGATATGGGGTACAGATGTGGGGATGCAGATGTGGGGGATGCAGATGTGGGGGAGGCAGATGTGGGGATGCAGATGTGGGGGTACAGATGTGGGGATACAGATGTGGGGGTACAGATGTGGGGGTACAGATGTGGGGTGCAGATGTGGGGATACAGATGTGGGGTACAGATGTGAGGATGCAGATGTGGGGATGCAGATGTGGGGACGCAGATGTGGAAATGCAGATGTGGGGGTACAGATGCGAGGATACAGACGTGGGAATGCAGATGTGGGGATGCTGATGTGGGGTACAGATGTGCAGGGCACAGCTCTGTGGAAATTGCTGCTCCTGCACATTTTTACCCTCACCCAAAACTCTTTTTTTTTGGAGTGTGGCCTGTTTAGGAAAAATCCCAGGATGGAAATGTGGTGGCCAAAGGGATCCCAGGGATTGTAACCCTGCCTGGAGCAGCTGCATCCCACAAATCCCACAAACCCCACAGATCCCACAAATCCCACAGATCCCACAGATCCCAGAAATTCCACAAACCCCACACATCCCAGAAATCCCACAAATCCCACAAATCCCACAGATCCCAGAAATCCCACAAATCCCACAGATCCCAGAAATCCCACAAACCCCACAGATCCCACAGATCCCACAAATCCCACAAATCCCACAGATCCCACAAATCCCACAAACCCCACAGATCCCACAGACCCCACAAATCCCACAGATCCCAGAAATCCCTCAAATCCCACAAATCCCACAAATCCCACAAATCCCACAGACCCCACACATCCCACAGATCCCAGAAATCCCACAAATCCCAGAAATCCCACAGATCCCGGCTCCATCCCACGAACCCAGCGGCTCGGGACGGGGCTGAGCTCATCGGGAGAGGCCAAACCCACCCACGCACTGCCCGCCCCGCAGCCTCCCCTCTTCCCAAAAAAACCCCCCCGGGGTACCCGCGGCAGGTGGGGCGACTTTCCCGGAGCTGGTGGCCCTGGGGTGACACGCGGGGGGGTCCTGAGGCGGCTTTTCAACCAAAATGGGATTTTTTTTCCCCCAAAACGGAGCTTTCCACGAGGTTTTCCTGCATGGACACGCTCCAAAAATCAACCCCCCACAGTTCTGGGATTTGTGGGGTTTTATTCCAGCTGCCTGGAGCTCCGGCTGTGGGTTTGGGATGTCCCCAGTGTCCCCAGCCCCACATGGCACAGATGGACAGAGGGACACGCCAGCCCTCGGTGTCCCTGCGTGGCCATGGGGGGTCACTCCGGGGTCTGAGTGGCCAAAATCCTTCTCCAGGGCTGGCAGGGCCACCTTTGTCCCCTCCCTGGCCGCGAGGGGGGGTGGCCGCAGCCCCCGAGGTGTCCCCAGCCGTGGCCGCGCTGTTGTCACCCAGAGGTGACAGGGACACTCCGGGGGTCCCGGGGGTCCCGGGATCGAGCGGCGATTTTGAGGATTTTCCACCATTTCCGCCTCTGCGGGGACTCGCGGAAACAGGGAGAGGAAACAAAGTTTGGGATCAGGGTGGAGCAGCCGGGAGTGACACCGGGGGTGTGGCACGGCCAGGAGTGGCACGGGGACAGCGGGGGGCGGGCGTGGTGACCCCAAAAACTCGGGGTGATCCCACAAACGCAGCGTGATCCTAAAATTTCGGGGTGATCCCACAAACTCGGGGTGATCCCACAAATTCGCAGATGACTCCACAAATTCGGATGGGGAGCCACAACTCGGGGTGATCCCACAAACTCAGTGTGGCCCCACAAACTCGGGGTGATCCCACAAATTCAGTACGATCCTAAAATTTCGGGGTGATCCCACAAACTCGGGGTAATCCTACAAATTCGGGGTGATCCCACAAACTCGGGGATGACTCCATAAATTCGGATGGGGAGCCACAACTCGGGGTGATCCCACAAATTCAGTGTGACCCCACAACTCGGAGTGATCCCACAAACTCGGGGTGATCCTAAAATTTCGGAGTGTCTCCACAACTCAATGTGATCCTACAAATTGTGGATGATCCCACAAATTCGGGGATGACTCCACAAATTCGGATGGGGATCCACAACCCAGGGTGATCCCACAAACTCGGGGCGATCCCACAAACTCAGTGTGATCCTAAAATTTCGGGGTGATCCCACAAACTCAGAGTGATCCTACAAATTCGGGGTGTCTCCACAACTCAGTGTGGCCCCACAAATTGGGGATGATCCCACAAATTCGGATGGGGAGCCACAACCCGGGGTGATCCCACAAACTCGGGGTGATCCCACAAACTCGGGGTGACCCCACAAACCCAGTGTGGCCCCACAAACTCGGGGTGACCCCACAACCCCCGGGGTGTCCCCATGGACACCTGGGAGGCTCGGTGCAGCTGTGGGGCTCCGATCCAGATGTGCTGGCACAGCAGGAGCTGCTTGTCCCCACATCCCCGCCCTGCTGTGGGGCTGGGGACACCCCAAAATCCTCCAGAGAAGCTTTTGGGGTTCTCTGGAACCCTTCCCTGTCGCCTCGGCCGTGGCTGGGACACAGGGGTGTCCCCTGCACGGTGGTGGCGCTGTCCCTGCGGTGTCCCCAGTGGTCACAGCCGTGTCCCCCAGGACAGGACACGCGGGGACCGTGTCCGAGCGTCCCTCCCCCCACAGCCCCCCCATTCCCACCGGGAAGAGGCCGCGCGGTCCTGGCACCCCCCCGGTGTCCCCAAACCCAGGGGCGGTGTCACCCTCACCGCCACCAGGGGACAGGGCTCGTCCCCGCGTCCCCCGCGTCCCGCCCGCCCCGCCGGCCACTCACCGCTCCTGGGGACGGGGGGACACAGGTTGGGGACCCCTCGGTGCAGCCCCCGCCTTGTCACTCGGGCTGGCGGCTCCGCGGCTCTGTCCCCTGTCCCCGTCCCCGTCCCTGTCCCCGCCCGCCGCTCCGTCCCCGCCGGGGCCCCGCGCAGCCCCCCGCGCTCCGGCTTCCTCCCACTCCCTGTCCCGGCCCAGGCAGCGCCTCAAATTGCAATTCCAGCTGCAGATGTGGGAGCGGGAGCAGGGGAGGAGGAGGAGGAGGAGGAGGCAGGGCCGGCCCCAGGCCCGCCGGCAGCGGAACCTCCGCGCTCCCCGCCCGGCCACCGAGGGGGGACGAGGGTCCCAGAGCACCCCCCACACCCCCCAGTGTCCCCCGGAATCTGTCACTGCGCGTCCGGGTGACATCGGCTCTGTCCCCGCGTCCGGGCCCACATCCAGCCCCATCCCGGCTCCAGAGCTCGGGATTATCCCGGGAGTCTCTGCCCGGGCTCGTTCACATTCCCAAAGGGGGATCCCGGGTCGGGTTGTGCTGGGAAGCAGAGCGGGGGGTCCCGGGAGTGGGATCTGATCCGGGGATCCCAAATTTGGGATCAGAGCTGGGAGATCCCGTGGGTGGGAGCAGAGCTGGGATAACCCAGATTTGGGATCACGGCTGGGATAACCCAGATTTGGGATCACGGCTGGGGTATCCCAGATTTGGGATCACGGCTGGGATATCCCAGATTTGGGATCACGGCTGGGATATCCCAGATTTGGGATCACGGCTGGGATATCCCAGATTTGGGATCACGGCTGGGGCACCCCAGATTTGGGATCACGGCTGGGGTATCCCAGATTTGGGATCACGGCTGGGATATCCCAGATTTGGGATCACGGCTGGGGCACCCCAGATTTGGGATCACGGCCGGGGTATCCCAGATTTGGGATCACGGCTGGGGTATCCCAGATTTGGGGTCACGGCTGGGGCACCCCAGATTTGGGATCAGATCCGTGAGACCCCAAGGGAAGCAGGCAGACAAAAGGTCCATCCTGTCATTCCCAAAAAATCTCCAAAATGGGAAGAATCCACTCATGGGAGCCTCAAAAGAACGGGCAGAATATTGGGATAATTCTGATAATCGAGATATTTGGGATCGTTGGGATCACAGAGTGACTTGGGAGCGCTGAGATAATTGGGATGGTTGAGATAATTGGGATCATTTGCATCATTGAGACCGTTGGGATAGCTGAGATAATTGGGATAGTTTAAATTATTAGGATCACCGAGATAATTGGGGTGGCTGGGATCTTTGACAACATTGGGATTGGTGAAACCGTTGGGAACTTTGGGAAAATCGGAATAATTTGGGATCATTGGGGTCGCTGAGTTCATTGGGGTTTGGGGTCATGGAGGGTTTGGGATCATTCAATTTATTGGGATCATCGGGATCAAGCCCCTGGAATCTTTGGGATCAAGACCAGGAACCCCCGGCCGGGGGTGACGGGCTGTGACCGCGGGGGTGACACCGCTGGGGGACACTGGGGAGGGGACGATGGGTCACAGAGCCCAAAGGGGACAGACGGGGGGATGTCGGAGCAGCATTTGGGATCATACTGGGGCTGTACCGGGATTTTGGGGGTCCCAGCCCTGCCTGGCACCGCTGCCCCGGAGCCGGGGAAGGTTCTGGAGGGGGGGACGGGGACAAGGGCGGGGGCTCCGCCCGTGTTTGCGTCCCTGGCGCCCCGACAGGGATGAGGTAGCGCTTTCCGGGAATTGAGGCCCGGCCCATGGAAATGCCGCCGGGACAGGAAACCCGGCGTGAGGACGGAGAGCCGGGGCTGGAAGCGGGGCCGGAGCCCAGCCCGGACCCACAGCCCTGGGGACAGCAGTGTCACCCCACCAGGACATCGCCGTGGCGTCGTGTGTCCCACCGGGGGTGCGGCAGCCCCTCCCCTCCCGCCCAGCGCGCCCAGTTTGTCCCTTCCCACCCTTTTTGGGGACAAACTGGGCCTTCCCGAGCCGGGACCTGCAGCAGGCTGGGAGGAATCTTCATCACCATCATCACCATCATCCCCGCCCCAGGTGTCCCGCAGGGACAAACGGGGGGAAAGCGGGATGAGGGACATCGTCCCCAGCACACCGAGGTGACCTCAGCGCCCAGGGGACCCCGCGGGGAGGGGGCGCAGCCCCCCACACCCATCCCCTCCGTCCTCCCGGCAGCCTGGGCAGGGCTGGAGCGCTTCCTTCCCCCCGCCCCGCCACGGGCAGCGCGCCCGGGGACGCGGTGCCAGCGGGGGGGACGCGGTGCCACCCGAATTCCCGCGGTCCCGGCGGCATCCCAGCCGAAATCTGCCGTTCCCACAGCCCCGGGTCCCGCCGGTGTCCCCGCCCCAGCCCAGCGCTGTCCCCTGGGGGGATTTTGGGGCTGGAAAGCCCCGGGAGCTGCTGGAAAGCCCCGAGCTCGGGGGGTACCCGCGGGCACCGCGGGCCGGCTTCGGTTCCCCGGGCACAGGAGAGGAGCTCTTGCACACGTGAGGGCTCTGGGACACGGGAACAGACAGGAGCGCACAGGAACATGCACAGGAACACGCACAGGAACACGCACAGCTGTTCTGGGACACGGGAACAGACAGGAGCGCACAGGAACGCACAGGAACACGCACAGGAACACGCACAGGTGTTCTGGGACACACACAGGAACACACAGGAACACACAGAGAAACACACAGAAACACACACACAGGAACGCACAGGAACAGACAGGAACACACACAGGCGTTCTGGGAACACACAGGAACATACAGGAACATGCACAGGAGCACACAGGAACACACACAGATGTTCTGGGACACAGGAACACACAGGAACATGCACAGGTGTGCTGGGAGACACAGGAACACACACAGGAACACGCACAGAATGACACATGAGCACACACAGGTGTTCTGGGACACATACAGGAACAGACACACACAGCCTGCGCGTTTGCACATCCACCCCCGTGAGCGCACACACACACATACCCCTATGAGTGTGCACACACACACTGTGCACACACAGCCCCCGTTTGCACATCCACACCTGTGAGCACACACACACACACACACACGTGCACACACAGCCCCGTTTGCACATCCACCCCCGTGAGCGCACACACACACACACACACTGTGCACACACCCACGTTCACACCCAGGAGCACACACACACACCTGTGCACACGCACACACGTACAGCCACACGTGCACACACAGCCCCGTTTGCACATCCACACCCATTAGTGGACACACACACACACACACCCCTATGAGTGTGCACACACACACTGTGCACACACCCACGTTCACACCCAGGAACACACACACACGCTCACAGCCGTGTGCACAAGTGCCGTGTACACACACACCACGCACACACACACGTGTACAGCCACACGTGCACACACAGCCCCCGTTTGCACACCCGTACACACGAGCACAGCCACAAGTGCACACACGGTGTGAGCACACACACATGTGCACACACAGCCCCCGTGTGCACAGCCACACCCATGAACACACACACAGACACACTGTGCGCACACACCCACGTTCACACCCAGGAACACACACACACGCTCACAGCCGTGTGCACAAGTGCCGTGTACACACACACATCATGCACACACACACGTGCAGCCACACGTGCACACACAGCCCCTGTTTGCACATCCACGCACACGAGCACAGCCACAAGTGCACACACGACATGCACACACACTGTCACACACATGTGCACAACTGCTGTGTACACACACACACACACCATGTGCACACGCACACGTACAGCCACACGTGTGCACACAGCCCCCGTTTGCACACCCGTACACAGCAACACAACCACAGGTGCACACACACACTGTGCACACCCACACGTGCTCACACCCATGAACACGCACACACGTACAGCCACACGTGCACACACACCCCCGTGCACACGCACACACCTGTGCACACACACCGCTCCTCATGGTGCCCCTCGTGTCCCCTCCCCGGGTGTCCCTTGCTCTGTCCCGGTGTCCCCCAGCCCCTCCTGTCCCCGTGTCCCCTCCCCGGGTGTCCCTGGCCGTGCCCTGGTGTCCCCCAGCCCCTCCTGTCCCCGTGTCCCCTCTCTGGGTGTCCCTGGCTCTGTCCCGGTGTCCCCCAGCTCCTCCTGTCCCCGTGTCCCTCCCCGGGTGTCCCTGGCCGTGCCCTGGTGTCCCCCAGCCCCTCCTGTCCCCGTGTCCCCTCCCCGTGTGTCCCTGGCTCTGTCCTGGTGTCCCCCAGCCCCTCCTGTCCCCGTGTCCCATCCCCGTGTGTCCCTGGCCCTGTCCCGGTGTCCCCAGCCCCTCCTGTCCCCGTGTCCCATCCCCGTGTGTCCCTGGCCCTGTCCCGGTGTCCCCCAGCCCCTCCTGTCCCCGTGTCCCCTCCCCCGGGTGTCCCTGGCCGTGCCCTGGTGTCCCCCAGCCCCTCCTGTCCCCGTGTCCCCTCCCCGGGTGTCCCTTGCTCTGTCCCGGTGTCCCCCAGCCCCTCCTGTCCCCGTGTCCCCTCCCCGGGTGTCCCTGGCCGTGCCCTGGTGCCCCCCAGCCCCTCCTGAGGAAGAGGACGGTGAGGAGGGGGCAGCTGCAGACCATTACCGAGAGGAGGGGGCGGCTCCGGGGGCTGCTCGGGGGGTCCCGCCGGGCTCTCCCCCCTCCTCCAGAGGCTCTTCCCAGCCCCGGCCCAGCCGGAGGAAAGGAAAACAAACCGTGAGGGGCACGGAACGGGGGGGCTGCAGCAGCGCTGCCTCTGTGGGGTCCCCACAAGGGGGGCTGGGGTCCCCAGGGCCCCCTCCGCGTGCCCAGCTGTGCCCAGATGTGTCCCGTTGTCCCCTCTCGGCAGGGACAGTGACTGAGCCACCAAAGCCACGGCGGGGGTCTGTGCTGGGAGCCCGCCCCAGAGCCGGGATTTGGGAACGAGGGAGCCAGGACAGCTTGGAACGCCTGGAAATGATTTTCCACAGGGATCTTTGTCACCTCTCGTGAGGGGTTAAATCCAGAAATTCCTGTCTTGGAGTAGAGGGAGGCAGAAGTGACTCCCACCCTGCCTGTGGCATTTTGGGAATTCCCGTTTCCCGCGTATCCCACTCCCCGATATCCCGAGTGTTCCCCGTCCCCCCGCTTCCCCCACCCTCTGCAGCACCCCAGGCTCGGATCCCGGCAGCTGGATGAGGCCAGAGCGATTTGGGGAGCCGGGAATTCCCCAGGATCCCACAGCCTCCCTCAGTCACTGCCCACGGACACTTTTTGGGAGGAAAATCGCAGATTTGGGAGAAAAACGGCTCTTCCCATTCTCCCCCATCCCTGCGGCAGGAACAGGGGGGGTCCCGCCGCCCCCCAGCTGCCAGGGCTGATGGTTCAGGTCCTGAAAAGCGTGAAAAGTGCGAAAACGAGCAGCAAAATGCAAAGCGATGTCGCAAAGCGGGAACACGGCTCGGGAACACGGATCAGGCGCCGCAATTCCCGCGGCGCTGGAAGTGAGAGCGGCGTTGGGGACATCGATGTGACAGCAGCCATCCCCGAGTGGCGTTCAACACATCCTGCACTTCGGGATCCTCGTGCGGGTCCCAGGAGCGGTCAGCAGCATCCTGGACTCCCCCCTCGAGCAGCCAAAGATTCCTGAAATTTTTGGCTCTGAGTGCTGGAGAAGGGTTTGGGAGGGGGAAAAATGTCGCCGTGTGACAGCTCTGGGGTGTCCCCCTGGAGCTGGGCACCCCACCGGGGTGGGGGAGGACGCTCCAAACGTTCCCAGCCAAGCTGCTTTTCGCTGAGCTCCCCCACAAGCGCGGGGAGCTCCAAGCCGCGGTTTTCCTGCCAGGAGTTTTGGCAGGAATGGCCTTTTCCTGCCAAACTGGGACGTTTCCAACCCAAAGCTGCTGTTGTTGTTCCCCACCGAACCTCCCACGGATGGGAAAAGCCGTTTTTCATCCCACACTGCCTTCCCTCAGCCTCTGGAATCCAGGATCTCCTGGCACCGAGGGGTTCATCCCAAGGATCCCGAGCTGCTCCCGGGGCTCTGGTGGGTGGGAAAAAGGGACACAGCCACAATTCCCGGGGGAAAACGAGCCCTTCGGTCTGTGGGATGATTTTCCACCGGGAGAATCCCATCCCAGCAGCAACACAGGTGGGAGTGAGGGGGAATTTTGGGGGTGCCAGGCAGCTCCAGAGGCTGGAGCTGAGCTGAGGGTTTGATCCCTTGGGATTGAACAAGGGCAGCTCTGAGTCCTTGTGCTCCAGCATTCCATGGCCTGCAGGATTCCAAATCCAAAATTCCAAATTCCAAATTCCAGATCCAGGTCCCATCCAGAGCTGGGAAAAGCCAGATCCTGCCTGTGAGGATGGATCCGACCCCAGGCCTCGGAGCAGAACATTCCCAAGCGCCTTTGGAGCTCCTGGAATGCTCCTTGGGATGCCCTTGGAGCAGCCCCGGTGCTGGGGGGTGGAGCTGCTGGGAATGTTGTGGCTCCAGGGATGGGAACTTGGAGCATCATCCCAAGCCAGGATGGGAATGTTGTGGCTCCCAGGGATGGGAACTTGGAGCATCAGCCCAAGCCAGGATGGGAATTTTGTGGCTTCAGTTGTGGGAGGATGGAGAATCCTCCTGAGGAAGGGTGGGAATGTCCTGGATCCAGGAGGATGGAGCATCATTCCAAACCAGGATGGGAATTTCATGGCTCTGGGTCTGGGAAGCTGGAACATCATCCCAAGAAAGTGCAGGGACATCGTGGCTCCAGGTTTGGGAGATTGGAGCTTTGTCCTGAGGGAAGTGGCAATTTTGTGGCTCCAGGGGCAGGAGGATGGAACATCACCCTGAGGGAGAACAGGAATGTCCTGGATCCGGATCTGGGACGATGGAACATCATCCCAAGGGAGGATGGGAATGTTGTGGCTTCAGGTGTGGGAGGATGGAGAATCCTCCTGAGGAAGGATGGGACTGTCCTGGATCCAGAAGGATGGAGCATCATCCCAAGGGAGGTTGGGAATATTGTGGCTCCCAGGGATGGAAGGATGGAGCACCATCCCAGACCAGGATGGGAGTGTCTTGGATCCAGGTCTAGGAAGTTGGAATATCTTCCCAAGCCAGGATTGGAATGTTGTGGCTCCCAGGGCTAGGAGGTTGGAGCATCATTCCAAACCAGGATGGGAATTTTGTGAGTCCAGGGGTGAGAATTTGGAGCATCAGCCCAAGCCAGGATGAGAATGTTGTGGCTCCAGGTGTGGGAGGATGGAGAATCCTCCTGAGGAAGGGTGGGAATGTCCTGGATCCAGGAGGATGGAGCATCAATTCAAACCAGGATGGGAATTTTGTGACTCCTGGGATGAGAACTTGGAGCATCATCCCAAAACAGGATGGGAATTTTGTGGTTCCAGGTGTGGGAGGAAGGAGAATCCTCCTGAGAAAGGATGGGAATGTCCTGGATTCAGGAGGATGGAGCATCATCCCAAGGGAGGTTTGGAATATTGTGGCTCCAGGGATGGAAGGATGGAGCATCATCCCAAACCAGGAGGGGAATTTTGTGGCTCCAGGTGTGGGAGGACAGAACATCACCCTGAGGAAGGATGGGAATGTCCTGGATCCGAATCTGAGATGATGGAACAGGATGGGAATGCTGTGGCTCCCAGGGGTGAGAGGTTAGAACATCTTTCCAAACCAGGATGGGAGGATGGAGAATCCTCCTGAGGAAGGATGGGAATTTTGTGCTTCCAGCAGGATGGAGCATCACCCCAAACCAGGGCAGGGCTGCCATAAATCCAGTTCTGGGATGATGGAGCATCACCCCAAGCCAGGGCAGGGCTGCCGTAAATCCAGTTCTGGGATGATGGAGCATCACCCCAAACCAGGGCAGGGCTGCCATAAATCAAATTCTGGGATGATGGAGCATCACCCCAAACCAGGGCAGGGCTGCCATAAATCAAATTCTGGGATGATGGAGCATCACCCCAAACCAGAGCAGGGCTGCCATAAATCAAATTCTGGGATGATGGAGCATCACCCCAAACCAGGGCAGGGCTGCCATAAATCCAGTTCTGGGAGGATGGAGCATCACCCCAAGCCAGGATGGGGCTGTGACAGCCGGATTTGGGACCCCCTCCGTCCAAGTGGAACTGACTGAAAATCAAACCCTGGCTTTAGGATTTGGAGTCCCCAGAGTGTCCCTGCCTGGCCTCGGCACTGCGGCAGATTTCGGGAACGGGCGGCAGGAGCGGGGCCGTGTCAGATCCCATTACCTCGGATTTTCTCGCTCGCGGTGTCGCAGGAATAATTCACACCCGCCCCTCCTCGGGGAGCCCGGCTCGCTCCGCGGCTAATGAGGCGTTTGGGATCCGTGACTCCAGACCGCTCCGTCCCGCCGCTCCCCAAATGCAAAAGTCAGGTTTGTGCATTAGGAAATGATTTTCCACTTGGAAGCTCGCACACGTGGGAATGGACGAGGGGCTGCGATGAGGAATCCGACCCAAAATGTTTCCTTGGAACACCAGCTCAGCCTGAAACTGCTGCTGGAATTAGCCCAGGAACTGGGGTGGAAATTGGGGCTGGGGGTTGTGAATCCCTGGATTTGAAAGATCCCAAATATCCTCAGGGTGGAAATTGGGGCTGGGGGTTGTGAATCCCTGGATTTGAAAGATCCCAAATATCCTCAGGGTGGAAATTGGGGCTGGGGGTTTGTGAATCCCTGGATTTGAAAGATACCAAATATCCCCATGGTAGAAATTGGGGCTGGGGGTTGTGAAACTCCAGATTTTGGGCATCCCAAACACCCCCAAGGACACTGGGTTGCTCTTGTCCTGAGGGAGCTCCTTCCCTCTTCCCATCCCATTATCCCATCCCACTATCCCATCCTACTATCCCATTATCCCAATATCCCAAAATCCCAATAACCCAATATCCCATTATCCCCAAATCCCAAAATCCCAATATCCCAATATCCCAATATCCCATTATCCCATTATCCTCAAATCCCAAAATCCCAATATCCCAATATCCCATTATCCCAAAATCCCAATATGCCAATATCCCATTATCCCAAAATCTCAATATCCCAATATCCCAATATCCCATTATCCCCAAATCCCAAAATCCCAATATCCCAATATCCCAAAATCCCAATAACCCAATATCCCATTATCCCCAAATCCCAAAATCCCAATATCCCAATATCCCAAAATCCCATTATCCCAAAATCTCAATATCCCAATATCCCAATATCCCATTATCCCAAAATCCCAATCCCAGAGCCCCCAAACCCCCCCGGCTCAGGGCTCCCCCTCTCCCTGTTCCCTCCTCTCTTCCCGCACTCTGGGGCTGGGATTTGCCAGATTTGGGGACACGCGGTGACACTGGGGGGGGCTGGGACACGCCCCCTTCCACAGCATCCCCCTCTGGATCTGCGGGATCCAAACTGGGACCGGGATTCAGGGAAACTGGGAGGACTGGGAGGGATCTGGGAGGTGGTTGGAGGTGGGGAGGGCAGGATCAGGTGGGGAGAACTGGGAGGACTGGGGCGGATTGGGGGGAGCTGGGAAAAACCAGGGGGGCACTGGGAGGACTGGGAGGGACTGGGGGGAACTGGGAAAATCCAGCAGGAGCTGGAGGAGGCAGAAGAGGAGGAGGAAGCAGCAGGGCCAGGAGAAACTGGGAGGACTGGTGGGAACTGGGGAAAGAGCCAGGAGGAGCTGGGGTTAACTGGGATGACTGGAGTGGGTTGGAGGGGAGCTGGGGGGAATCAGAGAGAGCAGGACACGGGGAAACTGGGGAAACTGGGAGGACTGGGAGGGATTGGGGGAAGCAGGAGGAGCCAGGGGGGAACTGGAGGGACTGGGGAGAAGGACTGGGAGGGATTGGGAGGAGCTGAGAAAATCCAGGGGGAGCTGGGGGAGCCAGGAGGGGAGCAGGGCCAGGAGAAACTGGGAGGACTGGTGGGAACTGGGGAAAGAGCCAGGAGGAGCTGGGGTTAACTGGGATGACTGGAGTGGGTTGGAGGGGAGCTGGGGGAATCAGAGAGAGCAGGACACGGGGAACTGGGGAAACTGGGAGGGATTGGGAGCAGGAACAGAAAGCAGGAGGGCCAGGATGAACTGGGAGTACTGGGAGAGGGGGAACTGGGAGAACGGGACTGGGGGCAGCCGGAGGGGCTGCAGGAGCGCAGCGGGACCCGGGAGGAGCCGGGAGCCGCCGGGGCCTCGTTCACACCCTGAGCCAAAACAAACAATTCCCTGGAGCCGCCTGGCTCGGCCGTGGGAGGGGAGGGGACAGCGAGGGGACAGCGAGGGGACAGATTCCATACCTGCCACCACCCCCCCGGGGAGCCCCCGCGCGTTCCAGCCGCAGGGAATCCAGATGTGCGGCCCCAACATCTGCCCGGAGCCGAGGAACGACAGCGGGGACCTCGGGAATGTCCCAGCGGCCGGGATTCCCGATTTTTTGGAACCCCCGCGGCGCTTCCCAGTCCCCCCAGCCAAAGAAAACCCGTCTGTGTTGACTCAGGTGTCACCGCGGTGTCCCCGCCCAGCCCAGATTTATTGGATTTGTTCTTTCCCTTCGACTTTTCACGCCGGGAATGCGGGAGGGGCTGGAGGAGGAATCCACCCCACCCCACGGCGCTGCCTGCAGGGGAGCTTCCAGGGAATGCGGAATTTCGCGCTGGGTTTGGGGTCCCTGGCACAGCCCGCCGCGGGACGGGTGATTTATTTTTTCCTCTCCCACACCCGAGTTCCCGGTTATCTCTCCGGAGCGCCGCCCATCCCGCATTCCGTCCTCCCGGGCACGGAATGAGCCGCATCCCACCCCCGCCCCACCCCGGACTCGGCTCCACCCGCCCTGGGAACCACAGCGGGACACGCGGGGACCCCACGGGGCGAGGGGGGAGTGGGCTTTGTCCCGGGAAAGTTCCAATTCCCAGGAAAATGCTGCTCCCAGGAGGATGGTAGTCCCCAGAAAAATTCTCATTCCCAGGAAATTTCTCATTCCCAGGTGGATGCTGGTGTCAGGAAGATTCTGGTCCCCAGGAAAGTTCTCACTCCCAGGCTCTTATTCCCAGGAAAATCCCAGGAGGATGGTAGTCCCAAAAAAAATTCTCATTCCCAGGAAACTTCTCATTCCCAGGAAACTTCTCATTCCCAGGTGGATGCTTGTCCCCAGGAAGGTTCTCATGCCCAGGAAAATGCTGGTCCTGGGAGGATGATAGTCCCCTGGAAGGTTCTAATTCCCAGGAAAGTTCTCATTCCCAGGAATATGCTGGTCCCAGGAGGATGGTAGTCCCCAGAAAATTTCTCATTCCCAGGAAATTTCTCATTCCCAGGAAATTTCTCATTCCCAGGTGGATGCTGGTTTCAGGAAGATTCTGGTGCCCAGGAAAGTTCTCACTCCCAGGTTCTCATTCCCAGGAAAATGCTCGTTCCAGGAGGATGGAAGTCCCAAAAAAAATTCTCATTCCCAGGAAACTTCTCATTCCCAGGAAACTTCTCATTCCCAGGTGGATGCTTGTTCCCAGGAAGGTTCTCATTCCCAGGAAAATGCTGGTCCCAGGAGGATGGTAGTCCCCAGAAAAATTCTCATTCCCAGGAAATTTCTCATTCCCAGGAAACTTCTCATTCCCAGGTGGATGCTTGTTCCCAGGAAGGTTCTCATTCCCAGGAAAATGCTGGTCCCAGGAGGATGGTGGTCTCCAGGAAAGTTCCAATTCCCAGGAAATTTCTCATTCCCAGGAAATTTCTCATTCCCAGGTGGATGCTGGTTTCAGGAAGATTCTGGTGCCCAGGAAAGTTCTCACTCCCAGGCTCTTATTCCCAGGAAAATGCTGGTCCCAGGAGGATGGTAGTCCCCAGAAAAATTCTCATTCCCAGGAAAGTTCTCATTCCCAGGCAGTTTCTCATTCCCAGGTGGATGCTTGTCCCCAGGAAGGTTCTCATGCCCAGGAAAATGCTGGTCCTGGGAGGATGATAGTCCCCTGGAAGGTTCTAATTCCCTGGAAAGTTCTCATTCCCAGGAATATGCTGGTCCCGGGAGGATAATAGTCCCCAGAAAAATTCTCATGCCCAGGAAATTTCTCATTCCCAGGTGGATGCTGGTTTCAGGAAGATTCTGGTGCCCAGGAAAGTTCTCACTCCCAGGCTCTTATTCCCAGGAAAATGCTGGTCCCAGGAGGATGGTAGTCCCCAGAAAAATTCTCATTCCCAGGAAATTTCTCATTCCCAGGCAATTTCTCATTCCCAGGTGGATGTTGGTTTCAGGAAGATTCTGGTGCCCAGGAAAGTTCTCACTCCCAGGCTCTTATTCCCAGGAAAATCCCAGGAGGATGGTAGTCCAAAAAAAAATTCTCATTCCCAGGAAAGTTCTCATTCCCAGGAAACTTCTCATTCCCAGGTGGATGCTTGTCCCCAGGAAGGTTCTCATGCCCAGGAAAATGCTGGTCCTGGGAGGATGATAGTCCCCTGGAAGGTTCTAATTCCCAGGAAAGTTCTCATTCCCAGGAATATGCTGGTCCCGGGAGGATAATAGTCCCCAGAAAATTTCTCATTCCCAGGCAATTTCTCATTCCCAGGAAATTTCTCATTCCCAGGTAGATGCTGGTTTCAGGAAGATTCTGGTCCCCAGGAAAGTTCTCACTCCCAGGTTCTTATTCCCAGGAAAATGCTGGTCCCAGGAGGATGGTAGTCCCCAGAAAAATTCTCATTCCCAGGAAATTTCTCATTCCCAGGTGGATGCTGGTCCTGGGAGGATTCTGGTCCCCAGGAAAGTTCTCACTCCCAGGAAGGTTCTCATTCCCAGGAAGGTTCTCATTCCCAGGAAAATGCTGGCCCCAGGAGGATTCTGGTCCCCAGGTGGCTCCTGGTTCTCAGGAAGATGCTCGCTCCCAGCTCCCAAATCCAAGAACCCACAGGACTGGCACAGCTCCCACCCCAAAAACACACCAGGCCTGGCACAATTCCCAAATCCAGGAACCCCCCAGATTGGCAAAACCCCCCCGCTGGCAACACACCGGGGCTGGCACAAGTCCCATTTCCAAGAGTCCACCAGGACTGGGACAGTTTCCAACCCCCGGATCCCACAGGCCTGGCACAGCCCCCATTCCATGGTCCCACCAGGACTGGCACAGCTTCCAGTTCCAAAAGTCACCAGGCTTGGCACAGTTCCCGAATCAAATAATCCACAGGGATTGGCACAGGTCCCAAATCCAGAAACCCACCAAGACTGGCACAGCTCCCATTCCATGGTCCCACCAGGACTGGCACAGCTTCCTGTTCCAAAAGTCACCAGGTTTGGCACAGGTCCCGAATCAAATAATCCACAGGGATTGGCACAGGTCCCAAATCCAATAACCCACAGGACTGGCACAGATCCCAAATCCAGAAACACACTGGGACTGGCACAGATCCCAAATCCAGGAACCCACCAGGACTGGCACAGGTCCCAAATCCAATAAGCCACAGGACTGGCACAGATCCCAAATCCAGGAACCCACCAGGACTGGCACAGCTCCCAAATCCTGGAGCCCATGGGACTTGGCACAGCTCCCAGTTCCAAGATCTCACCAGGGTTGGCATAGCCCCCAAACCCTGGAGCCCACTGGGATTGGCACAATTCCCAAATCAAATAACCCACAGGACTGGCACAGATCCCAAATCCAGGAACCCACTGGGATTGGCACAGTTCCTAAATCAAATAACCCAGAGGACTGGCACAGGTCTCAAATCCAATAACCCATAGCCCTGGCACAACTCCCAAATCCAGAAATCCACCAGTACTGGCACAGATCCCAAATCCAATAACCCACAGCCCTGGCACAACTCCCAAATCCAGAAATCCACCAGGATTGGCACAGTTCCCAAATCCAGGAATCCACCAGGATTGACACAACTCCCAAATCCAGGAATCCACCAGGACTGGCACACATCTCAAATCCAGGAGCCCACCAGGATTGGCACAACTCCCAAATCCAGGAATCCACCAGGACTGGCACAGCTCCACACCAAAACCCCCCAGACCTGGCACAGCTCCCAAATCCAGGAATCCACCAGGACTGGCACAGCTCCACACCAAAACCCCCCAGACCTGGCACAGCTCCCAAATCCAAGAACCCATCGGGTTTGGCACAATTCCCAATTCCAAATCCCCCCTCAGGCCGGGCACAATTCCCAAACCCAGGAGCCCCCCAGGCCGGGCACAGCCCCTCCCCAGTGACCCCCAGTGGGGTCTGGGACATTTCCCAGCGGGTGGCACGGCCGGGGGGGCACCGGGGGCTGTGGGATCCCCCTGCTGACTCAGCACCGTGCCTGGCAGGGGACCGAGATCCCAGAGGGCACTTTCCCACAGCCCGGGGCACGGGTCGGGCAGTGACCCCCAGAGGTCACCATGGCAGTGCCACCAGTGCCACCAGTGCCACCAGTGCCACCACCCCGGGTGTCTTCACTCCAGGCGGAAGAGATTTGATCTGGATCCTGCTCCAACCCCACAGCTGAGAATTCCTTTGGGAATTTCCTCTCCTGCCTTTGGGGCATCTCCCACTGTCCCAGGGGGATCCAGCCTGGCCTTGGGCACTGCCAGGGATCCAGGGGCAGCCACAGCAAATCTGGGAATCCCAGCCCAGGCAGGAATTCCTTCCCAAGGTCCCAGCCCCATCTCCCCTTTCCCAGTGGAGCCATTCCCTGTGTCCTGTCCCAAATTCCAGCTCTCCTGGAGCCCCTGCAGGGACTCTGAGCATTCCCTGGAATTTTCCCTTCTCCAGGGGAACATTCCCAGAGCATTCAGCATTCCCTGGACAGCCAGGATCCATCCAGGATCCATCCCGCTGCCATGGGAGGACAAACACCATCACTCCCAACATTCCCCTTTCCTTCTTTCCCAGTTTATCCCAGCACGGAGCCCCCCGACCCGGGATATCCCGGGGGTGGGTTGGGATCGGTTTTCCCGGCCATTCCCCCAATTCCCAGCGCAATCCCAGCCCCTCCCCGGCAGGGTGAGGGCAGAGCCGCCCTCGATTCCACCCAAGACACAACAAAACCATTCCCGAATTATCAGCACCAATCCCACAGGGAACAAAACCACGCCCAGCCCCCCCAGCAGGACCCTAAACCCCGAGACCTCGGAGCGCCCCAAACCCGCCCCGGCCCCAAAAACCCGGAGTCAGGGAAAAGCTGCTGCTGTCGCCACTTCCCAAAATCGGAGCAGGGACACAAAAAGAGGGAAGTGCTGCGGTTTGGGGCTCCTCTCCCTCCTCCCCCCGCTGATAAAGGGACGTCCCTGAGCGGGGACAGGCGGCGTCCCCGTGTCACCGCTCCGGAGGTGGCACTGCCAGAGCCGCCGCCAGCACCAGGTGACGCCGTGGTTCTGCAGGGGTGGGAAATGTGGGAATTCTGGGCACTGCGGGTGGGAAATGTGGGAATTCTGGGCACTGCGGGTGGGAAAAGTTGGGAATTCTGGGCACTGGGGGTGGGAAATGTGGGAATTCTGGGCACTGCGGGTGGGAAAAGTTGGGAATTCTGGGCACTGCGGGTGGGAAAAGTTGGGAATTCTGGGCACTGGGGGTGGGAAAGGTTGGGAATTCTGGGCGCTGGAGGTGGGAAAGGTTGGGAATTGTCGCTACTGGGGGTGGGAAAGGTTGGGAATTCTGGGCACTGGGGGGTGGGAAAGGTTGGGAATTCTTGGTACTGGGGGTGGGAAAGGTTGGGAATTCTGGGCACTGGGGGTGGGAAAAGTTGGGAATTCTGCCGGTACTGGGGGTGGGAAAGGTTGGGAATTCTGGGCGCTGGAGGTGGGAAAGGTTGGGAATTCTTGGTACTGGGGGTGGGAAAAGTTGGGAATTCTCAGTACTGGGGGTGGGAAATGTTGGTAATTCTGGGCACTGGGGATGGGAAAAGTTGGGAATTCTGGGCACTGAGGATGGAAAATTTGGGAATTCTGGGCACTGGGGGTGGGAAAAATTGGGAATTCTGGGCACTGAGGATGGAAAATTTGGGAATTCTGGGCACTGGGGGTGGGAAAAGTTGGGAATTCTCAGTACTGGGGGTGGATTGTGGAGGATCTTTTTGGGATGAGCCAGGGAAGTACCTGGAACTCCAGGAATCAGATCCGGGGGATCACACCCATCCCTCATCCCCAGGATTGGTGTCCCATCATCCTGGTCCCATCATCCCACGGTCCCTGTTTCTCTCTGGGTTTTGGGATGTGATGGAGCTGAAAGGTCCCACACCGGGAATGTTCCCTCTCCGTGCTCGTTCCTTGCCAAAAAGTGACTTTTAAACTGCAGGGATAGGTGGGAGATTGGGAAAAAACCCCTCCCCCTGATGGTGGGAAGGTTCTGGAATGGAATTCCCAGAGATCTGTGGCTGCCTCGTTGCTGGAGGTGCCCAAGGCCAGGCTGGGCAGGATTTGCAGCCACCTGGGACAATGGGAAGTGTCCCTGCCCTTGGGAATGAGCTGAGATTTCAACCCCTCCCATCCCAACCCATTCCTTAAATCCCATTTAGGGACACCAGGGACACTTTTCCCTCCCCAGGCCGCTCATCAGCCCGACACCAAAAGTGTTTTCCTAGAAATCCTTGCAATTCCAGGAGCATTCCCCAGGTCCCCATCCCGCCCTGAGCAGCCCCAAGGAATCGAAACTGGGAGAAACCCCCGGGAAGAAACGAAACTTGGCACCAGCACAAACCGGGGGCTGGATCCCGGCTCTTCCTTCCTCTTCCTGCACAAACCCCGTGACAATTTGTGGTTTTGCACCGTCCCCCCCTCCCAGCATCAACACCCAGGGGCCACCCCAGCCATTGGCTGTGCTCCTAGTCTGGGAAAAATCCCAGGCAAAGCTCTCCAGAGCGGGAAATCCACCCCGAAATCCAAGGAGCAGCGAGGAAATTGGAGACAGATGTGGGGGAAGGAGGGGAAAGGAGAGGGAAAGGCCAGAGCTGGGGGCTGGGAGGATTTGGAGAAGGATCTGAACTCCCAGCGATCTGAGCACTGGTTTCCCTGATATTGGGGGAAAATTCAGGGTGGAATTCTGGTTTGTCACAGAGAGATGAGGGGTGAAACTGAAAGGAATGTCAGGAGTTTGTCTGGAGCTGCAAAAAACCACAAAACTTTTCTAATAATTCTCTGTTTATTTTTGGTTTTCTTTTCCTTTTCTTGGTTTCCTCTCCTGTTTCTTTGTTTTCTCTTCTTGGTTTCTTTGTCTTTTTTCCTTTTTCTTTTTCCTTTTTTCTTTTTCCTTTTTTCCTTTTTTCCTTTTTCCTTTTTCCTTTTTTCCTTTTTCCTTTTTCCTTTTTCCTTTTTCTTTTTTCCCTTTCTCTTTCTTTCTTTCTTTTCCTTCTCATTTTTCTTCTCCTATTCCTTTTTTCTCTTGCTCCTTCCTTCCTTCCTTCCTTCCTTCCTTCCTTCCTTCCTTCCTTCCTTCCTTCCTTCCTTCCTTCCTTCCTTCCTTCCTTCCTTCCTTCCTTCCTTCCTTCCTTCCTTCCTTCCTTCCTTCCTTCCTTCCTTCCTTCCTTCCTTCCTTCCTTCCTTCCTTCCTCTCTTCTCTTTTCCCTCTTCCCTTTTTCCCTTTCTCCTTTTCCATTTTCTCTCTCCCCTTTTTTTCCCTTCCCTTTTTATTTTCCTCCCGGTGCTGGGGACTGTTCTGATTCCAGCGGTTCTTCCAGCAGGATTCATCCCACAGGGATCCATCCCAAGGTCCTCAGCCACCTCCTCTTGTCCCCAGGGTCCCCCTGTGTCCCCTGGCAGTGCCACCATGCGCCTGCCCCACTGCCTGGTGCTCCTGGCCAGCCTCGTCCCGCCAGGTATGGGGACAGTGACACCCTCGGGGTTGTCCCCTGTGGGGCTGGGGGCCGGGAATGGCCCTGACATGGGTGGGGGTAGGAATGTGGGGGATCCCAAGGCTGCTCCTGGGGGGATTTGCCGTGATCCCACACTGCTGACGGGCAGGGATGGGTGACAAGGGGACAGCCAGGCCACGGCAGCAAGGACGAGGGGCCAGGGTGAGTGAGGAAAGGGGGCTGGGAAGCAAATTCCGGAGCCCAGGAGGTGGCTTTCCCCTTTTCCCTCATTATTTAGGCTCGGGAGATCCAGCTTGTCCCAGTTATCTCCCCCTTCTCCACCCCAAAACCTCCTCTTGGGGGGTTTATCCCAAATCCCGCCTCCTCTCCCACCTTCCCCGTGCACCTGGGGACACTTCAGGCTCCTGATCCCCATTTTCCCTGGCGCAGCGCTCGGCTCCTGGGGGGTCTCCTACCCCGAGTCCCTGCAGGCCAGCGGGGGGTCCTGCCTGGTTGTCCCCTGCACCTTCAGCTACCCCGAGGACGTGACAGCCGCCGAGGGCATCGTGGCCATCTGGTACAGGGACTACGACGGCCAGCGCACGCTGGTGTTCCACTCCGCCGACCCCCGGGATGTGGATCCCCGTTTTGGGGGTCGTGCCCAGCTCCTGGGGGACCCCACGGCCCGGAATTGCACCCTGCTGCTGCGGGGGGTGACGCCAGGGGACAGTGGCCGCTACAGGTTCCGCTTCGAGATCGTCAACGGCGACCGCTGGTCGGCGGCGCGGGATGTGGCGCTGAGCGTTTCGGGTGGGTAAAACACGGGAATGGCCAAAAAACTCCCTTCCTGCCCTTTCCATGTGCTCACCCCGCCCTCTGCTCTCCATCCCAGAGGATCTGGAGCGTCCCAGTGTCAGCAGCAGCGAGGAGCTGACCGAGGGGCAAAGATCCACCTTGGAGTGCTCCACGCCCTACGTGTGTCCCGGGGGGGACATCGCGCTGCGCTGGCAGGGCTACGACCCCCGGGTGTCCCAGGAGTCCGGCCGTGTCCAGCTGGACACCAGCGGGGTCAGCCAGTGGGTGGCCCTGACCAGCTCCTTCTCCTGGGAGGACCATGGCAAGAAGCTGCTCTGCGAGGTTTCCTCGGGGTCCAAGAGGGCGAGCGCGGAGGTGGCGCTGCGGGTCCGGCGTACGTGGGGCGGGGACAGGGGACACCTCTGCCACCGCCACCGTGTCCCCTCCTGCCACCCCCTCCTTCCCTGCAGCGTTTTCCTCCTGCTTCTCCCTCCCTTTCCTCCTCCTGGGCCACACCTGTCCTTTAGGTGCCACGTCCTGACAGCCTGTCACGATCCGCTCAACCCCAGCGGGAGTCTGGTTCGTTCGACCCCAGGGCGCAAAAGACAAAAAGTGAGAGACTCAGGTTTTGTTCAGCAGAAAGCAGCAATGCAGTTTATTGCGTGAAAATAATTCAGTTTTGTGATAGAAGAGAGAGAGAGAGAGGTAAATGAAATTAAGTAAAAGGGGGGAGAGATAGAGAGGATGGGATAAAGCTACCAACAGACAGGATGTCATCCTCGAGTTGTCTGATGACAGACGAGTCTTCAATCCGTTGGGGAGAAAGAGATCTCAAAGTTTCTTTGGGAAAGTCACTTTTATAGTCCTTTTCCAAAGCGAGTGGCCTCTGGCCAGAAGGTGGGGAGATTTATGGACTATTGTATGAGGAGATCATTGCTCCAAGGAACAGGTGCTGGAACAGGGCGCTGTAACCAGAACCCTGCTCGTGCCAGGGCTGGCACCAACAGCTACGAACAGTCCTGGGCAAGCACCAGGCACAGCTACGAACAGTCCTGGGCAAGCACCAGGCACAGCTACGAACAGTCCTGGGCAAGCATCCACCTGGGCCAGGCCAGAACTCAGGTCCAGAGCGAGCAGTGGGGCCCTGGGGTGGGGGCCTCAGTCTCTGGTGATGGGCGTGAGGCAGAGCAGAGAAACTTCTGACTGACTCTACACCCTACTTCCCTTCAGTGTTTTCCTGCTGCTTCTCCCTCCCTTTCCTCTGCCTTGACCACATCTGTCCTTTAGGTGCCACCTCCTGCCACGCCCTCCCCTTTTCCCTGTCCCGGGGCGGTGGCAGCACCCTGTGCCCACCGCGTCCCTCTGTCCCGCAGACGCCCCCAAGGACACCCAGGTGTCGCTGAGCCCGTCCTCGGGGAACATCGGCGTGGGTGACAACGTGACCCTGAGCTGCCAGGTGGGCAGCAGCCACCCCCCAGTCTCGGGGTACCGCTGGTACAAGGACGGGGCGGCCGTGGGCACGGAGCGGGCGCTGGCCCTGCGGGGCGTGCGCCGCGGGGACCACGGGCGGTACCACTGCCAGGCCCAGAACGCCGTCGGCGCCGGGGTGTCACCTCCTGTCACCCTCCGCGTGTTCTGTGAGTACCACGGGAGCCCCGAGGGCTGGGGCAGGGCTGATGTCCCGGACTGGGATGGAGGGGTGGGAGTTGTGCCACGCCTGTGTCCCTTGTCTCCCTGAAATCGGGGAGGGATTTCCAGCTCAGCAAAGCTGGGAAGGGCTCGGGAGCTTGTGGGGATCCAGAGGCGTGGTGGGAAGGGATTTTATGGATCATTCCCACCCCTGCCATGCTCAGGGGCGCTTCCTGGACACTTCCAGGGATCCAGGGCCAGCCGTGGCTTCTCTGGGAATCCCAGCCCACACTCCCACAGGGAAGGGAAGAGGCTCCTCTTCCCGCCAGATCCCGCAGCAAAGACAAATCCCAGCCTTGCCTGCCTGAGCTGGAATCCCACAGGGAGCATCTCCCCACAGAGGGGTCCCCGTGCTCCCCCCAAAGCCCCCCCGTGCCCACCCTGAGGGGTGGAGGACCCTTCCCCACCCACCACGAGTGGGCTTTGCTCCAAACCCAGCTGTCCCCGCTGGTGGCAGGGGACAAACCAAACGTCCCCCAGCTCCGTTGTCACCCCCTGAGCGGCTCCCATCTTCTCCCAGTCTGCGGAGTGGGAGATTTGGGGTTGGGGATTCCCTTTTCCTGCCTCCGGGGCCATCCTGAACGTGTCCCCTCCCCTCAGCCGCGGAGATCTCGGCCAGCCCCGCCGCCGAGGTGCGCGAGGGGACGGCCACCACCTTGTCCTGCGACGTCCCCGGGCGGGAGGGGCACGCCGAGGAGCTGAGCTACACCTGGTACAAGAACGGCGCCTGGCTGCGGGAGGGCCCGGCCCACACCCTCCTGCTCCCCGCCGTGACCGCCGCCGACGCCGGCTACTACTCCTGCCGAGTGACCAACAGCCAGGGCAGTGACACGGCCCAGGCCATCAGCCTCAGCGTGACCTGTGAGTGCCACCAGCTCTGCCACACCGCGCCGTGCAAACCCCCCAAAATCCAGGAAATCCCCCGAAAAATTAATGGCAAAGCCTCTCCCTGTGTGCCCCGGGGGCAGGTGAAGGGAGGGCAGGGGGTTTTAGCCCTGCTGGTTGAATTTTATGGGAATACAACAAATTTTGGCCGTGAGCCAGGTGTGAGGGTGGCATTAAGTGACGTTTGGGACAGCATCTCCCACAAATCCCCTCCATTCCGTAAGATTTGGGGAGGTTTCTCAGGGAGAATCCATCAGGAAACGAGCAACTCAAGGGGTTTTGAAGGGGAAAACAACCCAGCCATGGGTTGGTTGTGACAATTTTGGGGTAAATCTGACACACAGGACAAGCAGATTGTGACATCCAGGTTGGCCTGGGGACACTCCCCATCCCTGGAAGTGCCCAAGGCCGGGCTGGATGTGACTTGGAGCCACCTGGGACAGAAGTGTCCCTGCCCATGGGGATTTAACGTCCCCTCCGGGATTTTCCCTGTGGCCACATCCCGACCTCCACACGCTCTCCCATCCCACAGATCCACCCCGGACTCCCACCCTCACGCTCTTCCAGGACACCCAGGGTGGCCGGCTGGTCATCGTCCGCTGCGCCGTGGACAGCCACCCTCCGGCCACGCTGGCCATCGACCGCGGCGGCGCCGTGCTGGCCACCAGCGGGCGCGGGCGGCCCTGGGCCAGCGCCTCGGTGTCACCGCCTCCCGCAATTCCCTGCGGCTGGAAATGCGGGATGCAGGGCCCCGGGACAGCGGGAGTTACGGCTGCACCGCCAGCAACGCCCACGGCACCGCCCGCGCCACCCAGGCCCTGGAGATCCGCCGTGAGTCCCGCGGCCGCGGCGCGCTCAGGGTGACCCCCAGAACTGGGGACACTGGGGCTGTGTGGTGTCCCCTCCTCAGCGGGGTCAGAGCTGCTTTTGGAGCTGGAGAGGCTCCTGGGTTTTGTTTCCCAAAATGCCAAAATATTCAGAAAATTTAGCCAAACTTTTCTGCCTCTTTTCATCCCCGCCTGTCACTGGCCCCTGGCCACAAAGTCTGGATAATTTGGGGTGACAGAGGCAGCAGAAGGAAAGAGAAGTCCCGCATATCCATGTCCAAGAGGAACATCCCTTAGGATTCCAAAAAACCCCAAAAGTGACCTCTAGGTCCGATTCCAGAGAAAGCAAACCTGGATTTGGGTGTCCCAGTGGGGAACTGGAAGTCGGACAAGGCCCAGACAGTGGGAAGAGGGGCCAGGGTCTGACCTGGGAAAACTCACCTGGATGAACCTAGAAAAAGCAGAAAAGGGTCAGGAAAGGCCCCGTTTGCCTGTGCAGTGTCCCCAGGGAGTGTCACCCCCCAAAGACCCCACGGGCTCCAGCGAGGGAGGGGACTCAGGGAAGCCAAATGGGGAATTGCAGCTGGAAGGATTCATGGGAAGGATTTCCCTCAGTCCTGGTCTGGAGGACAGGTGTCTGCCAATAAAGGCAGGAGCTTCTCTCTGAAATGGAGAATGTAAACAGCCTTCCCTCCAAATTATTATAATTTTGAAATTCAGGGGCTCTCAGGCAAAGAGATGGGAATTAGGAATAACAGTTCTTTACTAGGAAAATTAAAATAGAAATGCAGTATTACAAAGAACAATCCCAAACCCTGCCAGAGTCAGAATCCAAGCTGACACCCGTCAGGCAGTCAGGGTGTTGGCAGCAGTCCCATTCCATGGTGGCTGCATCCTCCTGCAGGGGCAGATGTGGTTCAGCTGGAGCAGTGCTCCTGGAGAAGGTGCAGTTTCCTCTGAAGCTCCAGGGATGATGTGCAAAGGTCTGGCTTTCCTCTGGAATCCAGTGGGAAAGGCTGCTCTGGTGTTCCAAATCTCAGTTTTTCTCTGGGTAGGAAAGGCTTGGCTCCTGCCCTGGCTGGAGCATCTCCCAGTGGGATGATGGAATTTGATCAGCCATGCCCTGGGACTCAGTGGCCATGAACAGGAGATATCTCCTGGAGGGAGGATGGGCTGTGGGAAAGATAAAGATGATTGCCCAGCTGGTTTAAAGCTGGCCCATGAGCAGAGGATATGTGCCAGGAGATCAGATGGGGACAGAATTCACATTTCTGGCCACACCAACCCAACACAGGCTCCTTCCCTGATATCCCTTGTAGCTGTTTTCAGGCTGGGGGCTTTCCAACTCCGGGGTCTGCAGCCCTGAGCCCAGATATCTCTGAACCCCGGCTACAGAACCCGCAGCTACTCACTAGCAAAGTACAAAAGGCTGAGACCGTGTTGCAACAGTTCCAAAGATAACTTTATTGTCTTCGAAGGGAAATGCTAACAACGGTCTAATTACACCAGATAACAAAGAGTTTATATAGGTTTTCAGAGGATTGAGTTTCTAACCAATAAAACTACAAATTACAACCTAACCAATTATCTTAAAACTCGAAGTAAGAAAAGGACCAATTAACTTGTGACTTTAAGAGCCAATAGAAATCCTAAGAGACAACAAGGTTTTCGATAAGGAAGGGGGAGTTTTGTTTCAAGGAATTTCTTTGTGTCATGGGATGGCATCCCAGGGGTTTTACTTTGGGGGGAGTAACATCTTCTACAATCCCTCTCCTCTCCTCCAGCTGCGGGGCTGCTGGTGCAGCCCTCGGCGGAGGTGACGGAGGGGACAGCGGTCACCCTGACCTGCGTGGGGCCGGGGGACGCGGCGGAGGAGCCGCTCTACGCCTGGTACCGGAACGGCCGGCGGCTCCGGGAGGGCTCAACCCCAACCCTGCGACTGCCGTCCGTGCGCGGCGACGATTCCGGAACCTTCCAGTGCCGGGTCCGCAGCGGGAACGGCAGCGACGCGTCCGAGGCTGTCCCGCTCCGAGTGCTCTGTGAGCGACAACCCCAACGGGAATTCCTGGGGCTGAGCTCCCGCCCCGGGGCTCCCCCCATCCCCACCCACCACGGCCAAGGGGCTCTTGGGTGTGGATGTGGGGAGGGGGAAAAATTCCTTCTGGTGGGTAAATCCGGGAGGAGGAATTTGGAGGATTTTAAGAGCTGTTAATGGTCGTAGAACCACGAATGGTTTGGGTTTGGGGGATCTCAAAGCTCATCTCGTTCTGACCTCGGGCAGGGACACCTCCCACTAGGCCAGGTCCAACCTGGAAGTCCAAGAGTTTCTCAGGCAGCACTGGAAGCATCAGTCCTTGGATTCTGAGGGTTTTCCCAGTGGTGGTTTCTCCCTGCTTTGGGTTGGGAGGGACCTCAAAGCCCTTTTTATTCCAACCCCTCTCCCCTTGGCAGGGACACATCCAGATTATTTTAAAAAAATAAAATAAAATAAAAATTATAATAGTATTCCCAAATAAAAACTCCCATCCAACCCGGATGCTCAGGAGGTGCTGGAAGCATCCACCCCTCGGATTCTGGGAGTTTTCCCAACCTCACAGACCCAGTTTTTCCCCCACAGACCCCCCGAGGCCGCCAGTGCTGAGCTCGTTCCTGCAGAGCCGGGGTGGGCGCCTGGGCATCATCCAGTGCTCGGTGGAGAGCGACCCCGAGTCCAACCTCACCCTGCAGAGAGGGGACAAGGTCATTGCCTGCACCCAGGGATGTCCCCAGGCCGCCACCAGCCCCAGGGTCCAGGTCACCAGGTCCTACAACAGCCTGAAGGTGGAAATCCGGGATGTGGTGGTGGAGGATGAGGGGATTTACGTGTGCCAGGCGAAGAATTCCCAAGGAACTGCCAGCTCCACCGCGGATTTCAAGGCTGACAGTGAGTGGGGACAGGGGACAGGATTGTGGCATCTGGGCATGTCCTGGGAGAGGGGAGCGTGGGAAGGGAGTGCTGGGGGAGGAGGCAAGCTGGGGAGATGGTGGCAGGAGGAGCAGAAATGTCACATGGAAATGCCTCATGGAAATGCCACGTGGAAATGCCACATGGCCACAAAACCCAGCCATGGTGGCTCCCCCATGACATTGCAGCCCCTGGAAGGGATTCCCTGGCTGTGTGTGACAGGAGCACCGAGCAAAGCGTGGCCAAGGGATGTCCCTGGGCTGGTGGCACTGCCAGGCTCAGAGCTGTCCCCGCCATGGCTCTGTGGCATCAGCTGGAATTCTCCCTCTGCCGTAGCCACGCTGTCCTTTGGTGGCTGTGGGGAGTTGTCACCCCACCGTTGACACAGTGTCCTCCTGCCCGCAGCTGCCAATGTCACCGTGTCCCCGTCCTCCCGCGTGCTGGAGGGTGACAATGCCACCCTCACCTGCCACCTGAGCAGCAGCTCCTCGGCCGTGCCCAACGTCACCTGGTACCACAACGGGCAGCAGGTCGCCGAGGGCGCGGCCGCCGCGCTGGTGCTGCGGCCGGTGGCCAGCAGGGACGCCGGGCTCTACCGCTGCCGGGCCAGCGCCGCGGGCGGCAGCCGGAGCTCTCCCGACGTCCTCCTGGATGTGCTGTGTGCGTCCTTTTCCCTTTCCCTCTTCCCTTTCCCTTTCCCTTTCCCCTTTCCCTTTCCCTTTCCCTGTTCCCTGTTCCTTGTTCCCTTTTCCCTATTCCCTTTCCCCGTTCCCTTTTCCTTTTCCCTTTTCCCTTTTCCCCTTTTCCCCTTTTCCTCTCTTCTTTTTCATTTTTCTTCTCTTCCTCTTATCTCCTTCTCCCCTTTTCTCCTTTTTCCTTTCCCTTTCCTTTTCCCTTTCTCTTACCCTTTTGCATTCCCCTTCTCTTTCCTGTTCCCTTGTTTCCTCTTTCACTTCCCATTCTCTTCCCCTTTTCCCCTTTTCCTTGTAATGTCCCCTTTTCCTTTTCCCATTCCCTTTCCCTTCTCTTCCCCTTCTCTCCTTTTCCCTTTTTCCCTATCTCTTTCCCTTCCCCCTTCCTTCTTCCGTTCTGTTTCCTTTTTCACTTCCCATTCTCTTCCCCTTCCCCCTTTTCCTTTCAATTTCCCCTTTTTCCTTTTCTTTTTCCTTTCCCATTCCCTTTCCCTTCACCATCCCCTTATGTTTCCCTTTCCCCTTTTCCTTCTCATTTTTGTCTTCCTTTTGCCCTTTTCCTTTTGCCCTTTTCCTTTTGCCCTTTTCCTTTTGCCCTTTTCCTTTATTTCCCCCTTTCCGCTTTCCTCTTTCCCCTCTCTTCTTTCCCCTTTCCCTTTCCCTTTCACTTCACCATCCTCTTCTGTTTCCCTTTTCCCTTTTCCTTCTCTTTTCCCTCCTCCTTTCCCCCTTTTCCTTTTCCTTTTCCTTTTCCCTTTTCCTTTTCCCTTTTCCCTTTTCCCCTTTCCCTTTTCCCTTCTCCCTTTTTCCCTTTTTCCCTTTTTCCCCTTTCCCCTTTCCCTTCTCCCTTTTTCCTTCTCCCTTTTTCCCTTTTCCCTCTCCCCTTCCCTCCATCCCCTCCCCAGAGCAGTGTGCCCCACCCCAGGACCCCTCCCCAGCCTCTCAGCCCATTCCCCCTCGCAGACCCCCCTCGGGACCCTCTCCTGACGGCTTTCCTGGAGGCCGAGCGCGGCTCCCTGGCCATCTTCCAGTGCTCCGTGGCCAGCAACCCGCCGGCCCAGCTGGCCCTGCTGCGGGGCCAGGAGCCGGTGGCCACCAGCGCGGGCGGGAGCAGCCCGCGGGTCACGGTCTGGGCTGTCCCCAACGCGCTGCGGGTGGAGCTGCGGGAGGTGACGGCGGCGGACGCCGGCAGCTACCGGTGCACGGCCAGCAACGCGCACGGCTCGGCGGAGCGGCGGCTGCGGCTGCGCGTGCCGGGTGGGAGCCGGGACCGGGGCGGGAGAGACTGGTCCCGTGGGGATGGGATGGGATAATGGGATAATGGGATGGGATAATGGGATAATGGGATGGGATAATGGGATGGGATGGGATAATGGGATGGGATGGGATGGGATAATGGGATGGGATGGGATAATGGGATGGGATAATGGGATGGGATAATGGGATAATGGGATGGGATGGGATGGGATGGGATGGGATGGGATAATGGGATGGGATGGGATGGGATGATAATGGGATGGGATGGGATGGGATAATGGGATGGGATAATGGGATGGGATGGGATAATGGGATGGGATGGGATGGGATAATGGGATGGGATGGGATGGGATGGGATAATGGGATGGGATAATGGGATGGGATCAATGGGATGGGATCAATGGGATCAATGGGATCAATGGGATCAATGGGATCAATGGGATCAATGGGATGGGATCAATGTGTGTGCTCTCAGGGCCACCAGATCCCATCAGTGTCACCAGGTCCCTCTCAGTGCCACCAGATCCCACCCGGTGCCACCAGATCCCTCCTGGGGATTGGAGTGGCTCATCCCATGGGAATGACCACGTGTCTGTGCTCCCAGGGCCACTAGGTCCCTCCCAGTGCCACCAGATCCAATCAGGGCCACCAGATCCCTCCCGGTGCCACCAGGTCCCCCCCAGTGCCACCAGATCCCATCAGTGCCACCAGATCCCACCAGTGCCACCAGGTCCCCCCCAGTGCCACCCCCTGCCCGTATTCCAATACCTCAGCCCTGGGCATGTCCAGGAGGAGTTGGGGACCCTCTAAGGGGACAGGGAACGCCAATGTCACATCGGAGCTGTCCCAAATTCTTGGACAGAGTGGGAATATCACACCCCACAGGTTATGGAAGTGACAAGGGGACACTGGCAGTGCCGAGCTCTGCCCTGTCCCCTCTGAGGTGGCACTGTCCCTGCTCCAGCCACCCGAGTCCTGATCTCACCGTCCTCGGAGGTGCTGGAAGGTGACAACGTGTCCCTGACGTGCCAGGTGGCCGGAGAGCCACCGGGTGACACCGTCTACTCCTGGTACAAGGACAGCAAGTGGCTCCAGGAGGGCCCTGACAGTGTCCTCGTGCTGTCCCGTGTCACCAGCGCTGCCACCGGGCTCTACCACTGCCGGGCCCGGGGCTCCGCAGGGACCAGCGCGTCCCCTGCTGTCACCCTGAGCGTCTGCTGTGAGTGGGACAGAGGGGACAGAGGGGAGGGAACGGGCTGGGATGGGATGGGATCAATGGGATCAGTGGGATGGAATGGGATCAATGGGATGGGATGGGATGGGATGGGATGGGATGGGATGGGATGGGATGGGATCAATGGGATCAATGGGATCAATGGGATCAATGGGATCAATGGGATCAATAAGATGGGATGGGATCAATGGGATCAATGGGATCAATGGGATGGGATCAATACGATGGGATGGGATGGGATGGGATGGGATAGGGATGGGATGGGATGGGATGGGATGGGATGGGATGGGATGGGATGGGATGGGATGGGATGGGATGGGATGGGATCAATACGATGGGATGGGATGAAATCAATGGGATCAATGGCATGGCATCAACAGGATCAATGGGATCAATGGGATGGGATAACAGGATGGAATAACGGGATGGGATAACGGGATGGGATAATGGGATGGAACGGGATGGGATAACAGGATGGGATAACAGGATGGGATAACGGGATGGGATAACGGGATGGGATAACGGGATGGGTTAATGGGATGGGATAATGGGATGGAACGGGATGGGGTAACAGGATGGGATAACGGGATGGGTTAATGGGATGGGATAATGGGATGGGATAATGGGATAACAGGATGGGATAATGGGATGGGGTAACAGGATGGGATAACGGGATGGGTTAATGGGATGGAACGGGACAGGACAGGATGATGGCATGGAATGATGCCACTGGGATGTCACCAGTGGGATGGCACCGAGCTGGCCGCTGTCCCCTCCTGTGTCCCGGGGGTCTCTGGGCGCATCCTCAGCTCTCCCCCCGTCCCGGGCAGACCCCCCACGGGCCCCAGCGCTCAGCACCTTCCTGGAGCCCCCGTGGGGCCAGCGCGGGATCCTGGAGTGCTCCGTGGACAGCTCCCCGCCGGCACAGCTCGCCCTCTTCAAGGACGGGGCCCTGGTGGCCTCCACGGCGCTGTCACCGCCTGTCCCCCGGCCACGGCTCAGCGTCACCTCGGCCACCAACACGCTGCGTGTCCGTGTGCACCCCGTGCTGCTGCAGGACGAGGGCCAGTACCGGTGCGTGGCCACCAACGCCCACGGCAACGCCAGCGCGGCCGGGAACTTCTCTGGAGGCGGTGAGAGACTGGGGATGGGATAATGGGATAATGGGATGGGATAATGGGATGGGATAATGGGATGGGATAATGGGATGGGATAATGGGATGGGATGGCATGGCATGGCATGGGATGGGATGGGATGGGATGGGATGGGATAATGGGATAATGGGATAATGGGATGGGATGGGAATAGGAATAGGGTGGAAAGAGGATGGAGAGTTGGGAATGGGATGGAATGGGAATGGGGATGAGGATGAGAATGAGGATGAGGATGAGAATGAGAATGAGAATGAGAATGAGAATGAGAATGAGAATGGGAATAAGAATGAGAATGAGAATGAGAATGAGAATGGGAATGGAAATGGGAATGGGAATGGAATGGGAATGGAATGGGATCTATGGAATGGGTATGGGAATAGGAATAGGAATAGGAATAGGACTAGGAATAGGAATAGGAATAGGAATAGGAATAGGAATAGGAATAGGAATAGGAATAGGAATAGGAATAGGAATAGGAATAGGAATAGGAATAGGAATAGGAGTAGGAATAGGAGTAGGAATAGGGTGGGAAGGGAATGGAGAGTTGGGAATGGGAAGTGGAAAGGGAAAGGGAATGGGAACAGAGATGGGGATGGGAATGGAAATGGAAATGAGAATGGGGATGGGGACAGGGAAGGGAATGGGAATGGGAATGGGAATGGGAATGGGGATGGGAACGGGAATGGGAATAGTAATGGGAACGGGAATGGGAATGGGAATGGTGTCACCTGTGGGTTGTGGTGCCTGCTCCCTCTTTTTGCTGTCCTGCAACTCCCTGACCTTTCCCACCCTGGACGATGAGGGATCAGCCCTTTCTCCCGCTCCTCGCAGCCGCCCGGGTCTGGATCCGGCCGTCCCCAGCCGTGCGGGAAGGGGACAGCGCCACCCTCACCTGCGCGGTGGCAGGAGGGGACCAGGACGTGCTGAGCTACACCTGGTACCGGAACCAGGTGTGGCTGGGCACCGGCTCTTCCCAAAATCTCACCTTGCCTGCGGTCACCGCCTCCGACGCCGGCTCCTACCAGTGCTCCGTGCAGACCCCAGCCTGGAACCACAGCGCCACCCCTGCCACCCTCAGCGTCCTCTGTGAGTCCCCAAGGGCAGCTTGGTGCCACCTGGTGCCACCTGGTGTCACTCAGTGTCACCCCTCAGTCGGCTCTGTTGGCTGGAGAGATAGCACAGTAAGGCCTGGTTTTATTTGGGGTGGGTTAATTAATTAGTGGGGCTCAAGAAATGTACCCCAGAGGATAATTAAGCCAAGCTTTACACCCCAGACCTCAGAGACCCCAAAACCTTCTCCAAGTTTCCTTTCCAGCAGGAAAATCCTTGGCTTTCAGAAATTAATGCTGGATTTAGGACCTTTTTTTTTTTTTTTTTTTTTTTTTGGGAAAATCAAAACCAGACTTCTTTAAAAAAAAAAGGAAAAAATGTTGTTATGAGTTAGAACAGGAGGGTTTTTTCCCCTTTTTATGAGAAAAAGATGGTGTTAATTTATAAATCTTCACGATGAATGTGGGATGGATGGATGGAGGCTCTGGAGCACGGGGAATCCTTGGCATGAAGGGGTTGGAGCAGCAGGAAAAGCTGAGGGAGCTGGAAAGGGGCTCAGGGTGGAGAAAAGGGGGATCAGGGGGGACCCTGTGGCTCTGCACAACTCCCTGACAGGAGGGGACAGTTCCCAAGAACAAGGACAGGACGAAGGGACGTGGCCTCAAGCTGTGCCAGGAGAGGTTGGGGTTGGATATTGGGAATTTTCCGCCTGGGAAGGGCAGTGGTGGAGCTCCATCACCCTTGGGACAGCTCAGATGACCTCAGATCATTCCCATTCCAACATTATAATTCCAATTCCCAACAACTCCATCACCATCCCGCGCTCCGCGGTGTTTTTTCCCCCATCCCGCAGACCCCCCCAGGAACCTGCGGCTGCAATCCTTCGTGGAGAGCAGCCGGGGCGCGGCCACCATCCTGCTGTGCGCCGTGGACAGCCGCCCCCCGGCGCGGCTCTCGCTGCTCAGGGCGGGACACCCGCTGGCCTCCAGCCCCCCCGGGGGAGGCGACACCCCCCGGCAGGGCGTCCGCGTGTCCGCCTCGCCCAACGCGCTGCGCTTGGAGCTGCGGGAGGCGTCCGAGGAGGATGAGGGTGAATACGAGTGCCAGGCACGGAGCGCCCTCGGTGTCACCCGCGCGTCCCTCACGCTCCGCGTGCGAGGTGAGGAGAGCGGACAAACTCTTGGGGACAGGTTTGGGGGTGCCCAGTTTTGGAGGGGCTGGAGGGGTTTAAAATTTGGGGGGCTTCAATGGGAAAAAGCGGCCAAAATCCTTCTCCGCTCCCGCGCAGCCACCAGGGTGCTGGTGCGACCCTCGGCCGAGGTGGCGGAGGGGACAGAGGTGACACTGACGTGCCAGGCTCCCCACGCGCAGCCGGGGACTCTCTACACGTGGCTCAGGAACGGGCGGTGGGTGGCAGAGGGACCCGAGCCGTGGCTGGCGCTCCGCGGCCGCCGCTCCGACGCGGGGCTCTACAGCTGCAGCGCGGGCCGGGGTCCCCCCGCGCCCCCCGCCACCCTCGCCGTGCTCTGTGAGTGGGGGGCCACACCTCGGGGGGACGCGGGGATGTGGCTGCCCGGTGTGTGTCGCCACCCCGCGACGGGCGGCGACAGCGCAGGGTGTGTTTGGGGGTGACGCGCTGTCCGTGTCGCCGCAGACGCGCCGCAGCCGCCCAGCTTCGTGGCGCTGCTGGAGCCCCGCGGGGGGCGGCAGGCGGTGCTGCTCTGCTCGGCCGACGCTGTCCCCGCGCCGGACATCGCCGTCAGCAGGGGACAGGGCCACCCACCGCTGGCCACCAACCGTGGTGGCGCTTCTGACCCGCGCTTCGAGGTGCGGGCCAGCCCCACGTCGCTGCGGGTGGCGGTGGCGGCGCTGGAGCTCGGGGACGCGGGGCTCTACCTGTGCTCGGCCGCCAACAGCCACGGCTCGGCGGCCACCTCCCTGCGGCTGGAAGTGCCAGGTGAGCTGTCCCCAAGTCCCCAAGTCCCCAGATTTGTGGGGTTGTGCCATTGGGCGCTTCCTTGAGTGGCCGCTGTCCCTCCTCAGGGGTCACGCTGAGCGTGGAGCCATCGCAAGAAATCCCCGAGGGCACCGAGGCCACCATGAGCTGCTCGGCCACCGCCTGGGGGGACAAAGGTGACAACTACACGTGGTACCGCGACGGGAGGTGGCTTTGGGAGGGACCCTCCCCTTCCTTCGTCCTGAGCCGCGTGTCCAGCGCCGACAGCGGCTCCTACCAGTGCCGGGCCAGCGGGACGTGGGGCACGGCCACCTCTGTCCCCGTCAGCCTCAGCGTCCTCTGTGAGTGTCCCCAGCGCCACCCCGCCCCTGCCGCTCCCGTCACCTCCGCGAGGGCAGCGGGGTTTCCTCCTCTTCCTCTTCCTGCCCTGCTGCTCTCCCTTGGGGGATTTTTTTTTTTTTTTAGGTGGATTTGGGGTTTAAATGCTCCAAAATAGGAATTCTATGATTGAGTGTGGAATAAGGGAATATGGGAAACCACCAGGGAAGAGATGGATGGGGAGAGGATGATCCAGGATGGAAAAAGGATGAGTTAGAAAGTTCTTGGTGATCTGAGGAAAGTGATTTTGGGGGAAATTTTAGGTAGATTTGGTGCCAAAATGCTCCAAAATAGGGAATCTATGATTGGGTGTGGAATGAGGGAACATTGGAAGCCACCAGGGAAGAGATGAATGGGGAGGGGATAATCCAGGATGGAAAAATGATGAGTCAAGAAGCTCTTGGTGACCTGGAAAGGGGATTTTGTAGGGTGTTTTAGATGGATTTGGGGCCAAAATACTCCAAAACTGAGAAATTCTTTGGTTGGTTGTGGAGTGAGGGAACATGGGAAACCACCAGAGCAGGGATGGATGGGGCGGGGATGATCCAGGATGAAAAAAGGATGAGTTAAGAAGCTTTTGGTGACCTGGGGAAGAGGATTTTGGGGGAGTTTTTTAGGTGGATTTGGGCCCAAAATGCTCCAAAATAGGAATTCTATGATTGGGTGTGGAATGAGGGAACATGGGAAGCCACCAGGGAAGAGATGGATGGGGTGAGGATGATCCAGGATGGAAAAAGGATGAGTTAAGAAGCTTTTGGTGATCTGAGGAAGGAGATTTTGGGGTATTTTTTTAGGATTGATCCTTCAGAAGTTGGATTTGGTGCCAAAAACCCCAAACTGAGGGGTTGTCCAGCTGGGGTGGGAGCAGAAGCCTGGAGGGGGCATGATGATGATCCAGGCTGGAGGAGGGATGCATCAGGAAGCTTTTGGGAAAGGGATTTGGGGTTATTTTTTAGGATTGACCCCTCAAAATCAGATTTGGAGCCCAAAATCTCCAAGTCAGGAAGTTCTTCCAGCAAAACAAGGATGGGGAGAGTTTGAATCCCGCAGTAGTGGGACAAGCGGGGTGGGACGGATCCCTTGAATAATTTTTAGGGTTGACTTCTCCAAAATGAGATTTGGAGCCCAGAATCTCCAAGTCAGGAAGCTCCTGCTGCAAGACAAGGATGGGGAGGGTTTGGATCCCACAGCACCGGGAGGAGCGGGGTGGGACGGATGCCTTAAATGATTTTTAGGGTTGACTTCTACAAAATGAGATTTGGAGCCCAAAATCTCCAAGTCAGGAAGCTCCTGCTGCAAGAGAAGGATGGGGCGGGTTTGGATCCCGCAGCAGCAGGAGGAGAGGGGTGGGGCAGATCCCTTGAATGATTTTTAGGGTTGACTTCTCAAAAATGAGATTTGGAGCCCAAAATCACCAAGTCAGGAAGTTCCTGCTGCAAGAGAAGGATGGGGAGGGTTTGGATCCCGCAGCAGCAGGGTGGGACGGATCCCTTGAATGATTTTTGGTGGCCGCCTGGTGGCCGCGTGGCGGTGCCACCCTCCGTGTCCCCTCGCAGACGCTCCCCGCGCCGTCTCGGTCAGCGCCTTCCTGGAGAGCGGCGGCGGGCGCGGGGCCGTCGTGCTGTGCACGGCCGAGAGCCGCCCGCCCTCGCGGCTGGCCCTGCGCCACCGGGGCCGCCTGCTGGCCACCAGCGTGTCGCCTGCTGTCGCCCCCGGGCTCAGGGCGGTCCCCTCGCCCAACGCGCTGCGCCTGGAGCTGCGGCCCGCGGGGACGGGGCCGTACGAGTGCGTGGCCACCAACGCGCTGGGCAACGCCACGGGCAGCGCGGAGCTGGATGCGCACGGTGAGTGCGGCGGGGGAATGCTGGATATGTCCTAAAAATATCCTAAAAATATCCTAAAAGTATCCTAAAAGTATACTAAAATAATCCTAAAAATATCCTAAAAAATATCCTAAAAATATACTACAAATATACTAAAATAATCCTAAAAATATCCTAAAAAATATCCTAAAAATATACTAAAATAATCCTAAAAATATCCTAAAAATATACTAAAATTCCTTAAAATATTCTAAAAAATATACTAAAAAAATCCCAAAAAATATCCTAAAAAATATCCTAAAAATATACTAAAATAATCCTAAAAATATCCTCAAAAATATCCTAAAAATATACTAAAATTCCTTAAAATATTCTAAAATATATACTAAAAAAATCCCAAAAAATATCCTAAAAAATATCCTAAAAATATACTAAAATAATCCTAAAAATATCCTAAAAAATATCCTAGAAAATATCCTAAAAATATACTAAAATAATCCTAAAAATATCCTAAAAAATATCCTAAAAATATGCTAAAATAATCCTAAAAATATCCTAAAAATATACTAAAATTCCTTAAAATATTCTAAAAAATATACTAAAAAAATCCCAAAAAATATCCTAAAAAATATCCTAAAAATATACTAAAATAATCCTAAAAATATCCTAAAAATATCCTAAAAATATACTAAAATTCCTTAAAATATTCTAAAAAATATACTAAAAAAATCCCAAAAAATATCCTAAAAAATATCCTAAAAATATACTAAAATAATCCTAAAAATATCCTAAAAAATATCCTAAAAATATACTAAAATAATCCTAAAAATATTCTAAAATATATACTAAAAAAATCCTAAAAAATATCCTAAAAATATACTAAAATAATCCTAAAAATATCCTAGAAAATATCCTAAAAATATACTAAAATAATCCTAAAAATATCCAAAAAAATATCCCAAAAAATATACTAAAATAATCCTAAAAATATCCTAAAAAATATCCTAAAAAATATCCTAAAAAAAAAAATCCTTAAAAAAATCCTTTAAAAATCCTAAAAATATCCTAAAAATATCCTAAAAATATCCCAAAAAATATCCAAAAAAATATCCTAAAAAAAAATCCTAAAAAATATCCTAAAAACTATCCTAAAAAAATGTCCTAAAAAAAATCCTTTAAAAATCCTTTAAAAATCCTTTCTAAAAATCCTTAAAAATCCTAAAAATATCCTAAAAAATATATCCTAAAAAATAACCTAAAAAATCCTTTAAAATCCAAAAAAAATATCCTGAAAAATCCTAAAAAAATCCTTTAAAAATCCTTAAAAAATATCCTAAAAAAAATTCTAAAAAAATCCTAAAAAATATTTTTAAAAAATCCTTTTAAAATCCTCAAAAAATCCTCAAAAAATCCTAAAAACGTCCTTTAAAAATCCTAAAAAATGTCCTTTAAAAATCCGAAAAAAATAAAAAAAAAATTCCTAAAAACATCCTTTAAAAACCCTAAAAAAAATCCTAAAAAAATCCTTTAAAATCCTCAAAAAAATCCTCAAAAAATCCTCAAAAGATCCTATAAAATATCTTTAAAAATACTTTTAAAATCCTAAAAAAATATACTAAAAACTATCCTTTAAAAATCATTAAAAAATCATCCTAAAAAATCCTAAAAGCATATCCTAAAAAAAATCCTAAAAACATCCTAAAAAATATCCTTAAAAAATCCTTTTAAAATCCTCGAAAAATCATCAAAAAATCCTCAGAAAATCCTAAAAAAGTCCTTAAAAAATCCTAAAAAATATCCTTAAAAAATCCTAAAAAAATCCTTAAAACATCCTAAAATATCCTAAAAAAATCCTAAAAAATCCTTTAAAATCCTCAAAAAATCCTCAAAAAATCCTAAAAAATACCTAAAAAAATACTTTAAAAATCCTAAAAAAATATACTAAAAACTATCCTTAAAAAATCCTAAAAAAAATCATCCTAAAAAATCCTAAAAAAAACCTAAAAAAATCCTAAAAAATATCCTTAAAAAATCCTTTAAAATCCTCAAAAAATCCTCAAAAAATCCAAAAAAAAATCCTAAAAAAATCCTAAAAAATATCCTAAAAAAATCCTTTAAAAATCCTAAAAAAATTCTAAATAGAAACCCCTGGAAGTGGGAAATGGGATTGAGGGAGGGCGTGGCTTGGGCAACGCCACGGGCAGCGCGGAGCTGGATGTGCACGGTGAGTGCGGCGTGGGAATCTGAAAAATATCCTAAAAATATCCTAAAAATAGTCCTAAAAAAATCCTATAAAATTCCTCAAAAAATATCCTAAAAATATCCCAAAAATATCCTTTAAAAATCCTAAAAAAGTCCTTTAAAAATCCTAAAAAAATGCTAAAAAAATCCTTTAAAAATTCTGAATAGAAGCCCCTGGCAGTGGGGAATGGGATTGAGGGAGGGGGTGCCTTGGGGTGGAAGGACAAAATATGGGGGTGTATTGGGGACCCTGTGCAGGTGAGGAGTTTTGGGGTCACACCAGTAGACGCGAGCAGTTTGGGGGCACACCTGCACACGTGAGCAGTTTTGGGGACACCCTGTACAGGTGAGGAGTTTGGGGCACATCCCTACAGGTGAGAAGTTTTGGGGCACACCTGTACAGGTGAGGAGTTTGGGGTCACACCTGTACACGTGAGCAGTTTGGGGGCACACCTGTACAGGTGAGTTTTGGGGTCACACCTGCGCAGGTGAGGAGTTTGGGGCACACTTGTACAGGTGAGGAGTTTGGAGGCACACCTGCACACGTGAGCAGTTTTGGGGGCACACCTGCACAGGTGAGGAGTTTTGGGGCACACCTGTACACGTGAGCAGTTTTGAGGGCACACCTGTATATGTGAGCAGTTTGGGGTCACACCTGTACACGTGAGCAGTTTTGGGGCACACCTGTACAGGTGAGGAGTTTGGGGTCACACCTGTACAGGTGAGGAGTTTTGGGGCACACCTGTACACGTGAGCAGTTTTGAGGGCACACCTGTATATGTGAGCAGTTTTGGGGGCACACCTGTACACGTGAGCAGTTTTGGGGCACACCTGTACAGGTGAGGAGTTTGGGGTCACACCTGTACAGGTGAGGAGTTTTGGGGCACACCTGTACAGGTGAGGAGTTTTGGGGGCACATCTGTATAGGTGAGGAGTTCTGGGGTCACACACCTGCACAGGTGAGTAGTTTGGGGGCACACCTGTACACGTGAGCAGTTTTGGGGCACACCTGCACAGGTGAGGAGTTTGGGGTCACACCTGTACAGGTGAGGAGTTTGGGGGCACACCTGCACAGGTGAGAAGTTCTGGGGTCACACCTGTACAGGTGAGGAGTTTGGGGTCACACACCTGCACAGGTGAGAAGTTCTGGGGTCACACCTGTACAGGTGAGGAGTTTTGGGGCACACCTGTACAGGTGAGGAGTTTTGGGGCACATCTGTATAGGTGAGGAGTTCTGGGGGTCACACACCTGCACAGGTGAGGTAGTTTGGGGAGCACACCTGTACACGTGAGCAGTTTTGGGGCACACCTGCACAGGTGAGGAGTTTGGGGGGCACACCTGCACAGGTGAGAAGTTTTGGGGTCACACCTGCACAGGTGAGGAGTTTGGGGTCACACCTGTACACGTGAGCAGTTTTGGGGGCGCACCTGTATATGTGAGCAGTTTGGGGGTCACACCTGTACACGTCAGCAGTTTTGGGGGCACACCTGCACAGGTGAGGGAGTTTGGGGCACACCTGCACAGGTGAGGAGTTTGGGGCACACAGTTTGGGGACGATGTCCCTTGCAGGGTGGCCTTTCGGACAGGGGACAGTGGCAGGCAGGAGCAGCAGCTGTCCCCACCTGTCCCCCCCGGCGTGCCAGGGGGTGTCCCCCACTCCCCCCAGTGTCCCCCCACCCCTTTTGGGGCGCCCCGAGCCCTGGGGTGGCGCTGACCCCCCTGCCCGCAGCTCTGAGCCGCCTGAGGACCTTCCAGCTCCTGTCCTGGCTGCTCGTGGCCGCCGTGGCCGTGGCCATCGTGGCCCTGCTGGCCGTGAAGGTGTGGCCCAGGTGACGTCATGGGTGGGGCGGGGTGGGGGGGACAGGGACACCGGGGTGGCACAGGGACACCGGGGGTGGGACAGGGACATTGGGATGGGACAGGGACACCGGGATCCGGGGACAGGGACCCCAGGGTGGCACAGGGACACCCAGGGGTGGCACAGGGACCCCAGGGTGGCACAGGGACACCGGGGTGGGGACAGGGACACCCGGGGGTGGGACAGGGACACTGGGATCGGGGACAGGGACACCAGGGTGGGACAGAGACACGGGGATGGGACAGGGACCCCAGGGTGTGGGGACAGAGACACCGGGATCAGGGCACAGGGACCCAGAGGTGGCACAAGGACCCCAAGGTCATGAAAATTACCCCCAAGGTGGGAGAAATGGGACCCCAGGGTCAGGGGACAGGGACCCCAGGGTGGCACAGGGACCCTGGGATGGAGGGACAGGGACCCCAGGGTGGCACATAGGGACACTGGGATGGAGGGACAGGGACACCGGGGTGGCACAGGGACACCGGGATCGGGGGACAGGGACACCAGGGTGGCACAGGGACACTGGGATGGGACAGGGACACCGGGGTGGGGACAGGGACCCCAAGATCAGGGGACAGGGACCCCCGGTGGCACGCGAGGGTGGGGACAGGGACATGAGGGTGGGGGGGACAGGGACCTGGAGGTGGCACAAGGGCCCCAAGGTCATGAAAATGACCCCCAGGGTGGGAGAATGGGGACCTCAGGGTCTGGGGACAGGGACCCTTGGGTGGCACAGGGACCCCGGGGTGGCACAGGGACCCTGGGGTGGGGAGCAAGGGATCCGGAGGTGGCACAGGGACTCAGAGGTGGCACAAGGACCCCAAGGTCATGAAAATGACCCCCAAGGTGGGAGAATGGGGACCCCAGGGTCTGGGGACAGAGAGCCTTGGGTGGCACAGGGACCCCGGGGTGGCACAGGGACCCTGGGATGGGGAGACAGGGACCCCAGGGTGGGGAGACAGGGACACCGGGATGGCACAGGGACCCTGGGATGGGGGACAGGGACACCAGAGTGGCACAAGGACCCCAGGGTGGGGAGACAGGGATCCCAGGGTGGCACAGGGACCCTGGGATGGGGACACAGGGACCCCAGGGTGGGGAGACAGGGACCCCAGGGTGGCACAGGGACCCTGGGATGGAGGGACAGGGACCCAGGTGGGGGACAAGAACCCTGGCATCAAGACACAGCCCTCGGGGTGGTGGCACAGGGACCCTGGCAAGGTGACAAGGACCCCGGGGTGGTGGCACAGCCCAGGGGCGGTGGCACAGCCTCAGGGGTGGTGGCACAGCCTCAGGGTGGTGGCACAGCCCCAGGGTGGTGGCACAGCCCCAGGGTGGTGGCACAGCCCCAGGGGTGGTGGCACAGCCCCGGGGTGGCAGCTCCCTGCGCTCCCTGTGCCAGGATCAGGAAATGCCGGAGCTGGCCCCGCGCCGAGGACACCCTGGAGCTGAGGAGCAAACCCGACCTGGCGCAGGTGGGGACATGGCGGGGTCACCACGGCCGGGGAGCCCAAAATCCCCGCGCCAGCCTCATCCCAGAGGGGTGCCAGCCCCTCCAGGGCCGCTCGGGATCACCCTCTGTCCCCACGGGTGTCCCCAGCCGAGGACAAGGTGTCCCCAACCTTTTCCAGACGGACGGAGCATCCTGACCTGGTGGCTCTGGGACCCCGTTCCGGCTGTGGCCGCTGGAGTTTCCCGATCCTGGCTGGATCCAGGGATCCCCCCGCCCCATTCCAGCCCCTCACCCCTTCCCCGTGGATCCTTGTCACCTCCTCTTGTCACCGGTGACAGCTCCGGGCTGGGAAAATCCCGGAAAAACAATAAAACGAAACCTGGGGACATCCTGTTTGTCACCACCGTGCTCCTGTCCCTTTTTCCCTGCCGTCCATCCTGGTGTCCCCTTGGAGAGGGGGACACACGTGTCCCCAAGCCCGCCGTGTCCCCTCGGTGCGTGGGATGAGGGGAGCTGGGCTGGGGGCTCTGCCTGCTGGTGGCATCTGCGCCGTGTCCCTCTGGCCGTGTCCCCTCTGGCCGTGTCCCTGCTGCCATTAGAGGTCACTCTGCTGCCACCCGGCCACCGGACACGGCCTCGGGGATGGGATTTTGGGATACGGAGCTGGAGCTTCCTGGAATGGGGGATTTGGGGTTTTAATCCCCCTGCCAGAGCAGGATGCTGGGCTGTCCCCATCCTGTCCCTGGTCCTTGTCCCCATCCCCATTTCCATGTCCCAACCCCATCCCTGTCCCCATCCCTGTCCCCATCCCTGTCCCCATCCCTGTCCCCTCTTGTCTCATTTTCCTTATCCCTGTCCCCTTCCCACCTCCAGTCCCATCTGTGTCCTCATCCCTGTCGCCTTTTCTCTCATTATCCCCATCCCTGTCCCCATTTCTGTCCCTGTCCCCATTTCTGTCCCCACTCTTGTCACCATCCCCATCTCCAGTCCCATCCCTGTGCCCACCCTGTCCCATTCCTGTCCCCATCCGTGTCCCCACCCTGTCCCCATCTCCCTCCTCATCCCCATCACCAGTCCCATCCGTGTCCCCATTCCTGTCTCCATCCGTGTCCCCATCCCTGTCCCCATTTCTCTCCTCATCCCCATCTCCAGTCTCATCCCTGTCCCCTCTTCTCTCCCCATCCCTGTCCCCTGCCCACGGGTGGTGGCAGTGTCACAGCAGGGTGGCACGGTGGTGACAGCGCGCTGGCAGGGCGGTGACAGCGCCGAGGTGACAGCCTGGTGTCACCAACCCTCCCCCCCGCGCCTCCGCCCCTCCATCCCCGCGAGCACCGAGGGGCAGCGGGGTCAAACTTTGTCACCTGCGCCCGGCTGGTGACAAAGGTGACCCGGCCGCTCCCTCCCTCGGGCTGGCTGTCACCTTTGCGGGGACCCCCCGCTCCAGCGCCACCACCCCGCGTCCTCCTCGGCCACCTGCGCCCGCCCAGCCCCCGGCGCGACCCCTCCCCTCCTCCCGCTGCTGCTCCGGCCCGGAGCTCGGGAATTGCAGCGTGGGATGGGATGGGATGGGATGGGATGGGATGGGATGGGATGGGATGGGATGGGATGGGATGGGATGGGATGGGATGGGATGGGATGGGATGGGATGGGATGGGATGGGATGGGATGGGATGGGATGGGATGGGATGGGATGGGATGGGATGGGAATCAGGATTGGGGTCAGGATTGGGGTCAGGATCGGGATCAAGGCGGGTTTTGGGGCCCCCCAAGCCCACAGCAGGAGCAGGGACAGATTCCAGCGGGAGGATCCTGCAGTTTGGGGCGACCCCAGCGGTTTTGGGGTCTCCATCCATGGAGAGATGGGGACAGACCAGGATGGGGCAGAGCCGGGACATCGCTCTGGCGATCCCAAACCCCTGGAAAGCAGCTGGGAAAGGTGGGGAGCAGCCGGGAGCGGGATTGGGGTGCTTGGATGGATTAACCCGTGCCAGCCCCGCAGGAATTGGGGTGCACAGCCCTGCAGGAATTGGGGTGCCCGGCCGTTCTAACCCGTTCCAGCCCTGCAGGAATTGGGGTGCCCGTTTGTTCTAACCCGTTCCAGCCCTGCAGGAATTGGGGTGCCCGTTTGTTCTAACCCGTGCCAGGGCTGCAGGAATTGGGGTGCACAGCCCCGCAGGAATTGGGGTGCACAGCCCTGCAGGAATTGGGGTGCCCGGCCGTTCTAACCCGTGCCAGCTGCAGGAATTGGGGTGCCCGGCCGTTCTAACCCGTTCCAGCCCTGCAGGAATTGGGGTGCCCGTTTGTTCTAACCCCGTGCCAGGGCTGCAGGAATTGGGGTGCCCGGCTGTTCTAACCCGTGCCAGGGCTGCAGGAATTGGGGTGCACAGCCCTGCAGGAATTGGGGTGCCCGGCTGTTCTAACCCGTGCCAGGACTGCAGGAATTGGGGTGCACAGTCCTGCAGGAATTGGGGTGCCCGGCTGTTCTAACCCGTGCCAGCCCCGCAGGAATTGGGGTGCCCGGCTGTTCTAACCCGTGCCAGCCCTGCAGGAATTGGGGTGCCCGGCCGTTCTAACCCGTGCCAGCCCCGCAGGAATTGGGGTGCACAGCCCTGCAGGAATTGGGGTTCCCGGCCGTTCTAACCCGTGCCAGGACAGCAGGAATTGGGGTGCCCGGCTGTTGTAACCCGTGCCAGCGCTGCAGGAATTGGGGGTGCCCGGTTGTTCTAACCCGTGCCAGCGCTGCAGGAATTGGGGTGCACAGCCCTGCAGGAGTGGGGTGCCCGGCTGTTCTAACCCGTGCCAGGACTGCAGGAATTGGGGTGCACAGCCCTGCAGGAATTGGGGTGCCCGGCTGTTCTAACCCGTGCCAGCCCCGCAGGAATTGGGGTGCACAGCCCTGCAGGGAATTGGGGTGCCCGGCCGTTCTAACCCGTGCCAGCGCTGCAGGGAATTGGGGTGCCCGGCTGTTCTAACCCGTGCCAGCCCCGCAGGAATTGGGGTGCACAGCCCTGCAGGAATTGGGGTGCCCGGCCGTTCTAACCCGTGCCAGCCCCGCAGGAATTTGGGTGCCCGGCTGTTCTAACCCGTGCCAGCCCCGCAGGAATTGGGGTGCCCGGCCGTTCTAACCCGTGCCAGGACAGCAGGAATTGGGGTGCCCGGCTGTTCTAACCCGTGCCAGCCCCGCAGGAATTGGGGTGCCCGGCTGTTCTAACCCGTGCCAGCCCTGCAGGAATTGGGGTGCACAGCCCTGCAGGAATTGGGGTGCCCGGCCGTTCTAACCCGTGCCAGCCCCGCAGGAATTGGGGTGCCCGGCCGTTCTAACCCGTGCCAGCCCCGCAGGAATTGGAGTGCCCGGCCGTTCTAACCCGTGCCAGGACAGCAGGAATTGGGGTGCCCGGCCGTTCTAACCCGTGCCAGCCCCGCAGGAATTGGGGTGCCCGGCCGTTCTAACCCGTGCCAGCCCCCAGGAACGCCCCTGCGGCGGGCACCGAGCCAGCGATTACCTCCGGGCGCTCTCTGAGCTCCTGCTCCTCCTCCCTCGCCGCCTTTGGCGCACGTTAAGCCAAATCCCCGCGTCACATGGTGCCGAGGCAGGGCCGGGGAATAAGGGCAGGTCAGGGGGTGAGCGGGAGGTCACGGATTTGGCACCGGGCACAGGAGCGGGCAGGAACGTGCTCGGCCTTCCCCCCGTGCGGAGGGGCGGGATTCGCTGCCCGCCCCTAATCCCGGAGCCGGCAGCGGCAGCAGGAGGGGACAGAGGCGCTGGTGGCTCCTGGCGGGGTTTGTCACCGCGCTGGAGGGGCGGGAGGGGCTGGCAATGAGCGGGGTGTGGTGGCCACCACGCAGGGGACACCCCCGTGAGCGGTGTCTGTGTCCCCATCCCGATGGGACACCCCCGTGAGCGGTGTCCCCAAGCAGAGTGACAACGCTGTGAGCATTGTCACAGTGTCCCCATGCAGGTGTGACACCCTTTGAGCAGTGTCAGTGTCCCCATCCCGATGTGACACCCCCGTGAGCGGTGTCTGTGTCCCCATCCCGATGTGACACCCCCGTGAGCAGTGTCCCCAAACAGAGTGACACCGCTGTGAACATTGTCACAGTGTCCCCATGCAGGTGTGACACCCCTGTGGACAATATTTCATTGTCCCCATCCCGATGTGACACCCCCGTGAGCAGTGTCCCCAAACAGAGTGACACCGCTGTGAGCATTGTCACAGTGTCTCCATGTAGGTGTGACACCCCTGTGGACAATGTCTCACTGTCCCCATCCCGATGTGACGCCCCTGTGCACAGTGTCAGTGTCCCCAAGCAGGTGTGACACCGCTGTGGACAATGTTTCATTGTCCCCATCCCGATGTGACACCCCCGTGAGCGGTGGCTGTGTCCCCATGCAGAGTGACACCCTTTGAGCAGTGTCAGTGTCCCCATGCAGGGTGACACCACTGTAAGCATTGTTTTGGTGTCCCCAGGCAGGTGTGACAACCCCGTGAGCAGTGTCACAGTGTCCCCATCCTGATGTGACACCCCCGTGAATGGTGTCACTGTGACCCCATCCCTATGTGACACCCCGTGAGCAGTGTCAGTGTCCCCATCCCGATCTGACCCCCCGTGAGCGGTGTCACAGTGTCCCCACGCAGGTGTGACCCCCCGTGAGCAGTGTCACAGTGTCCCCACGCAGGTGTGACCCCCCATGAGCGGTGTCACAGTGTCCCCATCCCGATGTGACCCCCTGTGAGCGGTGTCACAGTGTCCCCATCCCGATGTGACCCCCCGTGAGCGATGTCACAGTGTCCCCCTGCAGGTGTGACCCCCCGTGGCCCGGTGTCACAGTGTCCCCACGCAGGTGTGACACCCCCGTGAGCGGTGTCACAGTGTCCCCATCCCCATGTGACACCCCCGTGAGCAGTGTCAGTGTCCCCATCCCGATCTGACCCCCCATGAGCGGTGTCACAGTGTCCCCATCCCGATCTGACCCCCCGTGAGCGGTGTCACAGTGTCCCCACGCATGTGTGACCCCCCATGAGCGGTGTCACAGTGTCCCCCTGCAGGTGTGACCCCCCGTGAGCGGTGTCACAGTGTCCCCACGCAGGTGTGACCCCCCGTGAGCGGTGTCACAGTGTCCCCATGCAGGTGTGACCCCCCGTGAGCAGTGTCACAGTGTCCCCACCCCCAAGTGACACGCGCCCCTCGCTGGGCCCGCTCCAATCGCGGGATGCAGGAATTCTCCCGGGACACCCTGGGGCCACCCCGCTGTCCCCCTTTAGAACCCCCTCAACCCCAGCACTGTGGCAGGGTGTCCCCAGCAGTGTCCCCTGCCTGTCCCCTGTCCCCTGCGGGGTTTAGCTCCCTACGCAACACCCTCCAAATCCATCCCGCTTTTCCCTCGTCATCCCTGATCCGCCGCGAGCTGGCGACAGCACAGCTTGGTGGCACCGGTGGGACACGGCGAGGGGACATCCCCCCTCCCCCGCCACCCCTGTCCCCGTGTCACACGTGTCCGCCCCTCGTGGTCCCCTCCTGCCAGGGGGTGTCCCCAGTGGGGTCGCGGTGTCCCTGTCCCGTGCCGTGGGAAGCGGGAGGAATTCGGGGCTCTGTCTCCCCCAAAACCCACGGGTGGAGCGTCCCGTGGGGGGACAGAGCCCCCCGGACCCAGCGCTGCCGTGGGGGTCCCTCCTGGGGTTTATTGGGGTCACTCGGGTCCCCCCTTTTCCTCCTCGTGGGGGTGACACCAGGGTCCCCAAGAGCGGGGAGCAGGCGGGGCTGAACCCCCCGAAGGATCCCGTGGAACGGGTAAACTGAGGTACGGATAAGATTTTGGGGGGTGTTCGGGGTTTGGGGGGGACACAACCAAGGCACGGCCGCCCCTCATTCCCCAAACCAGGATCCGGAGAGGAATTCCTGGAGCTGGGATCCCTGAGGGAGCACCCGGATCGTGGAGCTGGGGAGGGAGAGGGGATCCCGGGAATCGGGGCGGGCCGGAGGGGACCCCAGGAGTGAGATCCCAGGAGTGAGATCCCAGAAGAGGGACCCCAGGAGTGAGATCCCAGGAGTGAGATATTCCAGGAGTGAGATCCCAGGAGTGAGATCCCAGGAGAGGGATCCCAGGAGAGGAATATTTCAGAATCAGGATCCCAGGAGAGGGATCCCAGGAGTGAGATCCCAGGAGTGAGATATTTCAGGAGAGGGATCCCAGGAGAGGGATCCTAGCAGTGGAATATTTCAGAATCGGGATCCCAGGAGCGGGATCCCAGGAGAGGAATCCTAGGAGTGGGATATTCCAGGAGCAGGATCCCAGGAGAGGAATATTTCAGAATCAGGATCCCAGGAGTGAGATCCCAGCAGAGGGATCCTAGGAGTGGGATATTTCAGGAGAGGGATCCCAGGAGTGAGATTCCAGGAGAGGGATCCTAGCAGTGGGATATTTCAGGAGAGGGATCCTAGCAGTGGAATATTTCAGAATCAGGATCCCAGAAGTTGGATCCCAGGAGTGAGATCCCAGGAGCTGGATCCCAAGAGCAGGATCTCTCAGGAGCTGGATCCCACAAGCTGGATCCCAGGAGCGGGATATTCCAGGAGCGGGATATTCCAGGAGAGGGACCCGGTGAGCAGGGATGGCAGAGGAGGAGATCCCAGGAGAAGGATCCTGGAAGCGGGATCCCAGGAACGGGGATGGCAGAGGAAATCCCGGGAGAGGGACCCGATGAGCAGGGGTGCCAGGAGAGGAAATCCCAGGAGCGGAATCCCAGGTTTAGGGTTGGGATGGCAGAGGAGGAAATTCCAGGAGCAGGATCCCAGATTTAGGATCCCAGGAGCGGGATCCCAGAGTTGGGATGGCAGAGGAGGAAATTCCAGGAGCAGGATCCCAGATTTAGGATCCCAGGAGCGGGATCCCAGGGTTGGGATGGCAGAGGAGGAAATTCCAGGAGCAGGATCCCAGATTTAGGATCCCAGGAGCGGGATCCCAGGACTGGGATGGCAGAGGAGGAAATTCCAGGAGCAGGATCCCAGATTTAGGATCCCAGGAGCGGGATCCCAGAGTTGGGATGGCAGAGGAGGAAATTCCAGGAGCAGGATCCCAGATTTAGGATCCCAGGAGCGGGATCCCAGGACTGGGATGGCAGAGGAGGAAATTTCAGGAGCGGGATCCCAGGTTTAGGGTTGGGATGGCAGAGGAAATTCTAGGGGCAGGATCCCAGATTTAGGATCCCAGGAGCGGGATTCCAGGGTTGGGATGTCAGAGGAGGAAATTCGAGGAGCAGGATCCCAGATTTAGGACCCCAGGAGCGGGATCCCAGAGTTGGGATGGCAGAGGAGGAAATTTCAGGAGCGGGATCCCAGGTTTAGGGTTGGGATGTCAGAGGAGGAAATTCGAGGAGCAGGATCCCAGATTTAGGATCCCAGGAGCGGGATCCCAGAGCTGGGATGTCAGAGGAGGAAATTCCAGGAGCAGGATCCCAGATTTAGGATCCCAGGAGCGGGATTCCAGGAGCAGAGATTCCAGGAGAGCAGATTCCAGGAGAGCAGGTTCCAGAAGCGGGATCTCAGGTTTAGGTTCCCAGGAGCGGGATTCCAGGAGCAAAGGTTCCAGGAGAGCAGATTCCAGGAGTGGGATCCCGGGAGCGGGATATCCCAGGGCTGGGATGCCAGAGGAGGAAATCCCAGGTTTCGGGTCCCAGGATCAGGATCCCAGGATCGGAACGCCACGAGCGGGGACAGAAGGAAGCGATCCAGCAGCGGGATCCGGGGAATGCCGAGGGCTCCGCGCTGCCCGGCCCCGCGGCCCCGGACCCGTTTGGGGTGGGGACACCCCGGCTGGCAGCGCTGGCCGGGTCCCCCCGGTGCCACCGGGCTCGGCCACGGGCTCGGTGTCGGGGCAGGGGTGCCCAGGGGGGCTGCGGGGCAGATCCCCCCAGATTTCGTTAAATCCGCTTTGATTTCGTTTGATTCCTTTTTATCAGAGCGGGCGCGGCGGGGCCGGGAGGAGCGCGCCCATCCTCGGGGGAGCCTGGCGGGGTTGGGGACAGCCAGGCCCGGGACTGGGGTGTCCCCAAAGCTTGAGGGGGGTGTCCCCAACCCCTCCGCACCCGGGACACCCCGAACTCCCCAGAGCAGCCGCTCCGGTGATGGAACCGGCGCTGCCGGGGCTCCGTGCGGGCCCGGCGGGGCTGGGGACACCGCGGGATGTCCCCGAGGGGTGGGGACACTGCTCGGGTGTCCCTGCCCTGTCGCACGATGCCACTCACAGCCACCCTGACGTCATAAAAGCCACCGGGACACCCCAAAACTGCCACCCACGGGGCGGGAGGGGCAGCCGGTCACGCTCTGTCCTTGTGGCCGTGTGGCCGTGTCCACTCACACGGACCGGACACCGTCCCACGGCATTGTCCTCGTGTCCCTGCACTGTCCCCTCGTGTCCCTGCACTGTCCCCTCGTGTCCCCTCACAGTCCCCTCGATGTCCGCCCACAGTGTCCCCGTTGTCCTCTCACAGTCCCCCGGGTTTTTGCCCGTTGTCCCCTCACAGTCACGGGGTTTCTGTCCCCACACAATCCCCCCGTGTCCCCACACAGTCCCCTCAAACACCTCCCGGTGTCCCCAAAAACCTCCCGGTGTCCCCGTACTCTCCCCCCGTGTCCCCACAAAATTCTCCCGTGTCCCCACAAAATTCTCCCATGTCCCCACGCAGTTTCCCCGTGTCCCCGTGTTTTCTCACAGTCCCCCTGTGTCACCTCACAGTCCCCAGTGTCTCCCACAGTGTCCCCCGGTGTCCCCTCACAATCCCCGGTGTCTCCCCAGTCCCGGTTCCCCGTGTCCCCGCACATTCCTCACGAATTCTCTCAAAATCTCTGAGTCCCCACGCACTTTCCCGCTGTCCCCTCAATGTCCCCCCGTGTTTTCACAGTCCCCCCGTGTCCCCTCACAGTCCCTGGTGTCTCCCACCGTCCCTCACGGTGCCCCCGTCTTTTCACAGTTCCGGGTTTCCCCTCAAAGTCTCGTGTCCCCTCGAGTCCCCGCACAGTCCTCGGTGTCCCCTCAAAATCCCCGGTGTCCCCTCACCGTTCCCAATGTCCTCTTAGTGTCTCCCCGCGTTTTCACAGTCCCCGCCGTGTCCCCTCACAGTCCCCGGAGTCCCCTCGAAATCCCCGGGGTCCCCTCAGTGTTTCCCCGGGTTTCCACAGCCCCCCCGTGTCCCCTCAGTGTTCCTGCTGTCCCCTCGCAATCCCCGGTGTCCCCTCAGTGTCCCCCCGTATTTCCACAGCCCCCGTGTCCCCTCAGTGTTCCTGCTGTCCTCTCGCAATCCCCGGTGTCCCCTCAGTGTCCCCCCGTATTTCCACAGCCCCCCGTGTCCCCTCGCAGTCCCCGCTGTCCCCGCCGCTGTCCCCGCACGGTTCCCGGCCTCCGCCGCTCTCTCCCGGCCCCGACCCGGCCTCGGCCCCGCTGTCCCGGTCCCCTCGGCGGGGTCCCCACCCAGGGCCATCCCCGGGCCACCCGTTCCTTGGCGGGGACAAGGACAAGGGCTCCCCCCCGGTGCCCTCCGAGCCCGGGACTTCAAGCGATTCGGTAGCGGGGGAATCCCGGCTCCGCTCCCGGTGAACGCCGCACCCTCCCCGCAGCCAGGCCGAGCCGAGCCCAGCCTGGCCTTACCTCCATCACCGGAGCACCGAGAGAACCGGGAGTTCGGGCGCTCCGGGCGGCGGATCCGGCTCTAAACCGGGGAAATCAAGGAATTCTGAGGGGTTTTTTTCACGAGAAGCGCGGGGATGGAGCGAGGCGGCGGCTTGGGAGGGCCCCGGGGGCTCCGGGAGAACGCGGCCGCTCCCACCCCGGGCTGGGCTTCGCTGGGCTGGATGCGCTCGGGAGCGAGGAAAAGCGGAGATATTGATAATAAAAACACCGATAAATAGTGCTGATAGCGCTAATAGGGCTAATAATAGGAATAGTAACGCCACTAATAATAGCAGCGCTAATAGCGACACTAATACCGCTAATATTAACACTAATTAAAACAACAACAACAGCAGCGCTAAACCCAACCCGAAAACAACAGCAGCGGTGCCATAAAAAATCGGATTTTTTTTATTGGTGTTGTTTTTATAACAGTATTGGTTTTGAGGACCTGGGAACCCGCGGAGGAGCTCGGATCCCCTTCCCGGCTCGCACCCGGAATTTCACCTTTCCCCGCTTCCCCTTCTCCCGGAGCAAATCCCTTCTCGTTATTATTCAAAATAATCGTGGGGCGAAAAAATCGCAAAAATAAAATTTAAAAAAATTAAATTAAAACACAGGAGGAAAGGAGCGGAAGCCGTGAGGAGGCGGCGGGAGCGCAGCGGGCACCGGGGCCGCTTCTCCGCCGCTCGTTCCGCGGCCTCAGCCGCCGCCCGGGCCCGGGGCTGGGCCGAGGGAGGATTTTTCGTTCCAGCAGCTCCCGGGCGATGCTGCCCTCCGTCTTGCCGGTGGGAGCGGCCCGCCGCCTCTCCCCGCGGTTCTGGGGGGCTGAGGCCGCAAGGCAGGGCGGGTTTGGGGGAATTTTGCTTGTTTTCGTTAAAAAATGGTTGGTTGGTGTCACATCCAACACGGGGCCCGGTGGTGGGGCACACGGAGTCCGGCTGTCCTTCTGTCCTTCTGTCCGGCTGTCCGGCTGTCCGGCTGTCCGGCTGTCCTTCTGTCCGGCTGTCCTTCTGTCCGGCTGTCCGGCCCCGGCTCGGCCTTGCCGCAGCCCCGGGAGTGCAGAACCGGGAGCGGAGAACCGGGAACCGTTTCCAGCCTCCAGCGCCTTCCCCGCAGCGGCGGCTCCATCCCCGCTCGCCCCGCAGAACCGGGGGCTGCCCGGGACCCCCGGCCTTGAGCCGGGCCCGTCCTCTGCGCTCTCCCCGCTCGGCCTTTCCCGTTCTCTTTATTTCCTTCCCCTTTTGGTTTCTTTCCTTTTACTTCTTCTTTTCTATAGTTTTGTTTCGCCTTTTAACTCTATTTTTTTTCCTTTTTTATTTTGTTTTTTTGTTTGTTTTTTTTTTCCTACTCTGTTTTCCCCCGCTCCGCGCTGTTCCGGTTATTTCAAGGACGGGCCCAGGCTCGGACATTCCGCGGCCACTCCAGCCCAAGGCCTTGAGCTTGTGATTAAAATAAATTAATTTATTTTTCATCCACCGCCCTTACAATTGTTCCGATTTGAGGCAGAACCCGGGAACGGGACCGGGGGAAGCATCGCCGCCGGTTTTTCCTCCCGTTTTTGCCCCATTGCGGGGACAGCGGCGGAACGGAGCCCCGCGAGGCGGGGGAGATGCCCGGGATGCCCCGGCACACACCGGCTCCGGCATTCCCAGCTGGAAAACGGGAGCCGGCCCGCTCGGTGTCGGTGTGGGGTGGGATGTGCCGGATCAGAGAATTTCGGGGCTCCCCCGCTGCCCCATCCCGGGGTGGCAGTGGGGTAACCCCGGTACCTGCGGGGACCGGAGCCCCCCTACCCCCGCCAGGCCCAGGGAGGGGCAGGATTGTTTTGTTTTTTTATTCCTTTCAACCTCTGCCAACCCTGCCCCGGCCGAATTGTGTTCCCCAAGGATGAACCCCTGGAGAAGGAATCGGGAACCGGAGCCGGCGCCGCTCTCGGGGCTCTTTGTTTACCAATCGGTGTCACAGAACGGGAGGGCAGGAAATTGCGTCTCTACCGAGCCGTTAATTTAAAACCGGCTCTTTCCTTCCCCCCCGGCTCGCCTCCAGCCGCTCCCCGGCTCGGCGGGGGCTCGGCCGCCCGCTCCCCGGCTCCGGCGGGGGATGCGCAGCGGAGCGCGGCGGCGGGGGAGGGCCGGGCCGGAGGAATAAGGACCCGGCTTCTTCGCCGGTCCCACCCCCGGCCGCTTCCTCCGCAGCTCAGCTCCCTCCCCTCGACCTCTCTTTCCCCTCCCGCCCCCCCCATCACCACCACCACCCCCCTAAAATCGTCCCCCCAATCTCCTGGTATTGATTTCCCCCGCACGCGAATCCCAAGCGCAGCGCGGTGAGCGCGGGCATCGCCGGCGGCTCCCGCCGGTACCGGCACCGACACCGGCACCGGGACCCGCAGCGGCAGCGGCGCTCCATGGAAGGGCAGCGGGAGCGCCTGAAGTTTGCCCGGAGCGAGGTGCGCAGGGAGGTGGAGCTGGGGAGGGGGCGCGGGGTGGGTGCTGAGGGGGGGCTCGGGCTCCTGTCAAAGTTTGAAACTCCTTTCTCCCCCCACCCTCCCACCCTCTCGGGACGCCCCGACGGGTCCCCCCCACCCCCGGTACCACCCCCGGCCGGCGGGGCGGGGAGGGGGGTGCGCTTTAAATGCCGGCCCCCGGGTGGGAGAGGGCGACAGGCGACAGGCGACGGCCCCCGGCGGTCCCCGGCCATGGGGGTGAGCTGGGGCGCCGAGCCCCGGGGGGGCCGGCGAGGGGCGGGGAGGGGAAGGGGTCTGGGGAGGGTGGGGGGGGCTCCCTCCCATCCCCCCCGCCCAGCCTTGCCTCCTCTCTCCCTCTCCCCGTGTCTCTCTCTGCCTCCTGATGTTTGATCCCGCCGCGGCGCCCGCAGGGATGAGCGATGGAGGGGCCGAGCCCGGCGGGAGCCCCGTGCTGCTGGCCGAGCCCGCGGCCACCGGGCGGGCCCGGGAGAAGCTGCCGACCCGGGCGGAGCTGGAGAGCGCCCTGCGCACCGGCGGCGGCGGCGGAGGAACCGGCGGCGGCTTCAAGGACATCCCGGGAACGTCGGCGGTCAGCCCCGGCTCCTCCAAGCAGTGCGCCCCGGACACCGAGAGCCCGTCGGGGACCGGCGAGGCGGATTATTGCCGCCGCATCCTGGTGCGAGGTACGGCCGCTCTCCGCGCTCCTGTCCCCGCTGCCGGGGCTGGGGGTTCCCTCTCCGGCCACGGGGCATCCCCGGCACCGCTTCCAGCGCGTCCCGGGCTCTCCCGGCTGCCACCGCCGGCCTCCCGGCCCCGCCGCTTGCGCCCCGGCTCCGCTGCGTGCGGCTCGGAGCGGGCCCGCTGCTCCAGCCCGGGAGGCTCCGGGGGAGCGGCCCCGGGTCACGGACCCGCCGGGCCAGCGGAGCCCCGCGGGGGACGCGCGGGCGGCGGGAGAAGGAGGGACAGCATCAGCTCGGCGTTGGGAGCGATGTCGCAGGAGAAAAGCGTCACGGAGCGGCGGCGGGCGAGGGGGGGGTTATTTTTTTATTTTTTTTTCCCCCCCATTTATAATATCACCGGCTCGGCCCCGGCTGGGGTTCGCCGTTCCCCGGAGCCGCCGCGTCCCGCGTCCCGTATCCCGCACCCCGCATCCCGCCCCGCCGCCCGCGCGCAGTCCCCGCCGGCCCGCGACTCGCCGGGATCACTTCTGGCGTCCTTGCGGCGAACCCCGAGAAGTTTGGGGCGCCCTGGTGCGGCTGTCGCAGGCGGGCGGGTCCCGAGCGCTGCGCGGCTCCGGGATCCCGGGGATGCTCCGCGTCCCCGCCGCTCCTCCGCCGCTGCCGGCGCCCGGAGCAGCTCGGCGGCCGCTCGGCGATCAGGGCCGAGGCCTCCCGGTGCCTCCCGGTGCTGGGGAGCGCGGCAGGGACCGGAGCGGCGGCCGTGACCTCCCTCCTCACCGCGAGGAACCGGGTCCCTGTTCCATCGTTATCCCGAGCTCGGGCATCCCGGGAAAGCGCCTCGCCTCTCACCGAAGCTTCTCTCCGGGTTGTCGCGATAGGCGCCCCTCGCCGACATCCCGGTTGTCCCAGTCCGAACCGGGGACAGCAACCGAGCAGCGGGCAGAGCTCGGGGACGAGCCCCGGGGTCCCGCCCGTGATGTCCTCGTGTCCCCGGGGGTCGCCGAGCGGGACTGCCATCGGTCCCGCCGGGGTCAGGCTGGGGTCAGGCCTCTCCTCCGCCCGTTCCAGCCCTACCGAGGCCGCCCCGACGGTGCCGGCACCGGCAGAGGGGCGGGGGTCGCTGCCCGAGGCCGGGGCAGGGTCTCCGCTCCCGGGGACCGGCACCGGGAGCGCCCGGTTTCACCATCTTGCTGCAGCCGCCACGGTGCGGACAAAATGGTGGCGGGGAGAAAACGCCGCAAATCACCGGGACTGAGCCGAAATGAAGCGGGGGGAACGTGGAGGAGCCACCGGGGCCGCGGGGACACGGAGCCGCCGGTCCCCACCCGCCCCGGCCGCGGTCCCGCAGCCGGGCAGGGCCGGGGCCGAGCAGCGGCTGGGCCTGGGCAGAGCCTCCCGCCCGGCTTAGTGCAAAGCGGGAGGTTAAAATGTTCATTTTTACGGTTTAAAATTATTTTATTTTAATATTTTGAGTTTCACCCTCGCTGCTTGCCCAGGAAAAGGGGGCTCGGTAGCCTCGGTGAGGAGCGGCTGCAGCCCCGGTGCAGCCCGCGGTGTTTTGGTGAAGTCGGGGGGTCCTGGTGACCCCCGCACATGGGCGGGGTCCTCTCGGGGTCTCGGTCCGCTCGCCGGTCCCGCGATACCGGGGATGGTCCGTGCGGGACGGAGCCTCCCGGTCACCTCCCGGTCACCTCCCGGCCAGCCCCGTCTCGTCGGGGGTGGCTCCCGGGGATAAAAGGGACAAGGAGGGACCTGGGTAGCCCCAGGGCCGGTCCCGCTGTCACCAGGGTCACTGCAGCGCCACGGAGCTGGGGACACACCCCGGGATGTCCCCCCCTGTCGCCCCCCGGGGCTGGCCCAGCGCTGGGCTCGGTGGCCACAGAGCACGTGGAGGGACCCCGGTGGCGTTTGGTGCCACCACGGCCACCTCATGGCACGGAGGGGACATCCTGGGGGCTGGCACGGGGGGTGTGCGCCCCAAAAGGTCCTGGCAGGTGTGTTGGTGTGGGAACCCCGGTGGGCATGGGGTGTCCCTGTGCCAGGAAAAGGTGTCCCCATGGATTTCGGGTGTCCTCTGCTCTTTTGGGGGATTTCAACCCCAGCCCTGCCCTGGCTCCAGAGCCACCAGGTGCACCCCGGTCCCCAAGAGCAGGATGTGCCACCAGCGAGGCCTGAAGCTCCAGGGGGAGCAGGACCCCGGAATTGTTGGGGAGCTCCAGGATGGGAAAAAGCTCTCGGGACAAGGCTGGAATGGGGGGATGGCCTGAGCACCCCTGGGGAAGGTCAGCAGGGCTGGCACGGGGGGTTTGGTGTCCCCTGCGCCGGGCTGGCACCGCCGGCCGTGCCCTTTTCCCCGCCGTCCCTCCGGAGCTGCCCCAGCTGCTGCGGGAATAACAATGAATAATGCCCGAGCCGGCGCCCAGGGCGCAGCTGCAGCCGCGCTCCGGCAGCCCCGGCGCTCCCGCTGTTGTTGTGCCGGGGCCGTGCCGTGGGCACCGACGTGGGCACGGGAGTGGGCACGGAGTGCGGACGTGGCCTGGGCACCGTCACCGCCGTGGCTCCGCTCACACAAAATGGTTCCCGGCGCTGATCCCGCCGGAAAAGCCGCTGATCCGCCTACAGCCCCTTTCCTTCCCGGCGGCTCCGCGCCAGCCCGGGGGGTTTGGGGTGTGGGTCCGGTGCCACCACCCCCTGGGCCGCCCTGGATGTCCCCGAGCCCGCGGGACTCGTTCGGTGCCGCGTTGCGGGCGGCGCCTCGGCCCTGTCCCTGCTGCCGTGGGGAAGGGGGCTCCGGGATCGGGGTCCCTGTCCCAAATCAGGGTTTGGTCCCTGTCCCAAATCAGGGTTCGGTCCCCATTCCCACCATCCCGGTGATGGATCCACAGCTCTTATCCCTGCTTCTCCGGCCTCAGCCCGGCCCTGCTGATCCTATGGCGGTGCCACCATTCCCATCCCAGTGCTGCCATTCCCATCCCAGTGCTGCCATTCCCATCCCAGTGCTGCCATTCCCATCCCAGTGCCGCCATTCCCATCCTGGTGCCATCATTCTGATCCCAGTATCACCATTCCCATCCCAGTGCCACCATTCCTATCCTGGTGCCACCATTCCTATCCCAGTGTCACCATTCCCATCCCAGTGCTGCCATTCCCATCCCAGTGCCACCATTCCCATCCCAGTGCCACCATTCCCATCCCAGTGCTGCCATTCCCATCCCAGTGCTGCCATTCCAATCCCAGTGCCACCATTCCCATCCCAGTGCCACCAGTCCCATCCCAGAGTCACCATTCCCATCCCAGTGCCACCATTCCCTATCCCAGTGCCACCGGTCCCATCCCAGTGCCACCATTCCCATCCCAGTGCCATCATTCCCATCCCAGTGCCACCGGTCCCATCCCAGAGTCACCATTCCCATTCCAGAGTCACGATTCCCATCCCAGTATCACCATTCCCGTCCCATCTCTGCCTTCCCCATCCCATTCCCATCTTCTCCTCGCCGTTTTCCCCTTCCTACCCCAGGAATTCTACAATCCCTTCGTGCCGCGCTCAGCCGGAGGGAGGGAGAGCATCGACCTCCAGCCAGGATCCCTCAAAAATTGGGATTCAGCATCCCAAAATCAGAGCCTGGCTTGGGGCTTGGAGCGACTTCCTGGCTGGATTTTAAGCCTCTGGAAAAACCTCTGGGAGCTCTGCTCTCACCCAAACCGAGCCAGGATTTGGGATCTGGGAAGATCCCAGCAGGCGATTCCCAAGGCTCATTTCAATTCCTGGGGGCTGGGACAGAATTCCTGTTGATTTTTTGATGGAATTTGTCCTTTCCAGGTGGGGAGGCTCCTCTGGGGTCACTTCCCACAATCTGGGATGGAGTGAAACCCTCAAGATTTTCTTTCCCTGAATATTCCCAACCTCGTAAAATCAGCGGCCAGGAGCAGCTCAGTGCCCACGGCGCTTCCCAAATTTGGCATTTAATAGGAAACAGCCCCAAAACGGCAGCTGAGCTTCCCAAAATATTCCTTCAGTGAGGAAAATTCTGGAGAGATGGGAATTGTAACAGAGGTGGATTTTTTTCCAGTATTCTCAAGAAAGGAGGGAAATCAAAAATTCTATTAAAAATTACAGAAAAATAATCTCTAATTCGAATTCTTCCTCGGCATAAATCTCCTGCTTGCTCCTGGCCTTCCAAAATATTATTTTCAGGATGAAACGCTCCATTTTCCCAAAAACACTTTATGGCTTTTATTTATGTCTTGAAAAAAAACAAATTCATGGAGATTTGTGGCCTTTCCCTGGATATTTATAAACTCTCCGCGTTTGGGGCCGGAGGGAAGAACCAAGCCACTATTTAGCTCCAGCTTGTGGGAGGTCCATGGATACTCCACATCCTCATGGAATTTTATTTCCATTTCTTTATTTTCCCTTTATTCTCCTTTTATGCTCCGTTTTAATTCCATTTATTTTCCATTAATTCTCCATTTATTATCCCTTTTTTCCCATTTATTTTCCCTTTATGCTCCGTTTTAATTCCATTTATTTTCCATTTATTGTCTGTTTATTCTCCGTTTATTTTCCTTTTTTTTCCTATTTATTTTCCATTTATTTTCCTTTTATGCCCCGTTTTAATTCCATTTATTTTCCATTTATTCTCCATTTTAATTCCATTCATTCTCCATTTTAATTCCATTCGCTCTCCATTTATTCTCCTTTTTAATTCTGCTCCTTCTCCATTTATTCTCCATTTTAATTCCATTCATTTCCCGTTTCCCCCTCCCAATAAATAACCACATTTTTGCATTTTTGCACTGATTCCTTTTGGGGTTTTTTTTGTTTTTTCCTGACGTTTTGTCCCCGTTATCCCACCCAGATGCCAAAGGGACGATCCGGGAGATCGTGCTGCCCAAGGGGCTGGACCTGGACCGGCCCAAGCGGACGCGGACGTCCTTCACGGCGGAGCAGCTCTACCGCCTGGAGCTGGAATTCCAGCGCTGCCAGTACGTGGTGGGCCGGGAAAGGACGGAGTTAGCGCGGCAGCTCAACCTCTCCGAGACACAGGTGAGGCGTTGGGGACATCACGTTGGGGACATCACGGTGGGGACATCGTGTTGGAGACGTCGCAGCGGCTCCTCTGCCTTGCGAATGCTGTGGTGGCTCCTCCACGTTGGGGACATCGCCGTGGGGACATCGTGTTGGAGACGTCACAGTGTGTTGGGGACGTTGCAGTGACTCCTCCACGTTGGGGACATTGCAGTGGGGACATTGTGGTGGCTGCTCTATGTTGGGGACCTTGTGGTGGCTCCTCTGCGTTGAGGACATCACGGTGACTCCTCCGTGTTGGGGACATCATGGTGGCTCCTCTGCATTGGGGACATTGCGATGACTCCTTCATGTTGGGGACATTGCGGTGGCTCCTCCGTGTTGGGGACATCACAGTGACTCCTTTGTGTTGGGGACATCACAGTGGCTCTTTTGTGTTGGGGACATTGCAGTGACTCCTCTGCGTTGGGGACACCGTGGTGACTCCTTCATGTTGGGGACATCATGGTAGCTCCTCCACCTTGGGGACATCACGGTGGCTCTTTTGTGTTGGGGACATCGTGGTGGCTCCTTTGTGTTGGGGACATCACAGTGGCTCCTTCCTGTTGGGGATGTTGTGGTGGCTCCTCCACTTTGTGGATGTCACGGTGGCTTCTTCCTGTTGGGGACATTGCGGTGGCTCCTTTGTGTTGGGGACGTTGTGGTGGCTCCTTTGCACTGGGGACTTCGCGGTGGCTCCTCCACGTTGGAGATGTCACCGTGGCTCCTTCATGTTGGGGACATCACAGTGTTGGGGGACATGGCGGTGACTCCTCCACATTGGGCATGTCACGGTGGCTCCTTTGTGTTGGGGACATCACAGTGGCTCCTTCCTGTTGGGGACGTTGCGGTGGCTCCTGTGTTGGGGACGTTGTGGTGGCTCCTTTGCACTGGGGACATCAAGGTGACTTCTTCGTGTTGGGGATGTTGCAGTGTCTCCTCCGCGTGGGGGACATCGTGGTGGCTCCTTTGTGTTGGGGACATCGTGGTGGCTCCTTTGCATGGGGGACATCGCCGTGACTCCTCCACATTGGGCACGTAGCAGTGGCTCCTTCACTTTGGGGATGTCACGGTGGCTCCTTTGCGCTGGGGACATGGTGGTGGCTCCATTGTGTTGGGGACATCGTGGTGGCTCCTTTGTGTTGGGGACATGGCGGTGGCTCCATTGTGTTGGGAACATGGTGGTGGCTCCTTTGTGCTGGGGACATGGTGGTGGCTCCTTTGCGTTGGGGACATGGCGGTGGCTCCTTTGTGCTGGGGACATGGCGTGGCTCCTTTCGCGTTAGGGACATGCGTGCGCAGTGGCTCCTTTGTGCTGGGGACATGGCATGGTGGCTCCTTTGCGTTGGGGACATGGTGGTGGCTCCTTTGTGCTGGGGACATGGCGGTGGCTCCTTTGTGCTGGGGACATGGCGGTGGCCGCATCCCTGAGCTCTCGGAGGTGCCGACGGGACGTGTGCGGCGTTCCCGGCGATGGTTTTCCTCGGAACGGTTGGGATGCCTTGGGGACAGCCCTGAGGGGTCTCCCTGGCAGCGGTGTCCCCACAAATGTCCTGCACAGGGACAAGGTGAGACCGGATGGAGCGACCTGGGATAAGGGAGGGCGGCCCTGGATGAGTTCTGAGGTTTTTTCCAACCCAACGCGTTCCCTGATCCCGTGAAAAGCGGGAAGAGGAAGGATTTCTCTTCCCGAGGTGCCGGTGTCACCTCCACAGTGACACGGGAGGGTCACGGGTGGGCTTGGCCGTGACAGCGGTGACACGAGGTGTGGGATGTGTGGGGGCTGCTCCCACTTTTCCTGCACTCCAATCCCGGCAGGATTGTCCATGGAATTATCCCTGGGTTTCTCCTCCATCACCTTCCTGGGGTGAGGGGATTTTCCTGTTTTTCCTGTGCTGGGGAAATCCGGGAGAATGGATGGGGTGAGCTCGGTGGTTGGTGTCCCTGATGGTGTCGTGGTGCTTTTGGCTTAGAAATTTGACATTAAATAGTAATCATAATTAATTAAATAAAATTTGTAATTGTATTTATATAATAATAATAGTAATGCTATTAATAATGATAATTATTATAATAATGATTATTATAATAATGTTAATAGTAATAGTAATAGTAATAGTAATAGTAATATAATAATAATAATAATAATAATAATAATAATAATAATAATAATAATAATAATAATAAAAATAAATTTAAAAATGTAATTATTCTGGCCCATCCACCCCTTCCCTGCCAGGTCTGGCAATGGCATAGCTTCCCTCAATTCACACAGGAAATAATTCCAATTTTTCCGACCGCTTTTTATGGAACAAACCCATCCTGGCCGTGGCTGTGGGATTTGTGGGGATCCTGCTGCTGGGTGAGGGGAAATCGGCATTCTGGGATTTTTGTGCTGGTGGAATAGGGGGATTTCTGTGAGGAGGAGGATCTGGGGTGGGATTTGGCTGTGTCACGCTGCGGGAACAGCTTTGTCCCCCTGGTCAGGGGTCCCTTTTCCTGGCATCCGTCTTCTTGGGGTCCCTCTTCCTGGGATTTCTCTGAGGTCCCAGTGTCACCTCCACGGAGCTGGGATGACACGGGTGGGCTTGGCCGTGCTGTGGGCGAGGGACAAGCTGTGTGTCCCTGGCATGAGAGCCCTCTTCCCAAATGTCCCTTCCCAAATGTCCCTTCCCAAATGTCCCTTCCAGGGTCTCTCATCCCAAATCCACGTTCCCAGGATCCCCTTTCCCAAATCCCCTTCCCAAATCCCCCTTCCCAAATCCCACTTCCCAAACCTCCCTTCCCAAATCCCCATTCCCAGGGTCCCTCTTCCCAAATCCCTCTTCCAAATTCCCTTTCCCAAACCCCCTCTCCCAAATCCCTTCTTCCCAAATCCCACTTCCCAAATCCTTCTCCCCAAATTCTCTCTTCCCAGGATCCCCTTTCCCAAATCCTTCTTCCCAAATTCCCTCTTCCCAAATCCCTCTTCTCAAATCCCCGTTTCCAGGATCCCCTCTTCCCAAATCACTCTTCCAAATTCCCTTTCCCAAATCTTTCTTCTCTAATCCTTCTTTCCAAATCCCCCTTTCCAAATCTGTCTTTCCAAATCTGTCTTTCCAAACCCCCTTCCAGGATCCTTCTTCCCAAATCCCTCTTCCCAAATCCCTCTTCCAAATTCCCTTTCCGAAATCCCTCTTCCAAATCCCTCTCCCCAAATCCCCCTTCCCAAATCCCCATTCCCAGGCTCCTTTTTCCAAGGGTCTCTCCGTGGGCTCGGCCGTGCCCCCCGCGTTTGTCCCCTGAGGATGTGCCCAGCAGGGTGCCAGCTCTGGCGGGTCACAGCCTTCCCTCAGGGATGAAATTCCCATCTTTTCCCTCTGCTCTGGATCCTCGCTGCTGCTTTCATCTCTGGGTGAGAAAATTCCCACCCCGTGGGCCGGGCGCTGTCGCTTCTCCTCTGCTCTGCCCCTTCCCTCGCCCTCTTCCCTCCTTCATCCCTGTCTCCTTAAATTCCTTTCTCTGCTTTTCACACCGTTTTTCCTTCCCCACAGCCCACTTCCCAGTTTCCAGAACTTTCCCAAGTGTCTGGTTTTCCCCAGCTCCCCAAAATTCCCGGATTCCTCCTCTCCCTCCTCAGGGATGGTTTCACACTCAGGCGTGCCCCTGTTCCTGATTCCTGGTTTTTCACGGCCAGGATGTTTTCCTCAGGAATTCCAAGAGCTTTACACTGAGTTTTCCAAGCTCACTTTGGGTCTGGAAGGTGATGATCCCACCTGGATGTGACCTGGAGAGGGAAAAGTCACCACCAGCCCCACCTGTCCCCACCCAGCCCCTCCAAACTGGGATAAATCCAATTTCTGCAGCAATCCCAGGATTTTGGGTGCTTCTGGTAATTCATCCTTCGAGCAGCTGCCAGAATTTAGGGAATTTTGGTGGTGAAGCCCAATCAGCAGCATCTCCTGCTCTTTTTAAAATTTTTAATTTTTTTTTTTTATTATTATTTTTGAGACGGATCCATTCCAGCGCCTCGCAGGGCTGGATTTTCATTCCAATTCCAGGAAGCTGCTCCTGACTTTTCCCTGATGGGAACGCTGAAGGGAAAGAGGCCACCAGGGCTGGGATTTGTTGTGCCTGTGGATGTTTGGGAAGAGGAGGAGGGGGGAGGAAGGATGATTCATCCCGGCGAGGAGGGGATGTGACGAGATGGGAAGAGACACGGTGTGATCGCAGCTGGAATGCTGCAGCCCGGCATTCCCGGGAGCGGGGCTGGGATCTGGCAGAAAAACCTGCTGGAAATAAGGGGAGGAAGGAAAAAGAAAGGGGATTTAGGCTCTGATTTTATTTTCCTGGGAGGTCATCCCGATTTTTGGCAGAGTTGGAGGCAGGATGGGTTGGGGAATGCGGGATTTGGGATTTTGTTTTTTGGCTCGGAGTGCTGCTCCAGGAGTGGGGGATTAGGATGGGAGAGAGGGAATCACTGGGAGAGTGGGAATTACTTTGGGAGAGAGGGAATCACCAGAGGAAAGGAGGGATCACCGAAAAAAATATGGGAATCATCCAGGAGATGGTCCAGGGAGAGCTGGGATCTTTCAGGGGGTAGGAAAAATCATCTCAGGAAGAGGAGGATCAACCCAGAAAAGGTGGGAATCACCCAGGACTCATCTCAAAAAAGATGGGAATTTCAATGGGAATGAGGGTGGGATCATCCAGGGAGAGCTGGGATCACCCAAAAAAGATGGGAATTTCCTGGAAATCAGGGTGGGATCACCCAGAAAATATGGGAATTTCCTGGAAGTGAGGTTGGGATCACCCAGGGGAGTGGGAGGGAATTTTGGAGCTGCTCCTGCTCAGACAAATTTGCTTCCACCCAACCCAGGGAATTCTTCTTCCCTCCCGGGATCCACGTCCCTGCTCTGCCTCCCAGTGATTTTCCTAATTAATCCACTGATATGATTAACGTTCAGCGAGTTTAATTAACATGGAGAATGTTTCCATTGGGGAATTTTCCACGGAGAAGCCGAGCCGAGCTCTGAGGTCCTTGGGATGAGCTGGGAAGTGTCAGGAACATCCCAAACCCATCCCGAATCCCGAGGGCAGCTCATATCCATGGATCTGGCTTTCTCCTGGAAAATTCCCCCAGAATCTTGAAAGGGGCAAGTGCTGCTTCCCTGTGGAATTATGGGATGGAAAATCCCAGGTAGAGGAGGCAGAAGGATCCTGGGGGGACAGCAGAGGGGGTGGAATTCCCATAAATCCCAATGGGATGGGATGGGATGGGATAATGGGATGGGATAATGGGATGGGATAATGGGATGGGATAATGGGATGGGATAATGGGATGGGATAATGGGATGGGATGGATGAAAGGATTTGCTCTTGGGGTCAGAAATTCAATGCCAACATTAGGTTCAAGCTTATGTGACCCCTGTGTTTTCCAGTCCCAAGTTGTGCCAGGGAAGATTCAAGTAGGATTTTTGGGATAGTTCCTTCATGGAAAGGGTTTTCCCACTGCCCAGGTCAGGGGGGAATCCCTCATTCCTGGAGGGATTTTCCAGCCCTGTGGATGTGGCACCTGGGGGACACGATGGTGGCCTTGGCAGTGCTGGGAGGAGTGGTTGGATTTGGGAGTCTCCAAAGGTTTTCCCACCTAAATAATCCCATAATTCCAGTATAATTCCATGATTTCTGCCTGCCTGGTTGCTGGCAAGTCCATGGGATTCTCCTGATCACCCAGACCTTCTTGGGGACAGCTCCTGGGCCATCCCAGAACTCCATCATCACTGCTTGCCCCACACCCCCTGGAGCATCCCAGGATTCCCAGCATGGAGCAAAACATCTGGGAAAGGCTGAGGGAAGCCAGGAAGGTCTATTTATAGCCCGGCAATTAAGAGGAGGCCGTTAAAAATTAATCACCTCGGCTCGTTAACGACTCCTGATCCCCACAGGGACAAAACGAGGGGACAGGGGTTGGGACTGCCACAGGTTTTCCTCTCCCTGGAAAAAAATTTAAAAAAAAGGAGGAAAGATGAGGTTGGGGAGGGCTGAGAGCCCAAAATCTCCATGATTCCCATTTCCATCCAGACTGGGACACTGGGGAAGTGACAGGATCCACCCCAGGAGATTTTGGAACTTCCAAAGGGCAGGGTTGGGATTTTGGGAAGGAATTCCTGCCTGGGAGGGTGGGGAGGGGCTGGGCTGGAATTCCCAGATTTGCTGTGGCTGCCCCTGGATCCCTGGCAGTGTCCAAGGCCAGGCTGGATCCCCCTGGGACAGTGGGAGGTGTCCCTGAACATGGAAAAAAAAACCTTTAAGGTCCTTCCCAGCCCAAACCAGTTGGGAATTCTGGGATTCAGTGGTTCTTTCCATCCCTCCCTCCATCCCTCCCTCCTTCCATTCTGCTGGAGATTTTTTGGGATGGGATGAACTCTCCCACAGTGTTTTCCCTGACTCAAATCCTTGGGAATAGGTGGCAACAGAGAATTTCAACCTGAACGATCCCACATTTAACGGGATCGGGTCACACCTGGATGCTGACAGCACCTGGAATGGAGGCGGATCCTAAATCCGGAGATTCCCGGGATTTGGGCACCTCCAGGAGGGGCTGGATCCCGTTCCCACATCCCAGCCCCCGTCAGAGCACGTTCCTGGAGCAAACCCAGCGCACGTGGCCCCGCTAATCCCGGCAGCGGGGGCGTGGGGGGGACAGTAAAGCCAGGCCTAAGCGGGGACACGGCGGTGGCAAGGCCAGGCTGGCACAGCCCCAGGACATTCCCGAATTCCGGCATCAGGATGCCAAAAACCCGGCAGGGAGGATAAATTCTGGATTTTTGGAGGGTGTTCCTAAAAAGGGGAGCGGGAAGTTGGGGTCTGCTGTGGGATAGATGAAGTACACCCAAAATATCCAGGTGCTTCCAGAATTCTCCGAGCGAGGAGTTAAATGATTGATGGGGGAAAAATGGGAATAATTCAGTGGGATTTTTATCATTAAGGATTTACTACCCACTCCCCCACCCCAAAAAAATAAAATCTCTGGGTTTCAGAATTTCTGAAATCCGTGATTTTCAGAATTCTCCACAGCTTCGCCAGCATCTCCAAATTTTCCAAAGAAATGGAAACCCACGAGTAATCCATGAGGTTCCCTGGCCACAAAGCCGGGAATATCCAGAATTCTGGAGCAGAAGCTGGGCACAGGCCTGGCTTCCAGCGGGAATTTTGGTTCGGCAGCGGGAATGGGGCTGTGCTCCCAGCTGAGGATCAGGGACAATTCCCACCACGCGGGCGGCTGGAACCGCGTTCCCAAAGGCCGTGGCGGAGGTTGGGAATGGTTGGATGAGCTGGAATGGCGGCCGAGGGATGAATCCATCCCCGCTCGGGGCGGGCAGAGGAAAGGTCACGGAGCCGCCGTTACGAAACCCGCGGGATCGGGCAGCAATCCCGAAGGATTGGGATTTGGGATCCGGGATCCGAGCCCCAGTGGGGCTGCAGAGAGGAGAACGAGGAGGGAAAAGGAGGAAAAGGAAAAGGAGGAGGAAGGCGGCGCAGGATGATGGCGGAGCGCAGGCTCCCGGCGGGCGTCAGCTGCCGGCGGTCAGGAGCTAATCCCGGCCAATTCCCGCTCGGCAGCCAGGAATAGCGCGGCGTGGAGGAGCCGGGGGCCACATGTGTGCCAGGAGCGCGTGACGGCGCCGGGGTCAGCGCCGGGGCAGGGCCGCCCAAAACAAACACCGCTAAAAACCCCAAACGCGCCCGGCCCCGGAGTCGCGCAGCGGGGTCAGGGTTGTTGTGTTGGGTGGATAAATTCTGGGAGAACAGGCTCCGGCGTTTTTGTGAATGTGGGAGTGCTGGGGCGGGTGATGTTGACATTACTGGGATCTCTCTGGGTGGGGATGGGGGTTTGGGATCCCAGGCAGGAGCGATTCCCACCAAGGCTCCAACCCAGCACAACGGGAAGCGGCGGATGGGGATGGAAACTGGGAGCTGAAATGAGAGGAGGGCAATTCCCTGTCCTTTCCATTTTGGGATGCTGGAACGGATGGATGGATGGATGGATGGATGGATGGATGGATGGATGGATGGATGGATGGATGGATGGATGGATGATGGATGATGGATGATGAATGGGGTCAGCACCGGGGCAGGGCCACCCAAAACAAACACCGCTAAAAACCCCAAACACGGCCCCGGCCCCGGAGTCACGCAGCGAGGTCAGGGTTGTTGTGTTGGATGGATAAATTTTGGGACAACGCGATCCAGCGTTTTCTGTGAATGTGGGAGTGCTGGGGCGGGTGGTGTTGACATTACTGGGATCTCTCTGGGTGGGGATGGGGGTTTGAGATCCCTGTCAGGAGCGATTCCCACCAAGGCTCCAACCCAGCACAACAGGAAGCAGCGGATGAGGACGAAAAACGGGAGACGAAATGAGAGGAGGGCAATTCCCAGTCCTTTCCGTTTTGGGATGCTGGGATGGATGGAGGAATGGATGGATGGATGGATGGATGGATGGATGGATGGATGGATGGATGGATGGATGGATGGATGGATGGATGGATGGATGGATGGATGATGGATGATGATGGATAATGGATGATGAATGGGGTCAACACCAGGGCAGGGCCACCCAAAACAAACACCGCTAAAAACCCCAAACACGGCCCCGGCCCCGGAGTCGCGCAGCGGGGTCAGGGTTGTTGTGTTCAGTGGATAAATTCTGGGACAATGCAGTCCAGCATTTTCTGTGAATGTGGGAGTGCTGGGGCGGGTGGTGTTGACATTGCTGGGATCTCTCTGGGTGGGGATGGGGGTTTGGGATCCCAGGCAGGAGCGATTCCCACCAAGGCTCCAACCCAGCACAATGGGGAAGCAGCGGATGAGACTAAACGGGAGACCTAAATGAGAGGAGGGCAATTCCCAGTCCTTTCTGTTTTGGGATGCTGGGATGGATGGAGGAATGGATGGATGGATGGATGGATGGATGGATGGATGGATGGATGGATGGATGGATGGATGGATGGATGGATGGATGGATGGATGGAGGGACGGATGAGAATGAGGGTCAGCACCAGGGCCCACAAAACAAACACCGCTAAAAACCCCAAACATGGCCCCGGCCCCGGAGTCGCTCAGCAGGGTCAGAGGTGTTGTGTTGGAGTGGATAGATTCTGGGACAATGCGGTCCAGCTTTTTGGGAATGTGGGAGTGCTGGAGTGGAGAGTGTTGATATTCCTGGGATCTCTCTGGGTGGGGATGGGGCATTGGGATCCCAGGCAGGAGCAATTCTCATCAAGGCTCGACCCCAGCACAATGGGAAGCGGCAGATGAGGATGGAAAACGGGAGCTGAAATGAGAGTAGGGCAATTCCCAGTCCTTTCCATGTTGGGATGGAGGAATGGATGGATGGATGGATGGATGGATGGATGGATGGATGGATGGATGGATGGATGGATGAATGATGGATGGATGGATGGATGGATGGATGGATGGATGATGGATGGATGGATGATGGATGGATGGATGGATTGATGGATGATGGATGGATGGATGATGGATGATGAATGGATGGATGGATGGATGGATGGATGGATGGATGGATGGATGATGGATGGATGGATGATGGATGGATGGATGGATGGATGGATGGATGGATGGATGATGGATGGATGGATGGATGGATGGATGGATGGATGGATGGATGGATGGATGGATGGATGATGGATGGATGGATGGATGGATGGATGATGGATGGATGGATGATGGATGGATGGATGGATGGATGGATGATGGATGGATGGATGGATGGATGGATGGATGGATGATGGATGGATGGATGGATGGATGGATGGATGGATGGATGGATGATGGATGGATGGATGGATGATGGATGGATGGATGGATGGATGGATGGATGGATGGATGGATGGATGGATGGATGGATGGATGGATGGATGGATGGATGGATGGATGGATGATGGATGGATGGATGATGGATGG
>CM067566.1:4745412-4818729 GCA_034336665.1 Luscinia megarhynchos
GACAGTAGTCATGCTAGTTTTTAATGTGAAAATTCAAGAGATGGAAGATATTAGGGGTGGAGGAGAAGTGGTGGTAAGCTGGATGGGGAGATAGATAGATAGATAGATAGATAGATAGATGAGATAGACAGACAGACAGACAGACAGACAGACAGACAGACAGACAGATAGATAGATAGATAGATAGATAGATAGATAGATAGATAGATAGATGGATGGATGGATAGATAGATAGATAGATAGATAGATAGATAGATAGATAGATAGATAGACAGACAGACAGACAGACAGATAGATAGATAGATAGATAGATAGATAGATAGATAGATAGATAGACAGACAGACAGACAGATAGATAGATAGATAGATAGATAGATAGATAGATAGATAGATAGATAGATAGATAGATAGATTAGATAGATAGATTAGATAGATGGATGGATGGATAGATGGATAGATAGATGGATAGATGGATAGATAGATAGATGGATGGATGGACAGACAGACAGACAGATAGATAGATAGATAGATAGATAGATAGATAGATAGATAGATAGATAGATAGATAGATAGATAGACAGATAAATGTATATATGCATATCTGTATTACACACATTCACCATTTCTCCTGTCTGTGATAGTACTGTCTCACAGTGCTACAGAAAATGCAATTCTCCAGTTCCTCACCTTCCCAGCTCTGCTTGGATCTTCCCCACTCCATACCTTCTAGGCAGTGGTTTGAGGCTGTTTAGTACAATGACCAGCCAAATTTTGTTTAGGACTTTATAAATACTTTTTCCACCAGTCAGGCATGGTTGGCACCTCAGGATCAGGGAGACTTCTGCATTTCTAGAGCCAATTCCTGGTCTAACCACCACCCAAACTTCCAAAAAAGGGCTGCTCAGAAAGCAGATATTTTGCCTTATTACTTTTTATTCTTTTCTCTTGGTGAATCAAAAATGAGTGCAGCATACCTGCAGCTGGGGAAGAAGATGGAGAACAAATTATTGACAGAAAACAAAGCAAAAAACAGGAGAAAAATTCAGAATCTCATTTACTCTTACAAGCAAAAAACAATGATAAGTAAAATCTGTTTTTCTCTACTATTGAAAATGTAATTTTCTTCTGCTTTTGAAAGGTATAAAATAGTTATTTGCCTTCCCTTTACTTTTTGGACTGTCAAACCATCATCTTATTATTTTCACTTTCCTTTCATTTTTACCAGTTTTAGAAACTGATTTAATGATGATTTCAAGATTTTAATCAACTTTCAACTTATTCCATCTAAAAAAAAAAAGATTAAAATGTTTTGTTCATCTCTGTGCTATTTTATAAACAGGAAGATTTGATATAATAACCTTAGAAGCCTAAGATTTGATATGATAACCTCAGCTTCAACACAAAATTCATATTGTCAGTGAGATAGAAATTCTCCATTGCACTCAGTATCAGCAGAGCTGCAGTATGTGTAGTCTCCTTACTGACTGCATTGCTACCTCCAGAACAATGTATGGCAACAATGATGACAATCCAAATCTCACACTTGAAATCAAATTGCCTTAATCTGTATTAAAGGGCTAATTATTTGATTTCTGAAGCTGGCAATTAAGTACAGCTTCGAGGATTTCTATGTCAGCTGCAGGTAAACATTCTTCAAAGACTCACCACAGCTCATCAGAATAAATCTCCTTAGTGATACTGAACTCTCTGTTGCAGATGTGTCTCAGCATTATAAATCAATGTATAAAATGAATGAAATTAAATAGGGTGTTTGTCTTTGAAAAGAATACATTTTAAAAACAAGCAAAAAAAAAAAATCCTTGGTAGGTGCAATCTAAAACTCAAAATATTCAAAGAAAAAAAAGGGATTGAATTGAGTGTTATGAGATATTTTAATCAATACAAGTCTCTGAATTCCTCCAATACACTAATTAACGTTTACAGTCTTATGAAATGATCTGAATAATAACATTTCTTCATGTCAAATTATCTGTCCAATAGTACTTCAAGAAGAAAATATCACATTCCACTCCATTACGACTGTTTTAAAATATTGATTAATTTCTTGTTTTTTCTTCAGGTGGTTGAGGAGGTTAAAAAAGAAAAACTAAAATAGAGACAATTTATTAGGAAATCACAATAAGAAATTTAAAGAATTTGGCTATCTACTAGATACTATTACCTATAAAAATGATGTAAGAAAAAAATCCTTGGCATCATGGTCTTTACTAGTATAAGTAAATCTCTGAATAATCCTGCAATGAAATTGTGCAAGAATCCAAATTGAATCCATGATGTAAAACTATCTTGAGTACGGTGCTAGAATGATTTGATGACAGAATTGTGTATCCATCTACCTAGATTTTGAGGAAATCGTGGTAATTAGAATTAAAGTACACCTTAAGAAATTATCTAGCCTTTTGTCTTCCTCCAAGGAATGCACATCAAGGATTTCTGACTGATGGTTTGTATTTGATGTTATTGTACATGTTACCATGGAACACCAAAGGAATATCAGTCTTTCTCCCTTTCTCTCTCACCACCCCTGCACTTTTATAGCAATAGATATTTTTAGGGTATTAGGTGGTACAGGCCATGTGGGAGAAATAAAACAGGAACAGAGAGGGTGAAGCTGCAGGGCTAAAATCAGGTTGTGTGTGTGATTCTGACCAAGGAAGAGATTCTCAGCAGATGGGGGGTGCTGAGAGGATCTATATTCCAACACTTACTGTGATTTCCACCTTCATTTCAGGCTGTTGGATGAAAATGAGAGTCTTTAATCACATTTAGCAACTGAAAATTTAAGTATAAATCCACCAACATAAAAATTCCTTTTGAAATCCGAGCACCCAGCCTTTTACTGTCTCTTATGAAAGTTTAATTTCAAGTACTTTGATTCAAATGCAATACTTTAAAAAAGAGAAAAGGAAAAAAATTAACTGCATCTCCCAAGGCACACTCAGTTAATTTGACAAGAAAGCCATCCATTATGAGTGATCAAGTGATGAGTTTTCTCATCAAAACCCACAATACAAGATTATGCCAGTGTTTAATTAGAACAGTAGTAAAGAAGTCAAGCCAACAAAATATTTAACTCATCCTATTTAATCAATTCCTTGGAATTAAACAAAAAAGTCTCACTTTCAGTCTGGCAGTTTAGATATGCAAAGGCATCAACTTTCCAAACAAAGCACCCAAACATGTGTATTTAATTTAGCAGTCAAAAAGGTAGCAGTTTTAGAAATCCTCATTTGTATTGTTTCATCTCCTTTCTCCTGTCTGTGATCAAAAGGTGGATATTTTCAAATAAAACCAGAAGGAACACAACAGAGCTCTGAGACTGAGGCACCAGCCTGGATATACTGATAATAATAATAATAATAATAATAATAATAATAATAATAATAATAATAATAATAATAATAATAATAATGATATCACAGTGAAATTCCACATGCTATGGAAATTTCTTGGCAAGGTGTGTAGGCTGTTTGGAAAGATCTGTGACTGAGGCAGTTAAACCTCTCTGTGCATTAAATCTGTGGGGATTCATCCTGGATTACACAGACTGTGTCCATACTTGCTCATAAAACAGTGTGAGGGCTTGGGATCAAGCTTGGATCTGTGATAATCTAATTCTAATTCATCTTCTAGCACAGTCCATAATCTGGGTTACACAAGGCACCAGTGAGCAGTTTCTGGGATAACAGGGAAACATCAGCAGGCAGTGATCCCAAAAAAACCCAATGTGGTTACTGTCACCATGTATTTGAAGACCAAAATCACTCTGAACATAAATTTGATTTATGCCACACTCTTCAGGGGCAGAGGAGGGCCCTTGGGCAGATTAATTATCCAGTGCTCATTTTTAAAATGAGTTTATACTAAATTATCTGTATTGATCAGGAGATTTTTCTTACCTGATGATAAAAAGGCAGTAAATCATCATGTTTGCATACTCTCCCTCCACTTTCCTCCACATGTTTTGCTAGGGATACTTGTGGTGTATTTCAAAACTGATCCTGAATCTCAAACCTGTCCCTGGAACTAACAGACCATAAATTGTTGTTAAACCTTGATTAACCTCCCAGTTGGCAGACTCTGTATGAGGGCAAATCCTCACCACTGTATGTTTTCCTCCTAATATGATGTGTTCTACCAACATCTTTGATAATATGATGGATCAAGCTCATCACTGAAGCTTCACAAATTTACACACCTACACTAAATTTTTTCCAACATAAAATACTTTACTTTTAATACAGGAATGAGGTTCTCACTAGTGCTATGTTAAGTGAAACTGAACTGGATCAGCTAAAAAGTAGGTTGTGAATAATAGAAAAACTCTTTATTTTTTAATAGTTGTTGGATGAAAAAGGAGAACAATGTGAACAATATATGACCTGGTGACTTGCACTGGAATGGGAAGAATCATCTCTTTGAGAAAATGAAAAAAGAAAAAAAAAACCTAACAAAAAAGGACAGTTTTAAAAGAAAAAGTTGAGAAATGAGGAACTAGGACAGTCAGTGGCTCTGCTTCAGCTGCAGTGTGGTCTCTAATGACTCCAGTGACACATAATCAATTTATGAGCTTTGCTGTATTACATTTGCAGACAATGCATGTGTCATCATTTCCATGTCCCCCGAGAATGGGAAGTATTATATTGTACACACTCAAGAGTGCAAATGCCAGCAAAATTTGGCCATCCTAATTCACATGAAATTAATTTCTGCATAGTTCTACTCAGATACTTTGCCTATCCAAGAGCAGTCTCTCATTATGTTTTGTTTTGCAATCTTTGAGAAGTCTGCTGAACTACTGATGTGATCAGAACAGCAAAATCAGATTTTGGAACCTCTCAAATTTCTGCTGAATGACTTTCAGCGGTCTATGCCAGCTCTCAACTGACATTTCTTAATACTCTGAGAAATCACATGCTAAAGGGATTTGCAGGCAGGGATTTGCTTTTTCACAGCCCAAACCTACCTCCATAACTGAGATTCAACTGTTTTATGCCCACCCCAATAATACTTCTGCTGATTTTAATTAAATTTTAACAGAATACACTGGAATGGGGGAGTGCACATTCTACTTTGTCATAGAAAAGCCTGAACATAAATAAGTAATTAGAGAAGTATTAAGGATTTGCTGTGGTATCTTCATATTTAGTGAAAATCTGTATTTTTAAAGGATTCCAGAAAGCTGTAGGACTCAATTTTTTTCATCAGCCAAGACAGCCAAGTACCATTTTCACAGATCATGTATTGTAAGTGTCTAAATTCCTGATCAATACTCCCCTGTCACTCATTTCTAGTCCTGATCAGTCACACACTGTTAACTCCCTCTTCCCATAAGAGAATTTATAGTAAGATATCAGGATTTATATGGTATTAAAGGATAAATAAGCATTTGTCCAGAACACCTGGTGGTAAATAATGTACAACTCTCTGTTGATTCCTGAGACAGCAGAAGTTGTCTTCAGGTCTTTCAGATCTTCTATAAACATTAAGGTTGACTTACACTGAGAGAGGAATAGGAAACTTTCAATCATGAAGAATGCAGCATCTATTATTTTGGCAATGATTTGTATAATACATAAAACACATATTAATTATATCATCTAATATCTAATATCTAATATATATCTAATTATACCTATAAAATGTATAATACTTAATATAAAATGTATAATACTTCATATGTATAATACTTAAATACTTCATAAATGTGTAACACTTAATAATTCATATAATAATATCACTTAATAAACACTATCAAACAGGATGGTGAAAAAAATACCACATGCTTCAAAAGCAGACAGATTTGGATGGCTTGGACTTGAATATTTGTGCATTATTATTTGGGAAAAAGGGGTTGTGATTATCCTCAATTTATATAGAATTCTGATGAATGAAAAAAATCAAATTATGAATTATTAATATTCAAGCAGAAAGGAAGTCATGCTTCCCAGATAAAAAAAATTACTGATTTTTTTGTGACAGAGGGTTGGGACATTGAGGAGGGAATTCTGAGTTTAATAACATCTTAAATATTACCATCATTTGCAAGTTATCACCTACCTGCAGAAAGTAATATACAGTAATGGAAAATATGTTTGCATCCAAGCATTTTAAGCATATTGCTCTCCCATTCATACCAAAAGTTTAATTTACAGACTCTTTAGAAGTCCAGTAGAATTTCATGGTTCTGTTTCCTGTTCCCATTCAGGAAATTGAGTTACAAATTCTCAGTCTTAATGCAGGAGTGCAAGAAAAACAGTCTCTTACTTTTCGAGCAGATGGGAACCTAAGAGTAACCTCTCTTTCTATTAACTTATCAAATTCTCACACTTGCAAGAAATTTACAGTATCACAAAATCAGTGTCTGGTTAAAACCATAGTTTAACTGAATAATTGAATTGGATTGAATAATTGAATTGAATAATTGAATTGAATAATTGAATTGAATTTGGCTGGCATACTTTGTGCAGTGGCAATATGGCAGAGGTCTGGCTCAAGGGGCCAATTTTGAGTGTACAAAAGGCTCAACAATAGTAATTTGGTAGCATTGGAATGTGGTGCAATGGGCTAAATCTCACCATAAGTGATGTGCAGGAAGATTCATCTAGAAGAAACATCCAAGCACTGGTCTTGAATCTACGACATTAATGAGATTTACTTATGCACCAATCCAAATTCCAGAGAAGGGCAAGACTACTGCACAGCTCAGCCAGTGCAAGACGTGGCTCCTGAGCTGGAGCTGAGCATTCTGAAACTTTAAGCCAGGCAGGTGTTTGGCTTTCTGCCTCCCCCAGAACAAAGCCCTCTTGGAAGAGGCTCTCTGAGCGCTGCCCCGTGCCACCGCGCTCTCTGATCCACAGGTGAGCCCAGGGCTCCCTCCTCCTCAGAGCAATCTCGTTGAACTCTGACTTGGCAAAGTCAAGAGGTGGAAGTCAGCCTCTTCGTTTTGAAAAATTGGCCCCATGGGTTTTCATTCGTATTTTAAGGTCTACACAACTGTTTGAAGAAAGAAGAGGTGAGAAGGGCAGGAAACCTTCTTTTTTCTAAAGGGTTCTTGTACTTATATCCAAGACTACAACAATAGAAAAGATGAGAGATGGGATGCCCCTGACTGATAAAGCTCTTCCTTCCCTTTAAATGTCTTCTAAGTCATGTGAAAACGAGGTCCACCAATTCTTAATTCTTTGGAACACCTTTTGAACTTGTGGTTTTCAGATCATGAACTCTTAGACAAGAAGTGTCGCAACTAGGCTGAAAATTATATTTTGATGATGTCTCTCCTCCCTTTAGCATGACTTATAATGTGAATATATTTCTACTATCCTCCTCTTCTTGAAACTATCTTTTCAGGTACTTTGCTGGCTTGTTGTGGTTTGAATTTTTGAATTGACATTGAATATTTGAATTTCTTGTTTTCCACAGTTAGTTATCCTGTTTTATGAAGCTGCTTATAAATGTTATATGATGTCTGGTCAACACTTAGGAGCTTGCTTGCAATTTTCTCTCAGGATCCTCCAATCAGTGCAACAACAAGAATGCAGTCCCAGTGACTGCCTCTGATATCTCTAATTACTTTTTTTCTGAGAGCAAGCAGGAAAGCCCCATTTCTGTGATGGAGGAGCTCCATCACACTCCTGTGATGTGAAGACACACCCTAAGATACCCTCTAAGCCTGTCCACTGTGAGAGTGCCTTTCTGAAAAGCATTCCTTTCTCCATCTTTCTCTGGGACAGAAAATGTACATAAATCAGCTGGGAATCAATTTCCAATCACACTTTTTTTCCTGCCTGTTTGCCCATTTTTATTAGAATGGACCTATGTGCTGAAGGAATCTCACAGGGCTTGGTACAAGATATGCTACCAGAAGTTTTTTTTATTGAAATCCATAGCAATGGATATAGATGCCTATAGGAAAAAAAGGAATTATTACATCAGACTTTTTGGATGTGGGCTTTATCCTCCTGCATTTTTGAAGGGATTTGTGTGTCTAAGATTTGAAATAATGGTGAATATACGTTGTTGTTTGTAATCAGACATGTTTATTTTGAAAGATGGAAACTCCAAATTCTATTTTATATATGTTGAGGACATGATTTTTTCCTTTAGAGAAAAAATATATGTGTGTGTTTAATGGGACAAGAAAGGAGAGAAGGGTTAGGGAGAAGAGAATAAAGTGACATGATCCACGGATGTAAAGAATGAAATGAGATTGTATTGAAACTTAACAAGTGAAAATGCCAAGTTGCATTTGACTTTCCAGAATGGTAAATTGCAATCTTAGAATCAAGTTTCTCAAGTTCTCTTACACAAGCTGGTTTCCCTTCATGGATTGTTCTCCCTGGATACTTCATGTCTGGGGCAGTGTGCTGTGAAAATACCAATTACAAGCTGTTGTTGGACTTGTCTGTTGGAAATATGACTTTTTTAATGGAAAACACTTACTTTAAGATAGTTATATGAACCATCAGATTTCTTCTACATAAGCAAACTGCTCAGCATGAGATTGAAGGATTTCTTGAAGGGAAGTTCTGAATTTCATATGTCAGCCCCAATTTAGGCAAAAGGGTTTATCCAGGCCACAGCCAAGGGAACATCTTGTCTATTCTACATTTTATTGTGACATTATCTTCATTATGCATCTAACTGCTGCTGTTGTTGTTCAATTTTATTTCACAAAGCAGAGTATGAGTTATGCAACAGCTTTTACCTTTATCCACATGTGGAAGAATTAATACACATTCCAGCCAAATTCTCTAGGCAACAATTGCAGGTTGCAATAATAACAGTGGGAAATGAGATTGCTTCCCATATCTGCAAATTAGTACATTTTGCAGTGGATACAAGGTTTTACATAATAATTTGTAAAAGCCTCTATATATTAAGAAGCCTAAAGGGGTAAAATCCTGAACCAATGTTGTGGACATCTTCTGCACTCCCCTGGTTTAATGGAATAAGGATTTCACCTGTTCTGAATAAAACTGGTTTTAATTTAGCTGCAAAACAGGTAGAGTTCTTGTCATTCTGAGATAACAAAGTGCCAATTACATTTAAATCCTTCCATTTTTTTTGTTACAGAGACTCAATTTTTTGTATGCTTCACTAATTAAAAGTTTTCTAAACTACTTAACAGATTTATTCATGCCATTCTCACATGTGAACCTTGTTTTGGTTTCTTTTAAGACGTGTTGAAACTGAGAGCAATGCTCAGATAATCCTGATGTCTTCAAATCAGCAAATTTAATACCTATAATTGTATCATTCTCACAGTTAACTTGGTGCACAAAAGTCAACAATCAGAAGAAGAAATCCAAACTCCTCAAACTTTCATTTAAGATGTGTTTTTTTGGCATTCCTACAGGACTTCGATCAAGTGTCTTATTTTGGTTTAAATTTGAAATGAAAAATATTATAATTTTGAATAAGAAAATGTGGCTACATTGTTTTCTAAATGAAATGTTGCATTTGAAGCAGTGGTTCATCATGCAGCAAAAATGTCCTAAGGCTGGGAAGAAATGTGTATTTGAATTTACATTTTTGCTTAAAGCCTAAATAAGAAAAATTTTCTCTGCTTTTGTAAAAAAGGTGGAATGAAGGTAATGACTTGCATTTGAAAAAAAATATGTACAATAGCTAAAGAACTAGTTTAATATTGAACTTTCAATGTAATTAATTCACTTAGGTTTGAGTCCAGAGTTAAGATTTTGGTACCTAAAAGCTGTGAATTGGCCAACATAATCTCATGGGGAGCTGAGCAACAGGGAATACAAAGGGCAGGGAGGTGTGCAAATTCCCTTTTCTTTGCAAATGCAGATTATTATTATTTTTATTTTATTTTTGATGTTTTTATTTTTGATTTTTATTTTTATGTTTTTATGTTTTATTTTATTTTATTATTATTATTATTATTATTATTATTATTATTTTCTGTCTTTCAAAAAGCTCCCCTCACTCTCCTGGTTTAACAATAGCTGCATGCTGCAGCCTGCCTTATACTAGTACTGTGTTTTTTGGTGGAGAGCTCACAGCTCAAGAACTGCAGGTGTCTTGAAAGCTTTCACTGTTCCTGCACACACCAGGGCATGAAAAGTGAATCAGATTTTCTGCCAGAACTTCCCAGCCATTTCTGGATTAGGTGCTTATTAATTACTGCAGATTCCCTGTCATTTCATTCCTGAATTTTCATGGTTTAGCTCTTTCAGCTGCAGATAGATTCATTTTTTAGTAGCACTTGATGAAGAGTTTCTGATTCAAACACTGACTGAGAGAGTTGTAAGACTTCCACAGCTTTTCAATTAAGAGGAAGAAACTTATACTAACTATGGGTGTAAGATATTCCTGTAGGTTTTTGATTGTGCCCATATTATAACAGAACTGAGTCATGTTGGATCACTCTGGAGAGTCACAGTTGGCTTGTTTTGGGAGGGAGAAAGGTACATTACTAGCAAAAGTAAGTCTGTAGGAGGCTGTTAACTCTAGACAAAAATCCCTGTGAATTACTATTAATTGGCACCTTGCAAGCAGAATGGGTACCTTAGCCAGCAGTGGCTAAAAAGTGAAGCTTTGCTCATGGTTCTTATCTGGAATTTTGAAGATTTCAGGTTATTCACGTTCCTGTCCCTGACTCCAAGATGGAAATTAAACCACTGTTTTCTCCACACTCCATTTCCTCTTTTTTATAATAAACTTTTTGTTCACTGCTTGCTTGTTCTGTTTTTTTTTTCCTGTCTCTCACAAACTACTTTTCTAGCAAACTATGGTTTCCTGTTACAATTACCTAATTGGTTCTGCTACAATTTGGTAAATAATCCTTGGACACTGGTTTTACATTCAAACACTGTCCTCACGAAAACATTGCTACTGTGTACCAGAAAGAAATCCATGCTGGACAGAAATTGCAGTGCTGAGTGTCATTAGACTTCCTTTTGAAAGGAATTCTTTTTTTTCATGCTTTATAACATGATAATTGGTTCAACTGTGTGGAACCACTTTTGGGTCCTGCAGGGTCCACAGAGCCAGATGCCACACCAAACAATAATCTCTGCAATGGGCATGGTTCAGCACTGTATTACAGACAGGCTTACAGGGTTTTTTTCATGTTCATCATGACTGTGATATAAAAGATTAATAATTGCAACTGCTGAAAAAAAAAGGATCATTATGCAAATTTTAACATTGTGTTCCTGGAGGGAAAAACCTTTCCTAACTAAGCACTTTAGAGAAGATAAACAAGGCATTTTCAAAAAGGTCCAGCTAACAGCCTCATCAAATAATTCTATGATACCTTCATTATTGCTAGTCAGTCCCTGCAGGGAGACAATCTCCTCTGTTTTACATAGTACTGAGCTTTTGTAGTTGAAACCTTCCCTTCAATGTGATTGTTAATAAGCAGGGGCCATTAGCATATATTTTAATGAAATCAATAGATTATATTTTGTCTAAACAGCTTCATGGACTCTGGCCTCCACTGCTGGATTTTTATTTTGATGGCTGTGGATAAAACCAGAATTCCATATTGGAAGGACTGAGTCCAAAGCCAGCATTAATGTGTTTTCACATAGGGTCAGGCTTAGCAATGAAAGCTAATGGAACTCTCTCAGAACAGGAGAGCATTTTCTATTAACTTTCACACTATGGAAAAAAATCCATCTTTCAAAATATTCAGCAGACATCCAGTGTTCCTACCCAGACTTACTCCTTATTGAGTTTTTTTTTTCTCCACTGTGTGTGCTGCCTAGATGTGTTTTGCTTAAATAGAAATTTTACAACCAAGAGGACAGAGTAAGATGACTTAATTGCATTTCTGAGATGGCAGGCTCTGTTCTACAGCAGCTCTATCAACCTTGCACAGATTCTTTTGAAAAATGAACCATATTTCAAATTCAAGTTCAGTACAGCATCACAATTTATTTTTCTCTCATTATTCCTCTATAAAATGAGTTATTCTTAACTATTTTTAGCATATTTAATCCTTAGTTTGAGTGTCACTGAAGTTAACCCAAATCTATAGATGCTATTTCATGTCAAGACCTCACAATAATACCTCCACCTTCTTACAATCAAAGTCTGCAGTACTTGCCTAAATACTAACTTTAAAAAGGAAGAATCATCTGTGGTCTGAGGCTCCACTTCAGAATTTCCTTTGGGGTGTTTTATTTAAATCTGCAGGAGAACAGCTCAGCATGCACAGGGTCAGGGCTGTGTTGACCTCCTGATTGAGGGCAGGAATAGTAGAGAAAATTCTCTGTAGGTCTGGCAAAAAAGGAGTTCTTCAGCAGAAAGATTAGTCTTTTGTCCTCACTCCTTTAGGTCTTTGGCTAGAAAGATTATGCTCTCTCTCCAGCTGGCTAAAAAAATGTGTGAGAGTAAGAATTTGATGTAGTGTGACAATAATGGCCCCAGAAAGTCGTTTTTGTACTGGTGGGCTGAGACAGACTGAACTCAGGCAGGATGAGCACAAGGCACCTCTGAGCTGGAATTGTTCACGCCAGCCAGGTTGAGAGAAGGTTCTGGCTACATTTTCCTCCTGCTCTCTCTGCTCCAGGGCAGGGTGGGGACTTCCAGGGAACCAGCAGCAAGGAAGATCTCAGCCTGGAGCTGGACTGCAGACCCTTGACATCCCTGGACTCTGAGATTTGGGCCACCCCTCTGTGATTTTTCAGCTAAAATCTGGCATGACACAAATATCTCAGTGTTGAATCAAGTCCTGCATCTTTCCCAAAATCCTAAAAATATGGTTAAATCATTTAAAAATTTGCACTAAATACAAAGTCTCAGAAAATCAGGTGCACTTGGCATATTTCATAACCTCACCAACCCAGCCTTTGGTTACTCAAGCACCTCTTTTGATTTAAGGCTTCATTTTGCCATTGTTCATTCATTCATTGCCATTCATTCTGATCACACCAGTTCTTGAGCCTGTTTATCAAAAGCAACAGGCTAGAAGCTTTGATATTTGAAATTAATTTGAAATAGGATGAGTTTAGTTGTCCCTTTTTGCCCACAGTACATTCAGCTCTCAATTTAATTCACTTTTTGATAACATATGTACACATTGCATTGAGTTATGAAAGGGATTAGGAAGAAACCTTACTATTATTCATCTATAACACTATATATATGTATATATATTTATATATTTATATATTTATATATTTATATATTTATATATTTATATATTTATATATTTATATATTTATATATTTATATATTTATATATATAAATATATATGTATATATTTATATATAAATATATTTATTTTTATATATGTGTATATATATAATTTTTCAGGCAAGAAAAACTACAATTACAAGTAACTTAGACAATTCATTTTACACCACTGAGTACAGGCACATACAGCCTGAGGTTTTGTTTTCATTAATATCTCATTTTTCCATGTGTGCATTTGTCTTGACAGTGCAAATTAATGTTCTAGCAGTGGTGGGTTCTGATGTATGGCAGGAAAAAATACAAGGAATCAATACAACTTATAAATATTGAAGTGTTACTGTATAGAACAACAGGAAGCACTGGAATAATAAGACCAAGAAGAAAGAGAAAGTTATCAATACACAGTACAAATCCTAATATTTATCTGCAACATGGTTCCCTTGATTTTCCTGTAAGGCTTTATTCCTAGAAAGGTGCCAAATACTCCCCTCCCATTATCTGAGGACTTTGCCCAGTTATTGGTATAACTTTCTCTCTCACCACCTCTGAACTCCTGTAATCCCTCAGAGCCCCTTCTGCATCTTCTGTCAGCATCCTGTGTTATCCTGAGATAATTCTGTATGTCACATCCAGCAATTTCTTTGTCATGTCCAGTAGCTTTCTGTGTCCATGTGCCATCCCTGACAGTATGAATAAATTAAGGGAAGCAAACCAAGTTATTCCTGATGAGACAAGAGATGCAGAGCAGCCTGGGAATGGGTCCAATGGCTGGCACAGGCACTTTTCTGCAGACACACACATGATGCATTCTGTGCCTCACAAACCTTGGAGCCATGCAACCTTCCACTCACTCATCTTGCCCTTCCGTGGAAAAGCATCTCTCACACCCAAAGTCCAGCCCAGGCAGACATTTCCAAGCTTCTTAGAAAAGAATTTCCTGGTATGTCAATAGGGAAACCTCTGCTCTGGGCTTAGAAGAAAAAGCAAAGCCTCATAATTCAAAGAGAAATGTCTGATGAGAAGGTCAGTGAAGAAAGAAAAAAAGATGCAGTTATGTAGTTTTCAGCATTTCTCCTACAGAGCATGCAGTAAGAAGTATCTGCTTCCTGCCAGATGCTGATAACCCAGGCTTTAGCCACAAGTTTCTATTGAAGAATTCCTCTTTTAAGTGATTAACTGATTTGCCATCAGACTAACTTCAGTCTTTGTAACATTATCACTTTTTTTTTAGGAATGGATGTGAACTTGAAGCTCCCACATAAAATCCGTGGAAGCTGCAAACTTGACAACCAATTCCTCTTTCCAGTGTGTTTTAACTAAAAACATGAAAAATGAAAAAGTCTTCAGGCTTTTTCAGCAGGAGGAAAATTTAATGACTGATCATTGGCTCTGCAAGATGATTTCTGCATCACTGCTGAGAATTTCCAGTCACACAACAGAAAAACTCGCAGCAAAGTCTGACCTGCAGCTTTACAGAGCAGATGGTCTGCTGCCAGGAGATGTTGAGCTTCCTTCTTTGAGATGTAGGTCTGCTGTCACTCAGAAGCAGAGAGATGAGTTGGTGCAGAGCATTTTTCCCTGAGACAGCTTCCCAAAAACTCTCCCAGAGCTCCTTGTCTCTCTCACGGAGTTCAGCCCCTTGCTGGAGAGGGTGAACAAATGTAGCAGATGAGAATATTGCAGCCATAAACTAGAAACCTCTATTTTGTTCTTTACATACTGTCATTTTTTTTCCAGGAATAATTTGTTTATATTTACATTTATATGATATTGAAAAATATCAAATACTGTATTTCCTAAAGTTATTCTATTCTTCTCTCTTAGAAATAAGCAGTAATTGCACTCCCAGCCAGCTTCCAAAGGATTGATGCCAATAATGTAAGCAGCTGTATTTTTACATTTTGTTTAATAAAATTGCTTTTATGTAGAGGTCTGCTATTAAACATTTGATAGCTTCACACAAAAAAAATTCTGGTACGGAAAGGCAATTATAATTTGAAGAATTATTGCCATAAACTTTAATGTTTTTCAATTGCAATCTATTGTAAGGCAAGAATTTCTTAGAGCAGTTGCATTCAATGTCCCATCATAAAAAAGAGTAATGGAATAAAAAATACTGTGGGATGTATGGAATTTTATGGCAAAAAGGCAAAGCATCCTCAATTTTTTCTCTCTGTAGTCATCTCTACCTTTAGTCTTATTAGTTGTCATGAAAAAATACCTCAAAAAGTGCCTGTAAGCCCAAACAATTATATACCTGGTTGCATAACTTGTTGATAGGAGCTGAGTATCTAAACATTCTTTATGCCTTGGCCTTGCAGCTAATTCATTTTGCCACTGCTGTCTCTAGGTTTCTGTGTTTTAGCTAAACTCTTTTGCTAGGCACTGGAGAGAAGTATCATAGGAGGTGATTTTTTCCTTTTCCTCTCTTTTGACATTAATACTCAGGTAAAAGCAGTTTTATTTCACTCCTGGGGCACTGAGATCAGGGAAAATTAATATTTGGATGATTAATTTCATGGAGAACCACGCCTTCAATGATCTTGACATCATCAGTATTGCTCAGCTCTCACACAGCACTGAGATAAGGCAGTGCATCAATTAAATCAGTGTGGAGGTAGGTTTAGGTTGGTGCTGGGAAGAAATTCTGTGAGGATGCTGAGGTCCTGGCACAGGTCCCAGAGAAGCTGTGGCTGCCCCTGGATCCCTGGCAGTGTCCAGGACCAGGCTGGACAGGGCTTGGAGCGACCTGGGACAGTGGGAAGTGTCCCTGATCATGGCAGGGGTTGGAATAAAATGCTCTTTAAGGTCCCTTCCAACCCAAACTATTCCATGATTCTGTGATTTCTAAGTTCTTGTGGCAGTGGGGTTGGGCCTATGTGATCTCTGTGGTGTCCCCATCCCAAACCACTGCACAATTCTCTGATTTTACTAAAGAGGGAGTGAACACCTTGCAGCTGTGCTCTGGGACAGCAGACAGGGTCTGGCTGCTCTGTTCTGTGTTTGAAAGCCCCAAACCACTCACCCTGCAGCACTGAGGGACAAGAGGTGACTGGACAGGCACGAAACTCCACAGATTGAGCAAAGTGCTGAGGCACTTTCCAAACCCAGCAATTCCCCAGGGATGCAGAATGGCTCTGTGCTCAGCCAGATTTAAAGCTCTGGGGGCAGGGGCTGACCCCAAGGTGTCACACCTCACCTATTTCTGACCTGCTGACAAAAAGAGCAGCTGGTGACTCCATCAAAGCAGCTGCTGGGCTAGAAATCACTATCTCAGGCAGCCAAAGGGGGGACTGCTTGCAAAAAATCTATTACTGTTATTTAAAAGCTCAAACTAAGTGATCAAACAATCTCGTGCTCCACATCCTTCCAGTGATGGATCACAGACCAAAACCTTCCAGTTATAAAGCTTCACCTAAACAATGGCCTAAAAAGAGGGAAGAAGTGACAAATTTGAAGAGCTCTCCTGACTCCAGTGGTGATAAAACTTCTGATCTGCTGTAATTCATCAGAGCAGTTGAGCACATTCTTCTGTTCAGGCTTGCAGGCTGGCACAGTGACTCCAATGCATTTTATTCAATGCAGCACGTTAAGTGCTTTGCTGGCTCCCAGCTTGACACAAATGCCTCTTGAGATGACTGTCATGGTATTTCTGTTAAAGAAATCAGTGACTAAAGTCCAATCAACTGGAGTCTCCAGCATGCCAAAATAAGATTTAGTGTGAGCATGAACATTCTTCTCTTGGGAAGTCATCTTCAAGTAAAAAAAAAAAAAATTACAGTTAGAAGATCTTATGTTGTAATCAATATCACTGCCTGTTGAAATAGAGGCAAATAAAAGAAAACAAAACAAATTTAAGTTATTTAGGAATTTTGGTGGTGGTGCTGCTGCTGCTAGTTTTTTTACATTTGGGCCATCACAATAACTCTTCAAATACAAGCCAAAGAAAAGAAATGCCATTTTTCTCTTCAGCTGTGCTGAGTTTGAGTAACTATCCATTTTAGCAACATACAGATGAGTAAATATTTTCAAGAGTTCATTTATCTGAGGAGGATAAGTTATTCCAACTACTTGTTATGAAGTAAGGAGAAAATTTATATTAAAAATTTATAATAAATATTAAAAATGTCATGGTGGTTTATGTTGGTGCTGTAAAAATGGTTTAAAAATTAAATTAAATTTAAGATATAAAATAAATGAAAGGGTTAATACAATATAGAATTTGAAAATAAATATTTGATTTTGGGATGAAAAGTAATTTTGAGTTTATTTTAATTAACCTAGGGATATTTGTTGTAAAGAAGCCTATTCCACTTTTCTCTCTCTCAAATACACAAAAGAATCCCTTCCCCATGTCCTGTATTTGGTTTTTACCTCAGGAAAGCTTCACTCTGAGCTCTGTAACTGAACACAATGCAGGAGAGAAGATGCAAATGACACAAAGAAATAGGAGAGTGATTTGTCTAATAATCCTAAAAGATCTATTTTGGAGGTTTCATATAGGTAAAGCAGCCTCCAGAAAATCTGAGAACAGTGATTATACTTCCTAAGAGCCCAAAGGGGAATGAATCTGAGGAGTTTGCAGTAGAGATTAGTGATTTTTCTGTCTCTGTCAAAGACTTTGGTTTAACCATCGTCTATCCAACTTGAAACATCAGCAGTTCCACAGGGATTGGCCACAATGCTTGTGAGCTTTAAAAGGAATGGGCAAACTAAACATCAGGGCAGTGATTATCCACTCTTTTCAGATATATTTACTAATGCACCTTCCAGAGGGGAAGAGTGCTCAGGGCAGGAGGGTTGGATACTCACTGGGCTGCTCCAAGCCTGGGACAGGATGAATGCATTGCTCAGAGCATTCCAGGTCACTCAGGAGCTGCTGATCCCTCTTTTCCAGACTGTGTGCTGCTGCTCTGACAGGTGCAGAAACACTCAGCTGATGACTGGCAATGTCTTGTTCCTCTAAATAAATAACCAAATTGACCTTTTATTGGGAAAGCAATGGAAGCTCTCACACTTTACTTTCAGGCTTGCCTGTTTTTCCCAGATGTAGAATCATAAACTTGGCACCACAAGCACCCAATTTGGAACTCCCTTGAATTCAGTTAAGCTCAATGAACTTGAGCTAAGTTCATGGGTCTGTTTTCCACATATGGCAGATTTGTTTGTTAAATGAGGTTACCCAGCTGGGAGGAACTTCATGACTGACACCCCAATTTTTATATTCATTATATAATTGATGAGTGTGGAAAGATTCATGTGTAGGGATCTTGGCCACGTCAGCTCAGGCAATGACATACAAGTGAAAAGAAAAGCAGTTTGATCCCTGATCCCTGATTTTCTTGGAACCAACAACCCATCACTGCAGTTCACCTGGGACCTCATGTGTCAGCACTCTGGAAAACTCAGCATGATTTCAGAAAGGATTGTTTGACTGCAGTCCAAGCAATAATTGGAAGAGATTTGGCTGATGCTCACTCAAAAATGGAGTTTTGGTTCCAAATTGTTTGTCTCTAAGCAGAGTAATAAATTTTGGGTTTGAACACACAGACACTTTTTTTCCCCCCTAAATAAATTTCAGCTCTAACAAGGAAGTAACATTAATATTTTTGAATGGCTGGAGTGGTCTCATAATAATTCTCACAAACACCTCTATTTTCAAATGCTGAACTTTGGGCTTTGTATGAGACCTATGATTCTGACCTAGAGCTAGGTAAGGGCATGGGTGATGGAGAACCCAGCAGCCAGGATTAGCTCACTTTTATAAAAAGCTGTGGTAACCTTTAAGAGCTTGTTTGCCACGTCCCTGGTGTGGTGACCACTTGCAGGCTTTGAGCTGGGGGTCCTTGGCAGGTGATTCCCTTTGCATCCATTGTGCTAAACAGCCTCAAGTTTTAGTTTGATTTTTTATTTTCCCTCTCTGCAGCTCACCTGCACACCTTCATTTTAGCTGCTAGCAGGACTGTGTTTCAAGATGCTGGACTGAGTCTAGATAATGATTTTAGGCCCAGACACAATTTAGGAATACAGAATATAACACAGAGCATCAGCTAAGAATGAGAGCCTGCTCTGCACTGACCATTCAGCCTGCTGTCACAGCAGCCCTTAAATACTTTTTAATTTTTAAATTAAAAATATTGCTGTTTATATGCAACTCTTGGCAGCTTTAATCTGAAGTGCCAGACTCAGCCACAGCATTCTGCAGCATTCAGTGGAATTGCGTGAAATTCAAATCAATAAAAACTGGCATGGTGTGATACATGTGGTGTTTAGTAAACAAAGCAGATGAGATTGACCTGAGTGAAAGCTGTGATCAGCACAAACACACTGAATACAAAATGTGGTGCTGATTTGTGGCACAGCTGAGCTGGATGTGCATTTACCCAGCTACTTTGGGAAGATCTGATAGTTTTTAATAATGATCCAGTTTCAAATCTAAAGCCCAGTGCCCTGTTTGTAAAGTCTTCCCATTTGTCCCCATGTCTAAATAAATGGAAATAAAAATGGGATGCACAGAGATCCTCTGAGACATTACTGCTTTGCTCAAAACCTATTGGACTCCCTGCCCTGTTCTTGCCACTTATAAAATCCCTAAACAGAAAAACAGAGTAACAGAAATAATGTTTTTAAAGCTAATAAATTGAAGACAGGCTTTTAGCTGGTTTTGGGTGGAAAAGCATTACATAAAAAAATCCTGGTTTTGTAACTTTGTCAGATATGGACATCACAGAGAAAAAATCCATCAGGTTTATTTGGGTTTTCTCTCTCTCTTTAAAGTAAGCAAAAATATGGAATGTAGATACAGGAGGGAGCAAATCTTTGGCACAAAAATTTACAACATTTGGCTAATTAAATGTCTGTCTGTTTTCCCTGATATTAAATTCTAATTCTTGTCATTTAGGAAAAAACAGCTATGGAAAAGGAAAACAGGACACAGCTCCAGTTTATGGAGATTGGCAGCCTAACACATCTCATGCCTCACAGAGTCCATGGAAGTGTTTATTTCCTATCCAGAGGTGGGAACAAGGGACTTAATGAAGTGTCTCACAGAAGAAAAATGTTAATTGATGTGCATGGTCAGACAAGTGGCATTGTATCAGTTTTATAGGTGGGCACCTGTGGCAGAGTAGCCATGTTTTATAAAGAATTTCCTGTATTAGGTCAGTGGAAAACAGCTTCCTTCACTCCCAGCTCTAACTCTGAATTATTCAAATTCTGCTAATGAATGCATTATTAACTAAAATACAACACCAGCTGATTCTCCAGGGCATTTGCTATGAAATGCTGCTTTAGCTCACATGCACTTGCTGAGCCTGTGAGATTGTCATCTGATGTAAAGATAAAATTAAATGCTGCTATCAAGTCTGAGCAATATATTCCAGACTGTCCTTAAACTAAGGTGACTAAGTATAAGCCCAGTTTGCACTTTTTTCTGCTGGGTTTTCTTCTGGATATTTTTTTTCTTTTCTAAAAATCAGATTATCCTTTTTACATGCCCTCTCAAGCTCTTGCTTAGGTAAATTTTTAAGTTCTTAGACTGAGCCAAAGTAAGGCTCAGATGACTTTGGGGGAGATCTAAGCAATGAACTTTAAAACATCTGTGATCTACCACCCCTAGAGTCTTTTAAACTCTGTAATTTCTGAGTGAATTTTTTAAATTTTATGTTCAAGCATAAATGCCTTAATCTTGTAAAGACCAAATATCCCATGAATGACTTTGGTATAAAAAGATTTCAAATCATTTACAAACTCAGAGGTTTTGATTTAATTAAAGTGTGCTTAACTATCCCAAGCGGAGGCAATATATATTTTTATAATTAGGATATCTGCACTATAAAAAAAAGGTGATACTTTATTCTTAGCAATGAAAATTATCTTTCAGCACACAGCTCTCCAGGCTCCAGTGTACACAGAAAATGAAATTTGAATGATTATGATGTTGCCATAGTACGAAATTTAAGAATGGATAGTAAAATCTCAATTTTTTTTAACACCTTAAGAGGAAAGCTTCTATCAATGTCTATTTAAATTCACAAAACTTTACATAAATTCAGGTGAAGGATGTTAGAGATAAAAATAGACCAGGAAGGAAGATGGAGAGCAGGGGATCTGATCTACCACTGCTGTCAGTGAACAACATCAAGACCATGGATATTTCTCCTTATTTTCTTTTTTATCCCTTTTTGCCTGATTTGATAAATCCATGATTTTGTGGGGCTATCCAGAATGGCAGCAGGGATCATCCTGTGCAGCTGGGGAGATTCAGAAGGAACAGAGGCCTCTTGGCTGGATGTTATCTGCAGATCTGGGTGTCTTCTGCAGGTTGTTCCTACTCAATCCCCTGGAACAGGAAAACGGATTTGTCACCAGTCAGGTCAGCAAAACAGAAGGGAGATTCATTAAAAGATAATGTGGCAGGATGGAGCTAACAGAAAACAAGGACAAAATTGATGTTGTAAGATATTATCTTATGAGACACAGGAGGTTTTTACAAAACACTCTGTGTTAAGATATTTTTCCATCACCTATTTTTGTCTCTGTGCTTTTGAAATCAAGCCCCATTAAGTTTTCATGAATCTTAGGACAAGTGCTGTGTTCTGCCAGGAACTGTTACCTGGCAAACGGTGTGTGAAAAAAAAATAGAAATCTGGACAGGGATAACTACTTACTACAGCACATCCCAGTTCCTTAATTTATGAGGGCTTTTTGGTCCTCTATCCAGATTCAGCTTTTGCCATCTTTCCAGCTCAAATCACTTTAAAAAAATACTTTGAAATCTTAAATGAAGGAGTCATGGAAAAATTACTCCTTTCCCAATCAGGGATAAACTCTTTCCTTTCCAGTCCTACTGACTCTCACCTCACTGCTGTCTTTGGGCTCTTCATCTTGTGACTGGTTTGGACCAGGACCAGATGTCTCTCTGGAAGTTGCTAAACTAGCAAGCCAACCAGATTGAAAAAAAAATAAAATGGCAAAAAAAAAGTAATTAGACACAGTCCTTTTCTAGATTGGTTTTCTAACTACTGTATCATAGTAAAAGTCTGGATCTACATTAGCATGAATGAAATATCAGGCGAAGGAAAACAGACTGAATGATTTAATTTTCCAGTTTCTCAAGTGCCCATCCTTTTATGGTTTGAAAAATGTGATTATTTTCTCTCCTGTCACGAGGAAGTTGCACAGACAAGTTTACCTGTGCATCAGAAACCAACTCCAAGCCCTGGTGCCAGCACAAAAAACCTCATTATCCTCTGCCTAAAATAGATTCAGCTCATGCAGCCAGGAAAGTTCTGCACTATGAGGAGACAAAAAATGACTTGCAACCTGAACAAAAAAAAAAAAAAAAAAAAAAAAAAAAAAAAGAAAGAAAAGCCATATTATCTTTTTGAAGGAAAGGATGAATCCTCTGTATGATGCAGTGCAGTGCAAAGTGAACACCTCCTTGAAGTGCACAGGAGGGAGGAGCTGAGAACAGAGCAGGGTGTTCAGTTTGGTTATTCTGATGGATATTAGCTATGGCTGCAGGCACCTTCCACTGCTAAAAGACAAAGCTGGCAGTTCTCTGGCTTGGCTGTGACCTGCTCCCACTGTTTCTCTTTCATCTACTATGGTTTTGTTGCTATGAGGGTCTTTGCATGTTTCTCTTATGTTGCAATAAAGCAGATGGGATTCAGTTTCTTCATGAAGGAAAAAGCTAATTCTTTACTCACATAACTCATTTTTATACAGTTTTTATAGACTTTCTGTTTAACTCTAATTGGTTAGTACTTAATTCATTGGATAGTAACTGATATTTTACATTTTCATCAAATCTTCCTATTTGTGGGTTGTTTACATATTGTGTTCCCTGATTCTCATGGGACAGACCTATTGTTTATGCAGGTGCAAACAGTTCTCTTGCTAAAATAGGTTATTGTGCTGTTTTCTCATTCTTTTAATTCCTCTTTATGGGAACCTACAGACTAGTTGCTAGCTTAGCTACAGTAGCAGGGCTTAAACCATATTTTATAAGGCCTTTCTTTTATATCTTTACCTGTCTGCAACACTCTCATGACACTGGTTCTCTTTCAACAGCTTTTTCAAACACCCTTCACTCTTCTTCACAAGCTGCCACACTGACATCCCTCTTTACATGAACATCCCTCAGCTCTGCAGCTGCTGGAATCAGAAAGGGAAAAAATAACTCATAAAAACCCCCAAAGATAGGAAGTTCTCTTCATCCCCTTCCTGCTGTGAGAAATGTGATTCTCTTCCTCTCCTCTGATGCCCACACAGGGCATCACTTACAAGATTTGTAAAAGTTTGTATGAATGGAAGGAACAATACTACAATAATGAGGCACTTTCTCTGGAAAAACAGGCATAGCAAGTGATATGGCAACTGTTTGTTCCAACAACACAGGACATGTTTCTTTGGAGTGAAAATAATTAATCATTGGAACACATTACTTGAATCTTCCAGCAATCATCTTTGCTGAACTTAAAACTGAGAAACTATAGAGGCAAATGTGGACATGTATGTGTATGAAATGTAAATCGGAGTATGGATTGGAAAGATAAATTATTCAGTGAAGAATTATGCTTGGAAAGTCTTGGTCTTCTGGTTTTTTGCCCCAAACTGCTGTATTCAGCCTGTGCTTCATGGAGCTGGGGACTACTAGCTAGGAGTCAACAGCAGGTAAATAAGAAAAATATGTTATTCATAGTCTTAAACTTGCTACAAGGGGAGATTTTCTGGGCTGAAAAGTACACAGGGTGTGTGCAATTCTCTGTGATTGGAAAACACTGGACATACAGGCAGGAAATGTCTCCTTTTGCCATCTCAGTTGTTTTCTGAATAATTCCAGCTATTGAAAAAAACAACACAAATCAACAGATAAATTAACATGAATCTCAACCTTCATTCAAAGCTGAGACCTGTTCCTTAGCTGCAGCAGAAAGGTTGAAAATATCAAGAGGGGAATCCAGAATACAGGTGGTATTTTTGCTTTCCACCTTAAGTCCCTTGAGTCTACTAACCAAGTTAGCTGCCATTAGTTCATTTTCCAGCACTAGACAAAAAGGTTTTCCAGCCAGACAGTAACATGTACATATTTTATCATTTTTATTACTATATCATAGTCAGATTTAGTGGAGCAGCCAAATGCATAACTTGATATTTAACACCTCATTGTAGTCTATTTCTGCAGGAAGTCTTTCCCCTTTTTTCTCCCCAACACGAAAAAAGATTACAGAAGATCAAATTCCCTTCTTCCTCCTCTTCCCCCACTTTATATCCTGAGCATGATGCCACAAGGTCTGGAACATCCCTTTGCTCAGCTGGGGTCACCAGTCCTGGCTGTGTCTGCTCCCAGCCCCTCCCAGCCTGAAGGGAAAGCAGGAATGGCTTTGGCTCTGTGTGATCCTGCTCTGCAATAACAAAAACATCTCTGCATCACCAACCCTGTGTTCAGCACAAACCCAAAACACAGCCCCACATCAGATTAACCCTACCCCTACCAGAACCAGCACTTGCAGTAAGGTGGTTTGGTGGTTGATTTTATTGCCTTGATTATTTTTTCCCCATGTTACAGTTTTTCACAGAGATGAGAAAGGAACTCACTGTGCACTGCACACACAAACACAGCCAAGTATTTTGGTTCTTCTCCCAGAACTGAATCCCCAGCACTGCTGTGAAGCAGCTGGGAGCTGCAAGTGCAATCTTGGTACGGGTGTAGCAGGGAGCAGACAAAGCAGCCCAGCTTGGGATCTCAGATTCCTGGAGCTGCTCTGAGAAACTCACAATCCAGGGCAGGTTTTTCCCTGCTGAGGGGCTCATTATTGCTGCCAGCTTTTCTGTCTTACAAATCTGCAGCTCTTGTACCTCTCTCTGCTTGTCCTTTAACTCACTTCTGTCTTAATCTGCCTCTTTGTCCCCCCAATATTTTTGACATTATTTCTGTTTTTTTTCTTTTCTTTAAGCCTTCTGAAGAAAAAAAAGAAAATAAAATTTACACTGGAAATAGGTGTTCCATACTTCTATAGGAAGGGGTGTAGCTTGGCACAGGCACTGGGAGGGTCAAGGATTGTAGATGAGTATCTTCTACTTAACTACGGTGTAAGCTCTAAGTGTATTTGTATTCAGATCTGGCACAACTGGGGAAGGAAGACATCCCATCTACAGTCAGATAAAATGATAGAAGACAGAGTTAATGAATGAAAGTATCAAAATTCAGTTATGTCCATTTATATATTTTAACATAAACATAGACTGGTGCACATGCTATTTCTTACATTAAAAATGAAAGAAAAATTATCTTCCCTCTGACCTCGATACTGCCACAATCTAGGATGTTATTATGCTTATTATTATTTATTATTGTTATTATTATGTTATTTGTAAACTTTGCCTGAGTTCCAAATGCAGGCAATATCTAATTTCTGTTTTCTTGCTGACTTTTGAAAGTGCTTGTTGCTGCACAGATGTGGAAAGATAACTCAGCATGAACATATTTGGTAATACATTTCCACATGATCACTATCTCAGTGTCACAGCTGTAAATACACAGCTGTGACAATCACACATCTTCAGCCCACAGATGCTGATGGCCATGGCTGGAGAAAGTGGAATGGGAAGAGATGAATGGGACAGGAAGGACCCCTGGGACCTCATGCCTCACATACACAACCTTTTAAGAATCTATTATAGAGAAAGAGGAAAAAAACTCAGTGAGCTCGAAGTGTGAACATCCAGAGCCTTTGTTTTCATTCCTGTATTGCAGCTGGCATTCCAGATGCAAATCTGCTATTTTCATGCTAATATTTGAGATGGCCAACATGCCACCCAGAACAGTGCTTCCATGCCTTGCAACAATGAAAAAAAATATATATGGCAAGTAAAATGTTCAAATACAAATCTAGCAGCTAAAAGACCTGCTTTTCACTTAAAAGTAAAAATCCTCTCAAAGCCAGGAAGAGGCTTGCATGAGAGGTTTTACAATCTAAATAGAAATAAGAGATAGGAAAAAACCTTTTCCAGCCTCCCAGGCTGTTGAATCTCCATTATGTATTTTCTCTGACCTTGACAACTTGAGTCTGGTTTTGCTAAGCTCACTTTTTTGTTTTGGCTTTTGCATACTACATGTCCCCATGTGTGCCTGGTGCATCTGATAAGCCCCTTATCTCAAATCCTTTCATTATCACCGTCCCACTGCTCCCTGTGATTAGGTATTCAGAAATTGATTCCCACTTTTGTCCTGTCCATTGCACGAACATCCATTCCCAGCCTATTCAGTTTGCAGTCATGTTTGTTCATGATTTTTCCATGGGGAAAATGCTGGGAAGAAACCACCTTTTCTTTCCACTGTCCCTGATCAAAACCTCCTTTGAGACTTCCCTTTGTCCTGACACTTCTGAGAAATCTTGGTGGAGGTCCTGCTGCACAAGAAGTCCAGCCTCCCTTGCAGAACAATAAACCACCAATATTTCCCTGTACTTCCCAAACTGTGTCACAGCCATTTGTTTCCTCCAGTCCCCTATAGAGATTAGAATCTGCTTTAGACCCACATTTTAAAAGTTCTTAAAGTCAGGTCCTGGCTTGTGTGAAAGGCCATAAGTGTCACCACAGAAATTATGAGGATGGATAAAAAGGTGTTGCTATCTCACTCTTGGAGGGAGTTAAATCAGGAAGACAGCAAGTAACACATCAGTGACAGAGCTGCAACTTAGCCCCCATCCTCTGAATTCCAAAATGGGCTTTCTGTATGAAAACAGCCTTTCCTGCTTACTAAATATGCATTGGACCTGTGCATTACCTCTCTCTGTGTTATGTAGGTGTGATTAGTCATGCTGTGGGACTTTCATTGCCATTCCTTTCTGTCAGTGCAGAGGTGTTTCTGTTTAACCCATTGCCCATGCTGCCTTTAAGCAAATGGTATTGTTCTACCACTTTTCAGAGTCCTACATTTATCATTCCAGGACTCAAAGGCAAAAATAAACAACTTACTCCTTTAATCAATATGATGGTGAATTTTATTTATCCCACAGTTCCCTTCACTCTCTCTGCAGTTCTCTTCATGCTTTCAGAAATGCTGAACTTCTAGGGATTTTTTATCCATTTTGCTCTTGACTTTCCAGTGCCCTCACTTCTTTGCTTGTAACAAAGACAGATGTGTGTTGACTTCTGTGAAGCTGCTCAAATTTAGGTGTATGGTTATATTTATGTGTTTATTTTATTTTATTCACAGCTACTGAAGTGTCAATATGAGCAATGCCACCATCTAACTTTGGCTTTCTTACAGTATTTTAGAAAACTACACATAGTGGTAAACTTTAATATTTCCAATTTGCCAATAAGCTAAGTTCATCTGAAGAAGTTTGGATTTGAATTTTATATCATTATAATTGTTAATAGGCATACTATAGGCCTCAAATCATAGCAAGCATTTTTTAATAAGAAAAACTTTTCTCATAGTCAGTGATGAGCTGCATCTGCACTGTTATTGTAAGACCTGCTTAAGATTTATAACATCTGTGAATGGATGAATTTAATTGTGTATTTTTAATAACAGCATAGATTAGGCAGAGGGCAGTCAGCCAGCCCTTCCTGATGTAGCTGCTTAGCCAGTTCTGTGTGCTCTGAGACCTCACCACTTGATTTCATCTCTGGCAGTGCCTATGCCCCATGGAGACTAATACACACAGAGAGAATCATACCTCTGATTAAGGGGTCTGAAAACAGATTTAGATATCCACCTTCAGGGGCTGAATTTATGGAGAACAACAAGTTCTTTGCAAGCTGTGTTTCAATGCCCAGGATGTCACATCCCACTGGCACTCAGCTGGTGCAAACTGGAAGGGTCCATTAAGTTCCCACTGGGGAGTTAAGCACATCCAAAGTGTGAGCTCCTGGAAATGATGCAGCTCAGGAGGGCTGTCCATGTGACAGTGAAAAGTGCACTTTTTTTTGTAATAGCAGGAGTGCTGGCAATTCAGCACTGTCAATTTTAAACTTGGATGGTGGTTTGCTGCCTGGCCTGCCTGACCAAGCTCTGACAGGTTATAATCATCCTCAGCTTCCTTGGTACCAAACTGACCATTTTATAGACATTCAGATGTGTCTGTTCTTTCTGAAGGGGTTTCTGCTGCCTGTGGTGATGCAGAGCATTTCTGCCTGGAGTCTGAAATCAGGTGGAAACACTAGAGCTGACACAAACCCTCATAAATTAACTTTATTGCATTTGGTGTAGCTCACTAGCAATGGCTAGGTTGGCTCCCACATCAAACACTTATTCAGGGCATAAAGCAGCTGTAAAGAGAAACTTTGGTCAGCACTTCAGGTACAAACATCTACATCCATCTAATATTAAGTGATAAGATTCCCACAACAGATATCTAGAAGTGTGGCACTGAATTTGCATTAAATGCAAAATTTCTGCAATGATCTTAATGTCGTCTCAAATAAGGAAAAAAGAAAAAAATATATCAACTGGTGCTTTGATTAACTTTATTTTTAAAAAAATATTTAATTGATCCCATACAAGCTGAGGCTGCTAAATTATATCATAAAGTTTGTCCAATAGATGTTCTATGTAATATTTTCATTGTTTGGATATCTGGGATCAATAACACCTATGAAAGGCAGTTTATTCCACTGTTCTCTTTTAAGTTCCTCTTCTTACACTATAGCAAATAATCCTAGATATTTCTTAAGGTATATTATTTTCATAATTTAAAACTGGGCAGTACAACAGAAAAATCTTTCTTGCAGAGAGTCACCAGCAAAAAATTTGTCAATATTATATAAGTAATTAATCCTATAAATAAATTTTTAAAAATATGCTAAAGACACTGAGTGGCAGGAATTCTTCTTTCATATATAAGGCAATGCTTTGCTTTCATAGTAGGTTAATGAAATCTGCCTTAAACACAGAGAGATACAGATAATTTCCTTGAGTTATCAATTGAGAATAATAATTTTTTTGACTAATCCATGAGACCATTTAGATAGCTTTAAGGGAAATGAGATTAATTTACCAGAGGCAGTAGTCCTGAATGGAACAAATGCCCACACTGTTCACTTTCTCAGCCACAGTCCAGATGATGGGGCAGAGTGAACCTTCAGCCAACTTGCAGATTATGTTAAATTATGGGAAGAGGCTGAGGCACCAAAATGTAGAGTTTCAGACCAACTGAGTTTGTTAGTATGGAGCACTGTTAGCCAGGAGACAACTTGCAAATTCCACCAAGGAGAAACTGAAGTTTTTCAGGTGAGATGGGAAATGCTCCAAAATCTTGCACAGAGCTCTGCAAAGCTTTGGAACTCCCTGCTGGAAAGAATTTCTGTGGATGGAGTGGGAGCCAAAGATACACTCTCAGCTTGAGTTAAAGCATTCTTGAGGTTCAGGTCGTTTAATGCAGCACAGGAAGAGGTTGATCAAAGAGATTAAAATCTCCACCCTCACAGCTTTTAGACTTGGCTAGGTAAAATTACCAGTTACATGGCTCATGGTTGCCCACAGTCCAGCTTTGATCCGAAGGTTGAAGGTTTCTAGAGGTTCTTTCCAAATAATAAATAAATGATTCTCTATCTACACCAGGCTCTGCAGTTCTGAGTTGAAGATAGAATATTTCTCAGTTAATGCAAGTCCCCAAACCTGCTTATTTCAGGTCTATGCACCAACCTAAGCTCATGTTCTGGGAGCAGAACAAGGCTGCCCTCATTGAAGCAGCAGTATTAGTTCAGGAGCAACATGATGCTGACATGACTGCTGCATTTCTACATCAAGAGCTTTTTTTTTTTTGCAGTTAAATTGAGTATCTCTGTAGAGTCCTGTTGGAAGAAGGTTTTAAAACAAGTAACAAACACACTGAAAGCAGCAATTCCAGTGCACAAACTCTGTAAAATACTACACTAATTTTGTAAAAGAACAAAAAGAGCAAATTTTCTGCAACTTTAAACTCATTTTGGACACCACTGATATAAATTTCTTTGCAGAGATATTGAACTGCTTTATTATTGAATATAATAAAGAGTTTGAACTGGTATTTTGGTTTATATCAGCATTGGAGGTTTATATCAGCATTTCTCTTTGAGATCCTAATTATTGTTTTCAAAACAGAATTAATCACAGGATCACCAGGACTGGAAAAGACCTCCAAGGTCATCAGGTCCAATCTTCAACCTGGTCAGCCAGACCAGACCACTGAGTGTCACATCCAGTTTTTCCCTGGACACTTCCAGGGACAGTGACTCCACCACCTCCCTGGGCTACCCGTGACAATGCCTGACCACCCCTCTCATGGAGAAATTCTTCCTGATGTTCATGAAATCCTGGCACAGGTGGCTGCCCCTGGATCCCTGGAAGTGCCCAAGGTCAGTTTGGACAGGGCTCTGGACAACCTGGGACAGTGGAAGGTGTCCCTGCCCATGGCAAGGGGTTGGAACAAGATGGTCTTTAAGGTCCCTTCCAACCCAAACCATTCTGTCATTCTGTGACTATATGATTTCCAGCCACCTTTTTAGACTTTATTTCAAGTAAATAAGTCAAGACTTATTATGGTTCATATGTTAATTTGTGAAGGGAAATCTGTTCCCCCCAGTCATTTAGCCATTGTCATATTGCCTATTTGATGCTCCAGAGTCACAGCCTTTGGGTTGGCTGCACATTAAACACTGTGGAGCACAGTTTCCAAGGTCTGAACTGGCCATAAGCAAGAGATGTAACTTCTGTTGCTGCCCCCAAGGGCTATTACAACATCCAGCAAGATGCTGTGGATAAATAATGAGTTTTGCACCACATATGTTAAATTCTACATTATCCTCAAAGGAACTTACTGAATACAAAGTTTATAAAGTCATTAGAGGCATGGACTATCTAATTCTTTCTTTAAGATATGAAATCTCCTTGACTGACTGAGCATGGAAACTACTTACAGGAAACTCAGCTGTTTAGCCATGATCCTCTGGATGAGTTCTCAGTTTTCAGTATAACAAAGTTTTTAAGCATGTGAATGCTTTCTGAGCTTCAAAGTAATTACTCTTACTTTTCAAATTATGCACAAAAGCTTAAAAGCTTAAAATCTTTCATCAGTCACAGTTCATCTCAGAAAGAATAACCATTGTACTGTGCTTTACCTTTGAGACAGTTCTCACAGAAAGTAGAATAAGGTATCATTTTTTTCTCCTTTGCTGCTTGAGCAGGTAGTGGAAAAGTTAAGCATATGGCTAACTGCTGTAGCATAATATAAAGACTTGAGAATACTCCAGCTTAGGACAGAGCTCCAACACAACCTTGTTTTCTGTAAGCCATCTGTATTCCTGTAATTGGCTCCTGTTGACCCCTCAGAATGTGTTTTCACACTCTCTAAGACTTCCATGTGAGTCAGTGGCTATGCTGACACCACTCTGCTGCAGTGAGCCACGGGCACGTCCCGGGGGACAGATCCTCACAGAGATCCTTGGCAGCACACAGCAGGCTGGAAACACCTCCAGGGCTGCACTGAGGCCACTTACACCCCTCTCAGAAAATGTGTCTGAGCAAATGGGGCTGGTTGTGCCCTTGCCACGCTCCAGCTTCCTCCTGAGGGATGCACCTCTGAAATATCTCACATGAGACTCGACCCTTTTCATTTGCTCAGTTGCTCTCCCCACACACATTACCCAGCTCTCTGGAAGCACCAGGGAATCTCATGACAAACTTCTCCCAGTGTGAGACTGATCACAGATGTGTTTACAGCCAGGATGGAGCTCTGCATCAGCCCCCAGAGAGAGCTGTCTGGAAAATTCAGTACAGCAACAAACTCCAGAAGCTTTGCTCCTCCATTGACAGCTGTTTATTGAGTTTATAATCAAATGCTCCCTAGGGAGGGGCTCCATGAGCCAGCATTCTTGGCTGAATAGAGGTTTTGATCACCAAAGAGCTCTGATTTGGTTGCCAAGCAGAGAAGTCAGAGCCAAAATTGGCACCTAGTCAATGTTGGTCGATAATCAGGATCACAGGTCTCCTGAAGTTGGTGTAAGAAGTGAGAAGATGAAACTAAATTTGCCCATGGGGCATAGCAGGGTATCAGCATTCAGATGGAAATTTTCAGCTATCCCCAGAATTTTGTCCAGCAGCTCCTGCTGTATTTACACCAACTGATAGGCATGGCTTGTATGCTCATATGTGTTAATTAACATCAATGTGGATGGAAAGCCTGACCATCCCAGAGATCTCTGAAGGAATTCCTGCTGCAAAATTGGCCATTACACATAGATAAAAACTTTGCAAATAATCCATAACAAGCATTCCTGCAGGTGCAGGAGCCTTTAGAACATCACAAACCACTTCACATGGGTCATGTACTGGAAGACTACAACTCCCCACCATTGAATCTAAGAGGATAAAAGACTTTTCCAAGTAAAAATCTCACCTCAGGATTTCAGAAAACATTAAATACACACAAGTGTGTCTATATTTGCTTTGACACACCAGAGACCATGATCCTAAATTTGGCCAAGCTTGTAAGATTCTTTTTACTCATTTCAATGGATTTCTAATCTCATGTGGCTTAATCTGGCAGAATTTAAAACTGTTACCTTTGATGGTTGGCCTTTAAAATCAATTTTTATATTGCAGTCCATACAAGGCCAGCACTGTGGTACATAAAGTGCCAACAAAGAGATAAATCAATCTAAATGAAAGTCCCTTGGGACTAATGCTAATCAAGGATTGATGAGTTAGAAGTGAAGATTCCACACAAATATGTGTTAGGGGCTTGTGTACAACTATCAACTGGAAAGGACCTGGAATGGGTGGAATTCATAATATTTATTAAATGATTGCCACACACGTTCACAAAAAAAAGAATACTTTTGTAAGAAGTGTTGGGGAAAGAAGTCACTTGCTGGATAGTGGGTGATCTTGTTTATTAAATTGAAAATAAAAGAGAAAATGCCTGATAATAGGTGTTTAAGACATATATCTTGTCTTGACTATCACCTGTAGTCATTGCTGGAAACATGAGTAAAACACTGGACGAATGTTGAAACTAATTACATATTTCCTCAGGAGGAAGAAAGATGATGAAGGAATGCTCTTGGAATGAAGAACCAGCTGGAGGAAATTAAAGTTGCTAAAGACCATGTGATTTTAAAAAAATCTTGCACAGTGAGCAGATGAAGCAAAAATGGTTTACAACAATCACAGGGAATGGACTCCCTGAAATGATGGAGGTTCATCTTTTGTTGGAGAAATGTAGACAAATTAATAAGGGAAAACATGTACTGCACCAGAAAAACAATGGTAAAATCTGAAATGAGATAAAAGCACAATGTAAGATTTACCGAAGTGACTGCTTGTCATTTCTGCAATTTATCTTCCTGTTTCAGCTTCATTTCATCAGAGAAAAGGATATTTAATGGTTCAAAAAGGGGAAAGAGGCAATTGCAGAACTGTTTTATACATATGACCTGAAGTTGTAGGGCTGGAATAAGGTGGAGGTTGATTCTTTGAATTACTGTCTGAATATTTTTGAATATTTTAGAACAAGAACCTGCCAAGAAGATGGGGAGGAAGGTGACAGTCTATGAGATAATGCAGACAGTTGGACTCCTGTGTTTATTTTAAGGCTGGAGACAAAGGACAGGGTGAAAACAATGAGGCTGAGAAATAAGGGTACAATTATAATTGCTAAAATATAATTACAGCAAAAAAGAGACAAAACTCAACCGACTAGATCTCGGATCCAATTACAAATGAGCAGTACATTCCTTCTGAGAGTAATTTTTTAGATGGATGTAAGCAATAATATATGAGCAGAAGAGATTAGATAAAAAGTTTTTTGGAAAAATGTGTCTTTGGGAAAGAAGTGGTTGGTTGTGTTTAAAATGTTCTTATGCAAGAAAAAGAGAATAACTAACTTTAAGTGAATTATTAAAGAGGAGTAGAAAATGGAAAATGTTAACTTTATACTGCTAAACTTGAGATATTTACAACTATAACTTCATTTAATCTTGTTGTATTTGCTCCATTTGCAGCCAGCAGAAGTGGACTTTTCTAGGACACAATTCCTTTAAAGACATCCAAATTAGGCCAGATGAATTGCACTCAAGTAATGACTACATCACCCCATGAGTACAAAGAAAATGTAAATGCCTGCCTCATGTGTAGATATCTACACTGGTAGGCATTTCCAGTTGTGTGATATGAATCTCATTGCAAGACTTTATTTAGGGTGGCACAGGAGGGCAGCAGTCACAAGAAGCAAAAGCATTGGGTAAGAAAGATTCTTAAAGTTACATTGCCAGACCCAGATTTGAGCATTGCTATGAAATTGTCAGATAACAATATCAAAAATCACCAAGTCAGAAGAGTTTCTCCCTAAGATACAGACCTCAAGCAGAAAAGAAATATTAAGTGTCAAAAATTTTCATGTAAAAAAAAAGGGGGGGGGGATTTTTCAGCCCTTCTTTCAATTTCTTACGAAGTGTGTATTAGATTATGTATACAGGAAATATTAAAAAAATAAAAAGGAAAGTGCACTTCATCAAAAACTTTTTACATTGGTGGAAATGTTCATTTGACTATTTTTGTTGAGACTAGCAAAATATATCAGTGTTTCCAACAGGAGCTGATGAAAGCTGGGTAATTGAAAACAAGGGCAAAAGACCAATTTTTTTTAATTTTTTTTTTTATTTTGGGACCTAATGACTTCCACCATGGCAAAACTATTTAAGGTGGGATTGGATTTACATTGCATTTTTTTTTCTCAGTATCCTTCCTATAGCATCAGTGGACGAGTCACAGCTAATCAATATTTTGATTTCCGTGTATGTGTAATCTTTCTGTCTCATTCTCTCTCTCTCTCTCCTCCCAAGAAGTAAAAGAAGCCTTTAGGAGAGACAAGCAGCCACTACATCACAAAGAAATCTGGGAAAAGGGTATGTAACAGTCAGATCCACACAGTCACACTTCATTTGTATTATTATATTGGGAAAAACAAAAATATACTTAAAATCTTTATAATGGGAAAGTTTTCTTGTGTTTGGATTCCATTAGGCATTTGATGCAAACCAGATTTGCAGCAGAAAGTGGATACAAGGAGGACTTAACACCTTGAAAATTGAAGTGTAGGAAACAAATTAATGGATGCCTGTGGAGTGGCCTTCCTCTGGCAATGAGAACAATTCAGTGCTGCACTAAATTAAACCAGATTATTTCTGTGAATAGAACTTTATTGCAAATGTCCTCTCTTGTTTTGTTAGTAAATATCTTACAATTGGTTGTGATACCCTACAACTATGTTGTGTTTATTATTCATAAGAATTTGCCAAACAGATGCAGTTTTAAGTAGTTTCCAAGCTCTGAATCACTTGCTAGCTGCTTCTTAGAAGCTGTACTACAAAAACAGTCTGTTACATACTTAATCTGAGATTAATGGAATTTATTGTACACTGGACTTGGGGTCAAGCCATATTCACAAGTCTGTGTGGATTTTGTTATGTTGGTTGCTCACACATTTTTCTGAGACTTGATTAGGTGACAAATATTAAAAAAAAAAAAAAGGAAAGAGAAGGAGAAATGCATAATAAATAATGCAAGTTGCTTTTTTAAAATTTTTAAAAACCCCACAACCTGTTGGATTTAATAACCTCTCAAGATTCAAGAACCTTTCTGCAAGTGGAAAGGACACGTTCAGATACAGACAAATAACTAGCAGCACTTTATGAATCAGGCAGACTGGATGTTGTCCTCTTTCCTGCAATAAACTCAGCAACCATGGGAAACTAGAGCCCATGTTTGGCTTTGATCTGGGAAAACATTAGATAGATAAATTTAAAAATCTACTGCTTCAAAAACAAAATGTGCACAAGGAAAGAGATACAAGACACAGCATAGAAAATGGAGTAAGGACATGTTTTGTAATTTTATTTTGATTTACTGCCTTTATTTTGAGGATAAGGTAGATTTTTTTTATGGAGCAATAAATTCTAGGCCATCCAGGAATGGGTATGGAAGCTGTGGAATCCAACCTGTTGATGACAGACCACCAGGAGTTCCTTGAAAAGCAGTATCTTGATAGGTTTAGCTCTCCCTGGTTCAAAAACTTGCTTTTTCCTCTGTGACTATATTTGCAAAGCTTTGGTTTCCTGCTGCAGGTTCATTTCTACTTTCTTTCAGGAGATGAGGAACTGCCCAACTACAGTGAAGGTGGTGGTGAGGATGTGGCAATTCCAGGTGTTGGGAAATGCAAATGGAGCTGCAGAAACAATGCCCTGCACTGTCTTTGGAATGATTTCACTGCTCCTGGAGCCACAGACTGCTCTTCACGTGTCCACCCTGCACGTTTTTAGGCGTTCAGCTTCCCACCTGTCTGCTGCTCCTTTCCCTGGGACAGTGGCCAGTGTGGTGAACAGGTCAAAACACTGCACATGACCCCAAGCAGGGTTTAAAAAATTACCAGAGCCCCTGCTTTCACTGCTTTCATTCTGCTGACTCACCAGACTGAAACAATTGTGTTTCTCTCATTATTCTTATCCTTATATTAACTACTAAATAATTTCTGGTCAATTCCAAACTATTTTACTAATACAGCAAAGAATTATAACCACATGGATTCGCTCATTCCTTGATCCCTCCAAAGGCAACACAAGCTCCAAATAGTTCAGTAGATCACAACAAAGGATTTTGTGATATGGGATGGTTGAACAATAAAAACTTCTGCTTGTGAAACTGTCATTACTTTCTTCCTCAAAGAAATGATTCAATGATTCAAAATGCATGGATGGATGTGCCATCTGATTATATTGTCTTCATCAAATCCACCCCAAAGCAAAAAAAAGAAAAGCTAATGGAGCATATAAAATGAAACTGTAAAGTCACATAAATATAGGCAACATTTCATATAAATGCAAGCAACATTTCTTTCCCTTTTAAGCCATTGATGTTGAGTACCATAATGTATCAGTTCATATTTTTGCTTCCCTACATTCAGAATCAAATCACCTCACTTGTTTTGAATGAGGTAACATTGCATTGCTTTTCAGGATGCTCTTGGATTATCAAATAATCTATAGAAGATAAAGTAGGTTAGAATAAAAAGTATATCTTGGGTTATAAATACAGTACTTTGACCTAAATGCTGTGAATCTTTTTACAAGCAAAAATTTTAAAAGCTGTACACTTGTACAAAAAGTATTTCAGAGCATGATAGCATATATAAATTATTTTATATTTTCTTGAAGTAGTAAAAGAAATGTAGTATATATCTATGGATGGAAACTCCAAATGTTAATGTTAATACTCTTTCAAGGAGTTATTCCAGAAAAAGAGAAAAAATAAAAGTGGTACACTGTGATTTTCATATGAGGTTGAATTTTGTGTGTGACATATGTTGGTGCCTCTGCATGCATATTAATATGGCACTATGTAGTGCAGGAGCTTTGGTGAGCATTCTATCCTGAATGATGATATCCCTGTTTTTAAATCCATTGAAAATCAATCTCTAAATTTTGTTTAAAAGTTGTGGTTCAACTTGTAAATAAATATCTCTTATTTCAAATTTTTCTGGAGATTGTGTCACTGTTGTAAGTGTAAGCTGAGGCTGATCTTCAGATATTAATTTTTTTAAGGTTTTTATTCTCAGTCTTCCTTATCTTGTATTAGTACAAAACCCATGTTCTGTAACTGATTTATTGTAAGAGGGAAGCCATTAATGGGACAGCTCACGTGTGACTCATTGGAAATATAGACAAGATCCTATCCAGCCTTCACCAGGCAATCCTTTGGATATTTCATATTCCTTTTAGCAAACTGGATGCTTTTAGATACTTTGAGTATCTAAATCATAAGATATAAGGTTTCTAAACAAGAATCTTCCACAGGATGCCTCCCACTGTCCCAGGTTGCTCCAAGCCCTGTCCAGCCTGGCCCTGGGCACTTCCAGGGATCCAGGGGCACCCACAGCTTCTCTGGGCACCCTGTGCCAGGGCCTCAGAACCCTTACAGGGAAAAATTTCCCCCAAAAATCTAATCTAAACCTGTCCTCTTGTTTAAAACCATTTGTCCTGTGTCCTGTCCCTCCATCCCTTGTCCCCAGTCCCTCTCCAGCTCTCCTGGAGCCCCTTTAGGCTCTGGAAGGGCTCTGAGCTCTCCCTGGAGCCTTCTCTTCTCCAGGGTGAGCACCAGCAGCTGTCTCAGCCCCCCTGTATCATGGAAATGTGCATTTCAGTCCTAGCAGAAAACAGGAAATAGAAAATAGACAACATGATGGTGCACCAGGATAAAAGCACTCGGATAGGGGCACAGAGGATTATTATTGCTTGGATTTCTCCCATTTGCATGGCCCATGTGAAAGGACACGATGAACAATGAACATTTCTAAAGATTTCTTGTCATCCTAGGGAAATCATTTGCTTCTTTTGGGTCTAAATTGGTGTACAGAAACAACTATCAGCTTTTCCCATTGAGTGCATTTCTCTTGTGTGTCTTTAGTGCATGACTGGTCTTTGCTATGTGTTATCTTTGTGTCATTTCCTAAACAATCCTCTGCTGACTATGAACCTAGAGAGAAGGAAAAACCCCTGAAATAATGCAAATAAATAGGTTGGGGTGATTTTTATTCATGAATGCCAGTGGTAGATACATTTTGAACATTTTAAACTTGTCAGAGATTCCAGTTTCAGTGCTCAGATGTTATATCAGTGTTCTCAGACATTGCTGTACTGCAGAAATAAGTCACACTCAGATGAATGACTGTGATGGAGAATATTACATGAAACAATTCCAAAGGAGCATGTTAAACTTTGCATTTCCAGATGCAAGCAAAGTGATGGTTTGATGAAATGGTATCAGTAGAACAGGAACCTCCAAGGGCCCCCTCAGCAGCCACAAAAGGGGCTTTAAAAACACTGCAGTAATTGCCTGCAAAGAACTGTGAGATCATTAACTGTTAACCTGAAACTTCAGTAATGTTTTATTTTACCCATGAGTGCTTTCTTCTCTTTCAGAGTGAGCTCTGCTCTACTGTAAATCTTCCCAGAAAAATCCCCTCAACCTTGCTGGTGCTGTGGGATGAAACTCCACCTGCCTCTGAACAAACATGGCCTGGCTGGTTGCTGGCACCAGCAGAAAACAGTGTAATTGGAAAATGCAGTGTAATTGGGAGGATTGCCAAGAATAATATGGGGGTTTTTTTTGCTAAATCATGAGGAGAGAGAAAAAACAAAACAAAACAAAACAAAACAAAACAAAAAAAACCAAAAACAAACAAACAAAAAAAACTAGAGATGATTTTTAAAACAAGTTAACCAATTTTACAAAAAAAAAAAAGAAAACAAAAAAAAACAAAAAAAAAAGAAGAAACAACATGGATTCATCACATTATATAAGCAATGTGAAAATATAAGTTTGTGTCCTGGGAACTTTATTGACAGGTTAGCAGGTGTATAGCAGCACGAACACAGCCAAATGCACCCAGTGAAGCTGGAGTTGCTATGGGAGCTCTGTTTCTCCCACCAACACTGCCGAGTGTGGCAACTCCCTCCATTTTACTGCAGGTCCAATTAGCTGAAATGGGTAACATATTTAGCTAATAACACTGCCATTAGCTCAGGAGCTGCCACATTTACAGGAAATGTGATTATCTCCTGGTAAATGTGCTCCCTGTATCAGGGATAATTATGCCCTTGTAGGATGCAATATAATAATTTGGTTTTTAACCTAAGGATGACAAGCATGGGCTGTGCTGTCTCCTTTGCAAAGGTTACAGCAGAAATTCAGATTCCTACATAAAAATGTCCACTAGCATTGCCATGTTATTGAAAATGGGTAAATAAAGTCATCTCCAGTTTGTCTTATTCACTAAAGGGAGGAGGAAGGGTGCTTAATAAATAAATTGTGAGAAAATGTAGATTAATTATTTGAACTTAGGTTTCATAGAAAGATGGAATATTAACCCAAATTTGGGGTTGAATTGATATGCAGGATGGGTGTCCTGTGGGGTTTTTTGTTTGTTTGTTTGTTTGTTTTTCCAGAGAGCTTAAACCTAGGCAGTAATTTCATTCATCTTTTTCTTATAGGACAGAATATCTTTGTCCTCACCATTTCCTAGACCAAATAATCAAGATCCAGTGGTTTTTGATGCCTGAAAGGTAACTAGAGCATAATTACACAAACAATTCAAATACAACAGCTGAGCTAAGGTTCAAAGTCTTCTCTTATTGCTTTGGGCTCTGAGTTCATGAGTTCTCACAGATGGATCAGAGAGGGGGAAAAAAAGGAAAAAAAATGTAGGGAAAAATAGAATACCAATACAATAGATTTAAACATGTAGTAAGTGAGAAGGGAGCAGAAACATTTTTGATTGCTGTAATTAGCAGAATTATGGAAATGCATCTGTTTATCTCATGCCAGTCTGGGGGTAGCCTGGAAGATGTTCTACTACAGGACAACACAGAACAGGAGTTAATATAAACCTTTAACTTGCTTTTCTTACATTTTTCCCATTGAAAATAAAGTGTTTCACACACACTGGAATAATTTTATAGTCTGAATTCACTGCTGTGAAAACCCTGTGGTTCTAAGGTCAGAAAGAACTTCTTGGATTGCTGCTCTCCTACAATGTTCATATCAGTCACTCAGCATTTCTCAGAAACTGGATGAAAGAACAAACAGATATAATCTCATGAATATGCATTTCATAATTTATAATGCATATTTTAAAATAGAAATAGGGCCTAAGCTCCAAAATCTTACCATCAGAACAGACTGAACAGGGGTGTGTGTATTATGTGTGTGCATATATGTGTGTATGTTTAAATAGAATTTTGATTAAATTTTTCAATATCAAAGAAAAATGATGTCTTCTAATTAAATTTACAAAACTCCACAAACAATCTGTAGCTTTCTGATCCCTGTTTGCAACAATACAGTTGAAAAATCATTACAGTTAATACACATAAAGAAGCTACACAGCATGCCAGGTGATAGGCTATAGAAAATCAAAAGCAATAAAATTAAGGTTTAAAAAAAACCCTTTTATTTCTTTTTAAACTATTCAGCTAGTTAGTGATGAAGCCTGTGGAGAAACAGAAAAATAATTTTGTGATTGAGTTACCCAAAATTAGGCTGAATAAAGCTTGTTAAACAATGCTATAAAGAACAATTCCACACTAATGGCAGTGAACTTAGATGATCTCAGATTATCTTCTCCAAAGCTGAATCTTATGGGGCTACTTTTTTAGCTGACTTACCCATTAATGGCTTATAAAGGAGAAATAAAGAGAGGGAATACAAAAGGCTATTAACCAAAGTTTCCCCTAAGTGGTCAAGGGACCTTTTTACACTAAGACATCCATTAGAGTCTCTACCACCTTCATCATAGTGTTATGTTACATATTTACCTTAATGTAAATAATTTATATGTTTGTGCATTAGAAAGAAAGTTTGAAAGAAGCAATGTAGAAGGTGTTTAATTTGTCATATGCTTTAATGCAATAGGTTTTTTTGGTTTTTTTTTTAAATTGCCATGCCTTTTAGGTCCAGTAGGTTTTATTGTGTGATCAGCAAAGTGATTTGGAGTTAGACACAAAGCACAGCCCTCACATACAGCCAAGGCACACTTGTGCAACTGGGACCCCACTTAAAACTTTAATAGTGCCCAAATATTACCAGCCACCACAGGCAAGGGGTCTGGGTTTTGTCTCTGCTGCTGCATTTAAAGAGGAGACACCTCAGGTGTGAGAAGTAACTGCAGCTATAAAGTCCTAAATGGCTGCAGATGTGCTGCAATGTACAACAGTTTCATGGCATGCTGGAAATTAAAAACGTGAGAATAAATCACAATGTGAGCCCCCAAAAGAAGAGCCCCTAAAACCCACGCAGGGCTGGTCTCAGCAGCCCTTGCTCACCATGAGTATTCCACTGGAGCATTGCTGCTGCTGTTGAGCACTGGTGCTGCTGTGGCTTCTCCAGACTCTTCTGTGCTGTCCCTGGGAAGCACTCTCTTGTCCTCATCAATAAATGAAGCCACAGTGAGAGCTGATGAAGGCAGAGCCTTTGCTCAGTAAAATCTAAGTGCCACTTTGGGTGTGCACTCAGTGCAAGCATGGTTGGTTACCCCTTGTAGATGATGGCTCAGGCAGGGACTGCCAGGAGGCCAAGTCATCATCATCCCTCCCTGTGGGATGTTCCCCAGCTCCTCTCGAGGCTGATAAATGGATCCCAAAATACTTGACTCCCTGTGAAGAAAGTGAGCTGCAAAATCAGAATGAAGACAAGGGATAAATGTGATCTCCAGTGTATCAAAGGGTTATAAAATTTGCAGACCAAGCTTTTCCCCTGTGCTTAGAGCATGCTTCATTTAGATTAACACTGTATGGACTTCAGGTCTCATCTGTTTGCTAAAGGATTTGCAGGGTTCCTTCCCACTGCCATTGCCTTTATTCACACTAATTGCTTTTATTCCAACTACCAACCACTCCAGGGTTTGCTCTAATAACTGGAAATCGCAGACACCCAGCTGAGCACTCACAAATTGAACTAAAGAATAAAAGTCAAAACAGCAATTTTCTCACTATATTACAGCTGACTCATAAACAGTTCATCATAGAATCATCAGAGAATGGCTTGGGCTGGAAGGTTCCTGAAGGACCATCCAGTTCCAGCCTCTCTGTCATGATCAGGGCCACCTTCCACAATCCCAGGTTGTTCCAAGCCCCATCTAGCCTGGCCTGGAAAACCTGCAGGGATAGGGCAGCCACAGCTTCTCATGAAGCCTGTGCCCCCACTATCCTCACAGTAAGGATGTTCTTCAATCCTTACTCATATATTCAGGTGTAAAGGTCATAACAGCTTGAGTCCTTACAGGGTAAAAACCAGAGAAATTTTTCCTGTTGTCATTTTCCTGCCTTGTGTCTATCCAGAGCCTGTGTCTCCATCACAATGTCCAATCTGTCATTATACAGAGGAGAAAACTCCCATCTGTGGGACCCTGCAGGAAATCTCTGCTGCAGAGCACAGAGATCACTCAATCCTGTGCAAAGCGTTGCCTGCAAAATCTTTCTAATTTTTACAGTTATAAAATAAAAAACGTCTTGTAAAGAGATAAATAAAACAAATGCCCATCGGAAAGAGAGAAAATCATATTTATATTCTATTGTTTGTGACTTGTACAAATTTACACAAAGTTGTCAGCAAAGTGGTGTTTTTCTGTTCTTTGTTCCTGCATACTTCATTTTGATGTTCTCACAAAAGAAACTTCACCACTGAAAGGACCTCGAAAACTTAAGAAAGAGTAGGCAGTCATTTCTATCTTTATTTCTGCCACAAAAGACAAAATAATTTTATGAGATAGCAGACAATAAATTCTCCTTTGCTCTTCTGATATGGGAGCTACATTTTCTGGGTACAGAGTGTATTTAGTTAGAGAAAATTGTTAAAAAAGGCACCAGGTATAATTCACTCAAGAAGCTGAAAATGGCAAGGCAGCATGACACCTTATTCAAAGTGGCAAAAGTGAAGAGTTGTGTTCTTTGACAAAACAAAATTGGACCTAAACCATGAAGTGTGTATTGCCTGTTATTTGAAATTGCCAGTGAGAACCCCGTGATTCCAAAGGAGATTGGACATTGTCCATGGTTGTCTTCCATTGTCTATGGGAGATGATAAGAAGCAGACATTTAAAAGGAGCAGAAGCAGCTCATTTTAGCCATCCTGCCAAAATCAATAGTATTTTAGAGAGCTTCAGTGAGAAACAACTTGTCGTGCCAGCAACTGACACAGTGTGTGTCAAAGAAATTAAACTCTTCTTTTAACAGGCTTTGGTGTAATTTAAGGGAATGTGAAGGAGGCATTCTGTGAGCGTTTTGCAGCCCTAATAGGGATGGAAGTTACCTCTCTGCAGCCTCCTGTTCTGCAAAACTGCCCTCAAGGTCAGCAAAACTTTTGTCTGAGTGAAGAGTGAAGGGCCTAAACCTGAGCAGAGTGGTTTGAGCACCTTCACTGGGAAAACTGCTCACAGACACTCAGGGTGAGCTCCAGCAGCCCCTTTGCTTTGAAGGAAGAGAAGTCTCCACCCCACCACAGCCATCCTCAGGTGGGTGTGCTCCACGGATGTTTGAAAATTGGCATCTGTGAGCCCTTGAAACTTAACCATTTCCAGCTTGCATTGTCTCACACCTTCCTCTGCCCAGCTGTGCTCCTCTCCCCCAGCTGGAAGGCAGGGGGGAGCTGGGGCAGGATCCAGCACTATCACAAGGGGTCAAAAATTCCCTGCTGAAAAAAATCAAAGTACATAAAAATAGGAACTCCCTTAAACCTCCCTCTCTAAGGCCATTACACTTTTGAAACAGCTTCACATTCTTAGTAAATGGTCCCAGTGCCTAAAGGGGCTGGAAAGAGCTGGAGAGGGACTTGGGACAAGGGGCTGGAGTGAGAACACAGGGGGGAATGGGTTCAGACTGAGAGAGGCAGGGTTAGAACAGATATTAGGGAGAAACTCCTTACTGTGAGTGTTCAGACCCTGGCACAGGGTGCCCAGAGGAGCTGGGGCTGCCCCTGGATCCCTGGAAGTGTCCCAGGCCAGGCTCTGATAAACCTGTGATAGTGGAAGATGTCCCTATCCAAATCATTCTCTGATTCCCTGAAATCACCTGCAGTTAATGAAGGGCTGTGTGATCAGCTTAGCTGCTGAGACCAGTGTTTGTCTTTCAGGACTAAGACTGAGCTGTTTTGCCTCAACTTGCTAAAAGAGTAAAATTACAGAAACCCTATCACATTAAAAAATGAAACATTAAAAAAGTACAGGTTCTTATTTTTGCCCTGAGGGAAAATGATCCATAACAAAGCACAATCCTTAGATTTGGTGATTTCCAGCTGTAAACCTCCCTTGGAGACTTTACAAGGTCTCCCAGCCCAGTACCTGCAATAACCCATGGCTCTAAAACTGTACCTCCCATTATCCCCACACCTACTCTTCTGAGAAGAAGAGGAAGAAGAATTTATATTCAGCTTTTCCTGTAATCAGAGGTTTTATCACAGAAGGCACCTACTGTATGCAGTCTGATAAATTTCTTAAAAATCACCTATTTCCTTTGTTTCAGCATTCTCTGTTGACTGATGTATCCTGTATTGGTCTCCAGTTCCCCTTCCATCGTGACTCTAAGTAAAACAATAAAACAGAAATGTCAAAAATACAGAATTGACTAACTCTTCAGGTCTGAGATTGGAAAGAAGACCATCATGGCATGATTCAGCACCTTAACATTTCTTTTTCCTCATAATTCTTCAGATGAAAACACTTCTGGTAAAGTAGATATTCCTAGGTTCTAGTGTAATTTAATTTGTCACTGTAAGTGGGATTTGTTCTACATTCTTTTAATAATTTACCTGGGAAGATTTATCTCTGAGTGTAAAGAAGTAAACATGTTTAAAACCCACTTAGCCTGTGAGTAGGTTTTTTTTTTTTTCTGAGGCATTCATAAATGACAACTAACATGTTTACAAGCATTGCACCATGATAATAATAACAATTAAGCCTAATGTTGTGAGTCTTCTGAAAAATGTCATTTTCTTAGAGAAAAACAGTGCTACACCTGGTTTGTCCAGTTATTTTGGGGGGAAGGGACCTTTAGCAGCTTTAATAATCTGATTTAAAGATTTCTTTTCTAAAATAATGTTCATGTACAATTTCTGGATATTAAATGTTACAATGTAAAAAAAAATCTATTGCAATTCCATTTTTTGTCACATGAGATTTTATTATACAGCTTTTGAACTTACTTCTGCACCTTGCAGGAGGTGATAAATCAGTGTGTCCCAATAACAGCAGCTATTCAGTCACATACATTGTGGCTTCATGACTTCAGAATACTAATTTTGGCCACCAGGTTTAAAGTGCCAGATCTCAGGTGATTACTTTCCCCATGTTTATTTTCAGGGTCCTTTTTTTAGGCAGCACTGAATATAAATATAGGTATGGCAACAGCTCAGCACAAACTGTGTTAGAAAACCATTTATCTTTGCTTGTTGAAATAGTTTTTGTAGCTGTCGATTCACATTCATTATTTTCCATACAGATTCCTTTTAATGCAGCTACTTCAACAGGATACAATAAAGTGTGTTCTCACTGGAATCGATTTGCATATTTTTTTAGATCAGTAGTCTATTCAAAATGGAGTTTGTCAGGCTTATATCTCATTGCCTATTCTTTCAAGGTAAAAAGAAAGAAATAATAGGTAAGTAAATGAATACATAAACTTTGTGAAGCTCCACTCATTTGCTCCACAAAAGAAAGCCAAGATTCTTGCTGTCATGATGCCCTCACTGTATCTTGTTAGAAGACCAGCTGAAGAAAATGCTAAATGCACATTGGACATTTAAAACAGACAAACCCTGATGTGAATGCAGCAGCTGCATGGATTTGGGTGTGATATACAGAGCTGGTACTGCGGTGGATTTCAAAATGGAAGTTCACTGTTCCAAGCTCTCAGCCAAGTCCCAGTAGGTCTTAAACTTCTGTTGAGACCTTCCACAGGCTGCTCAGGTGAGCAAGAAGTAACTTAATGCCTTCATATCACTGATTCTCAGCCTTAACTCCACTTTAGGGATGTCATTTTTCTTAAAAGGTGAGAATGGAATTGCAGTGAAACATTCATCTGGTATCTGACAATTCTGATGAATACTGTTAAGGAAAGTAAATATCCCTTCCTAATTCCCAATGTTATCTAGGGCTAAACAAGGGAAAGTACCTTCCCTCTAATAAAGTCATAACCTCTGAATACTGAAACACAAGGATTAGCAGGCTGCTTAACATTGCCCTATCTCATGGAACTGAAAAAGCAGGGTTTAGCCAGACATTTGGATTTCTTAGGGTAAAATATAAGAAGAGAAATTAAATTCTTTCTTCTAAAAACAGTCTGTTGTGGTGAATTCAAAGAATTAATGGCACCAAGTGTGGTAGCAGCTCTATGTGAGGCTTGCTTTGTGCTCTCTTTTTTATTTTGGATCATCTATTCCCTGAGAGTGTGGTAGAACATGTGTGCAATCTGGGCAAAGTATAATATTTGGTTTGCTGGTGCTCCAGAAGGCATTTCTTTTGTGCTGCTAAATGTTAGCACTGACCCTTCAGCAGGACTTGTGACCTTCCCTAGGGCTGCCTTCATACCTGTCCCAAGCACTGGCCACAACCCAGATCTGCTTTTCTCAGCTTTGTGTAAGGCAACACAGCAAAACAAAAAGGGATTAATGTGCACCAGTAAAAAAAGCTGTAGAGTCCAGCTCTAGTGGCAGTGCCATTCCAGCACAGAGTGCTCTCCTGCACTCCATGAAACACAAAAACATTATGTATTACATTATGTAATGTAAACATTTACGTAATTACATAAAACATTAAAAATATTCCCACTTCAGGGTAATATGTATAAAAATCACAGCAAGACCGAATGACTCCAGATCTCAATCCTAAAACTTTCTGTGTTCTAGTGCTTGCTTATACCTTGATAGCACATTCCTACACTTCTGCCATCGAAATCACATTTTCAAACCTTATTTTTTTCTTGCATGAAACAGTGCATGTCACTTAGGCATTGTTGAAACTACAGAAGTTTTAAGGATTTGTGTGGTTTCTAGGCAACTAATTAAAGAAGTATATTGTTTCTAGGCAACAAATTCCTATTAACTTTGAGGGCAATTGGTTTTGTTGCTGAAAATTATAGACAGGCATATTTATCTGTAAAGGAAAAAATATCTTCAAGGTATTTAGAGGTATTTAAAATACAATGCTTTGTTGAAACTGAAACATTTCAAAATAGTGGATATTGCTAGAAGGATTGTTTTTATTCCGCTGAGGAGTAAAAAACAAAATCCAAAAGCTTGAAAAATGTTGCAAGCTTCAGCAAGTAAGAATCCTTTAAAAGATCAACTGTAGTTTTCTTGGAGGAAAACCAGCAGATAACCTGTTACTGATTCACACAAATACTGTTTGCACACACTCATCGTATTTGTCTCCAATAAAACTTGGTCAGTCTCCCTTCTACACCCCTGCCAGAAGTGTGTGGGGAGTGGTGAAAATATCTCCTAAACAATAAACAGCAAAAAGGGAGTTTTGTCATTGGGATGGATTAAAGGTTTTGACTGAATAAATTACATTGCTGAAAGGAGTTTTAAACTGTACATCACCAAAACCATTTCTTTGACAGTCTGAGTTATCATGGATGTCAAGGTGCAGGCCTGCAGGATAGATTTAGCTGTTCCCACAGAATCCCTTCCCTTTGCAGGAGGAACAGACTGTGCAGCACCATGAGGGTGTTCACAAGTGAGGGAATGAGGACATTTCTCAATACTCTGAGGAGAAAATTATCAGATCATTGGGGACAAAAGACTTATTCCCTCAGTTCTGTTACTACCCTGGCAATCTGTATTATATCGGTTTAAGAGCAGGACCCAGTTACAGAATCACAGAACAATTTGGGCTGGAAGGGACCTTGCTCATAACCATGTTTACACACAAGCATCCGTGGGAACATCAAATGGATGAGACCTGGAATGGAATTCCATCACGTACTCATAGTTCACATGGGAAAAGTGAGAGAAATGTAGTGCAGAAGGAAATGAGAGGGGCCTGCCAGAAGGCTGGAGAAAGACGTTTTTATAAGGGCATGCAGTGATAGGAGAAAAGGGAATGGATCCAAACTGAAGGAGGAGAGATCTAGATTGGATGTTAGGAAGAAATTCTTCCCTGAGAGGGTGGGCAGGCCCTGGCACAGGTGCCCAGAGCAGCTGTGGCTGCCCTGGATCCCTGGCAGTGCCAAGGCCAGGCTGGATGGGGCTTGGAGTGACCTGGGACAGTGGAAAGTGTCTCTGCCCACGGGACCATCAACAAAATGGTCTTTGATGTCTTTCAACCTGAAAAATTCTGTGATTCTAGGAAGTATAAAACAATGAGGAATATTGAGATCTTGACCATCAGACAAAGAAAGAAAAAAACAAACAAATCAGTCTTTTAACAAAAAATTAGTTTAGACTTGTTGCTTACACACTGTGGCTTGGCTTTCCAAATACTTGAAATTTTGTTATTTTCATTCAGTGATGGGGATTTTGTCAAGTTGTCAAAATTGACTTGTAATCTTCATTTCTAAAACACTTTCATGATCTCATTATGGGTAATCTACAAGCAAACAAATGTGGCATTTCTTATAAATACTGTTAGAACTTGAAAATTTGCAAGAAGAAATAACTTAATAGAACTCAATTATTTTTTTAAATAGAGAAGCTCTGTCAAGATCCATCACTCTGGTATCAGTTATTTACTATTATTATTATTATTATTATTATTTTTATTTTATTTTATTTTATTTTATTTTATTTTATTTTATTTTATTTTATTTTATTAATATTTTCTTCCAGCTTTCCAAAAATTCAGCTTCACCAATAGCCTTTGATGAAAAGTTTTGGCATTTTATTTGTCAGAAGAGTGAAAGAAAAGAGAAGAGAGCAAGTTGCAAGTATAGACAAGGAAAAAATAGATGTGTTCCTCCAAGTCCAACATCCAGCACTAGGTGTTTGCTATGCTAAGCATTAGCAGACAAAAATATCTTTATTAACATTATTAACACCATTTGTAGAGTTCACAGGATATCTTCCTATTATCTGATCTAAATCTATCCAATGACAATGTATGCACATCCTGTGCAGAGCCTGATGGCTTTGAGATTTTTACAATTTAGGTAAAGTAAGGCATTTCTGCTTAATTTTTAAGAATTTAGGAAAAGATCAAGCTACACTACACACAAAGCAATATAATTAACTCATAAACTGCAATTTTGCTCAGCTAATTAAAGCTTCATTAATGAAGTAATCAAATAAAGGTCATAATAAAGAATAAATCCATGAATCAGTGTTTTTAAGCTTTTAATTAACCAGAATAATAAAGAAATTACTATATTAATTTTTCATTTAATACTAGAAAAAAATGTTCAATTTTTAGCCTTTTCATGGCATTATTTGGAGTGTCTGGCTTCTTTTTATCTGAGACTCAGAGTTCATCCTTTCCTAGCTGGTGTAGGGTCAGTTGCAAAAAAAAAAAATCTGTGCAAAGTCAGGCCTAACAGCCTAAAATTTCCTGTCCTTTAACATTTACATCATCTAAAAATAAGTAGATAACTGGCTTTTATTTTTAAAGGAAGTGAATAGTGGTGTCACTTCACTTTTCCACAAAGCCTCTTGTTAAAAACTTCAGGCCAAAAAAATGCACATAAGGTTATGACACTTTTGGTTTAAACCCCACACCTTTCATATGAATTCAGTCCTGGTCCAGCTAATTGTTTTATTTAAGTGAAGAGAACATTATCTCTCTGTTAAAAGTAGGATAGTGTAGCAAAAGGATTGAGAAATTCACAGGATGAAAAAACAGGTGAAGGAAGAAACATCTTGTTAAAATCTTCTTTGCAACCCAGGCACCTTTCATATTGCAGCAACCTATATTTGCCTTAAATTGTGAAAAGTGGGGAAAAGATGAGGGGGTGGGATCAGCCTGCTTCTGTTGTGTGAGTTCATGTATGATTTTTACTTTGTGTGTGCTTATTAACTTTGATTTGCTTTTATTTCACAATCTATTGAAATCAAGCTTGCAGACCTGATATGTCCTTTCGAAAATGTTGAGAATTGATTTCTGAAAAAAAGGAAACATGAAAAATATGGACTTTGCCTCTAATTTTCAACGAATTATTTTTTATACACAAACCAACCCTATCACCCAACAAAACACAAGAATGTTGAATTAGCTAATGAAGTCCTCTCTTCTACTTAAACACAGTTATTTAGCAAGTCTTTGTTATTAGCTAAAGATTCCATTCATTTCACTATAATATTTTCACAAGCCAAACAAAACGTATTTGCAGAATATATTATCTCATTCATTTCATTTTTTAATACATAGGAGAAATACCTGCAGCATTTAAGGAAGCATCACAATTTCTGCAGTTTGGTGTTTGTATATTGATGGCCAAATTGCATGAGGCTGCTACTTAATGTTTTAATTTTTCTTAAACCCTGGAAATGTGCTCCATGGACTGAAAACTCATTTGAATACAGGAAAGAATCCTTGCATAGAAATGAGTTGGTCAATCCCTTCCACAGCACCAGCTCACAAACCTGTGTGGATAATAGAAAAGATCCTGCTTAAATGCTTAGTGCCAGCAGAAACAAAAAGCACCCAGCTTAAGCCATTATTAAGATATAAATAGGCTTGTAAACAATTTAATTGCATAAAAGAGTTGGTTTCCTTGGGACTACTGCAATTTGCATAATGAACTGCAGCAGCAGCCCTTTAATATTCTCTGTTGACATCAAGTGAGGTTCTCAGCTCTTGCAAAGCTCGGCAATTTTTGCTTTCAATCCTTCTATTCAGAGGAGGAGCCCTGAAATGGGGAGGTGTGTCTGAGGAACAGGGCTTGTGGAATTGTTCTGCACATGTGGTTTCAGGATGGCAACTGGTAAACAACACATGCTGCTTTCAAATAATATCTTGATAAGAATGATTATCTCTCTTGCTAAAACTCAGATTTGTAAAGAACCTCTCAGCCTACCAGGTCTATTTTTTTCCAAGCCATGCCTGAAGCCATGGCTTAGACCTGAAGGTTTCCCTTTTATGAGCATTGTCTTCTAAAGAGCTTTTTACTTTACAGTTATAACTGTGGGTTTGTCCTGTTCAAGGGAATGGATATTATTCCATTATTTACTTGTCTAAACATAAGTGTTTAGCTCCATGGTGGATAATCCACGGAAAATCAAGACATTGGAATGAGACTCAAAGAGTCACAGAATAGGAAGGAGGTTCTCTGGCCTGATGCCCTGGCTCAGAACCAGGTCATGAATGCAGGTCAGGTTGTTTAAAGCTTTATCCATTCTGATCTTGAAAATCCCAGAGTGTTTTAATCCCACAACCTCCCTGGGCAACCTCTCACCCTGCTTCATTGTGCCTCAGCTCTCTTGTTTGGAAGGAGAAGCTGCAAGTTACAAAATTATATCCCAGAGATATTATAAAACCATGAGATGCACAAAAATATCTGAAATTGTTAATAAGGAAGTAACCATGGTGTTGCTGATGAAGATTTCACCTCATGACAAAGAGAGACTAAAGTTGCAAGGCTGTCCAACTCATCTTTCATCAGCACACTAACCTGCAAAACTTACATATTCCAGAGGCTAGAATTTTACAAAATTTTAGTCTAACATTATGAAATGCTGGCAATAAATGGAAAAAAATCCTCTTTAAAAAATCAATCATGATAATAGATTACCACATATATATTGATATAACACATATATGTTGTTATAATACATTGTAAATTTACTTCTCAAATAAGGCTCAAAAATAGTCTTGAGTGTTCCTTAATTTGGGAGAGTTTTTATTGATTGTTATGCTTTGTTGGTTTGGTTTAATTTTATTTTCTTGGGGTTTTTTTAATCCCAGAACTAGTATGGGTTAAAAAAATAAAACAAAAACCAAAACCTTATCAGGTTGGGATATTTTGCAAATAAAAATATTCCCAGAATTGTACAGCTCTTTTAGCTGTATTTCAGTGCCATCATTGTACCAAAGTTCCCATTTTGACTAACCAGGATTCTCTGGCCTGGGGTTCAGCATCAGCAATATAATTGCAGTAAATAAAAATATTTATTGAATACATTTTTTACTTGTACATCAGTGTGAACCTTGGATTCCTATATTCCTATCTAAGTATGTCTCTTGGAGGATGGCAGAAAGGGGATTTAGGAGAGGATTAAGGATAAATCCTTTTCAAATATATTTTTACATGCAGCCTTGAGAAACTCATCCTTTTAAAAACACACCCAAGAGTTATGAGAGACACCATGAACTGCAACCCTTGCCTTGGTACTCTTGGCTACCTCTTTTTCCATCAGTTTTCCTTTTGTTCAGAAATATTAATTCTGCTTTCATTTTATTTTCATAAACTCGAATAGTGAAAAATGACTGATATAAGGTTGGGTTGGTTTTTTTTTTGTTGTTGTTTTTTTTTTGTCTTTTAATGGTCCTTAATGCTTAATCTGGAGAATGTTTAGCAAGTGTGGTAAATGCTAAGCTGATGGTACCTGGATGTCAAGGGCCACAATCTTTCCAAGGATATATAAAATATTTACTGCAGGTGCACAGGCCAACAATTTGCTGATGCAGCATATACAATAGTTTTGGGAGCTTTGAGCCCATAAGAAATTGGAAAGGATTTAAGGGTGATGACTGCATTAGCACTGCAGATTTCAATTTCACTCTTGTCCTGATGCATTTTATTCAATTTCTCAGAATGAATGATGTCATTAACACTGAATTTCTTCCAAAGGAACAACACAAACATATCAACTAAATTCATTTTTAATCCATTTCCCTTCCTACTGCCAGCCAGTATTCTTGGTCAGACACTTTGGAAGATTATTTCCTGGACAGAAAAGGAATGAGAAATGCTATTCTGTCTAAAATTATGTTGCATACAATATTTCTGAAGGATTATAAAATTCATGCTCACAATAGCAGCTGATTGCTCCCTGTATTTTCATTACTTTTCCCTATTTTGATCTATTCATGGTGGCGTTGGAGGGAGATTTAAGAATTTTATTTCTGTGTGGCTCTGGAAAGTTAGATAACTACTTTTTCAGCTTGCAAAAAACTATTATCTACTCCCATAGTCTTCTTAAATGGGAAATATCCATTTATACACAACTCATGGAAAAGATAGGAGCAATATTCATGTGATTAAAGGTTCACTCTGCAGTCGTGTGTCACTCTCTGTCTGGAAGCTGCTGCTTTATTCTGTCCCCAGCTGCTCCTCACTGTGTCAGGAATTCCTGCACCTTCCAATTTCCAGCACACCGACTTCTGTGCTGTATCCTTAGCCAGGTTCAAGCCCTATAATCAAAATTATTTATATGTTTTCAATGCTGTGCTTTCTAAACCATCTCTCACTGTCTGACAGCAGAGTTACTGCGTGTGGCTGTGCTGGAGCACCTGAAGGAACCTCTTGGAGGAGGAAGGGAAGGGGCTGAGGGCTCGTGTGAAGCAGGGTAGAACAGAACACAGGCATGCAGAACTTCCAGCTGAAACAGCAACATCCCAAACCTCGGTTCCATTTGTCCCAGCTTCCTCCACAAGATGGAATTTAAACCCCAGAGGGGGAAAATCTCTCTCTCTGCAAGAGGACCTTGGAACAACCTCAAGAAAACCCTGAGCTCTCTACATGAGTTTGAGAGGTGGAAAATAATGAACACCTGTTTCTTTCATGTTCAAATTTTTCCTTTATAGGTGGCAGGTTCCTTTTACTTCTATTCTTTTAAAGAATTTAAGATGATTCATTGTTTTTCATGCAGACTTGTCCAGGATAATGAAAGTGATGATGATGATGGAAGTCTTCTGTGGAAGAGATTAAAGGCATTCCCACTGGGTCGTTAAGAGACAGAAGTTGAGCTTTTGTAAAGGGGCAATATCATTTCTTGAGCAATTTTATCTTCTCACTTCTCAGTCTTGGTTGTGGAATCCACCTTTGGTGTGAGTCTGCTGCTTTACATAAGCAGTAAATCAAGTCAACTTTTTAACAGTAGTTTTATTGATAATAAAATACTACATTCTATACTAAAAATAAAATACTATCCTCACTAAAATATAAAAGAGATCATTTTGAATAAAAAAAGCATTTTCAGACTGGTTGAAAGCTAGTAAAGCTGATTTTGTTAAATTTAAAATTATTCCTTCTCAGCTTGCCTCCATTCAAACAGTGTTTCTGTAATTGCCAGGTCATAGTAATTGTTAAAAGAGGTGGAAATAAAATGGTTTAACTACATCTCTTTTTTCATAATATTAAAGCTATTTAATAAGAAAATTTATATTTTTTTCCCTGGGAGAAAAAAAATTAAATAAAACTTATAAAATTATTTCAGAGATAACAATAGGATATCATTATTAAATGCAGTGCTGGGGGGTCTGCTGAGCCATAGGAAAAGCTCCAAATCCCAAATCTAAATTTCTGTTGACTTAGCAGTCAGAGCTCACTGCTTCTGAAAGATTTTCTGGAAGCTAGGATTGATCTGACTCTAGTAAAATCTTGAATAGCATCTTTGGCTATTGTGGGAAGATATTACCTAACTTTTTCTCTGAAGGTTTTTTCCCTAAAATCATACCTTTGTATAAGCAGCCTCATCAAAGTTGGAACTCTTCAGAACAACACAAAATTAACAGTTGTGTTGTGAGTGATGGAGATAAATGGATGAGAATTCATAGCAAGAAGTAATTTTCCCTTTGATATTCACCAAATAAGTTTGATTTTTGCCTTTGTTGAATTTCTGAGAAAGAAAGTTTATAAAAATTGGTTTGCTTAGCTCTTTGTTTAACTGTGGGTGTCATTTTTTGGGGGTTAGTTTACACATTTGGAGATTTTGGTGTCTGTGGAATATTCACAACATCCACTGAAGAAAAAGTGAGCATTGCAGAAGCTCAAAACCTCTGACAAGAGAGGCTGAAAAAATCCCAAATATTGACCAAAGTTACAAAAATTGCTTTAGTTCCAGCTCATGTGAGCTCCTGGTTTTGACACTACAAATCTGCTACTGATGCCAACCACCAGTTTTTGTGGATAACAATTGTGCTGCTACTGAAAATAGTGTGTGAATAAACTTTTAACTTAAAACTCTTCTGATGTAAAATCAGATGGATTTCTGTGACAGTGTTAAGAGTGATGGTGCTAATGAAAGAATAGAAAATATTAATATTATTTGCAGTAATAACAAAGCATTTTTTTTCTGTGAAGTTACAAGTCAAATGTTCTTAATTTGTAATCAAAATTATGAAAAGAGCTAAGGGAAAAAGTGTTCTCACACAGTATCAAAATCTTCAGGAATATAGTAACTTACAGAAACTAATACATTGTTAAGGGTTATTTAATTAAAATATTAAAGAAAATAGGAGGAAAAATTGAACTTTATAAGCGGGTTACCAAGGAAACCAGTTCAAAATGAAATTCACAATTTTAGCCTTTAGCATTTGAAGACACAAATGCAGACATACAGAGACATACACCCCTAATTTTAGTGACTGCAGTTATTTTTACATTCTGCCAAAAGCTAGAGTCTTCAAGGACTGATTTCATATGCAATAAAATCAATTTATATTGCTTGAAATGTTCTTTTGACATTATATTAGACCATATCAATGCAAATTCATTAGATTGGATAAATGGATCATTTAGCTGTTCCACTAAAGTTTGTAATCTTTTATTTCTTTATAATAAATGCAAACACTACAAGAAGTAATTTTCTTCATGGTTGTGTCTTCAATACACAAATAGACAAATAATTAATGGAAATCCTGGTGTCTCTGCAGCAAAACAGCACAACAGATACTTCATCCTTAAAGTTCCCAAAATATTAAGGAGTTTTAGTCAGAAATTGTTTGAAGCAGTTATTTTTGCTAATGTAGCCTTCTTTATAAGGCAGCATTTAATTCTCATTGAAGCACAGTAATATTTGCCTACCAATTTCTGGAGATCATTGATGTTAAAAAATACCTTGGAAAGAGCCCCCAGAATTTTGAAGGATATTTTAAAACGCTGAACAACATCATGGCAAAACCAGCCAGAAACCTCAGTGTCCCAAAGGTGAGGGAAAACCACTTCTGTGCCATTTTAAGTAAAAGAAAAATGAAATAAAAGAAAGGAATAAGGCAGAGGGAGGAGGTGAAAGAAGGAGGAACCTCATTTCCTAACTTTTAGAAGGGAATGAAACATAAACTGAAAGCAAATTGTGGACAGATGGACTGAGGATGCTCTGGGAACATTTTCCACAGAGTCACAAAATCACAGAACCACAGAATGGTTTGGGCTGGAAGGGACCTTGGAGATCACAGAATCCAGCCTGCCCACCACAGGCAGAGACACCTTTTCTTTTCTGTACACACTAGAATAATCTCATCATTACTTTTTAACTCGATAAAACCTTTAAAAAGAATCCCCACAGCCCTTGGGCTGAGGTCAGCACCAGTCCCACCACCCTGGAGTGGCAATAACCCCAAATCACACCTTTTTGCCACTGCCCATGTAGAAAGAAGCACTGAGTGTGCAGGTCCACCCCTCTAATGCTGGGAGTGAGAGCAGAAATTCGCTTTTCTAGGGCTTTATAGCACTTTTTACTCCCAGAAGTGTTTCAGAAATCTTTACTTTGATATGAAGTCTGATTTTTCCCCATATTTTCTGTGCAGTATATCATCAAGTCTTGTTCTGTCTATCACCTTTTCACATCTTCTCTTCCAGTGCACTACTCTGTACTTGGCAAGAAGATGCACTTTTCACATCTCTTTTTTTTTTTTTTATTGCCTTAGAAAACCAGCTAAGACATTTTCACTGTCAGTTGCTTATTTGCTGTATTTTCCCCTTTGTAGTACAGACAGAACTCTTCAGGTGGAGAGACACAACGTGAAAATCTAAGCAACAAAAAGACAAGACAGACCTTCAGAGGCACTGCTTGATATTTGTGGCATAAAGAAGGATATATAAAGTTTCTAGTAGGATAAATGACTAACTTTTCATAAGTGCTGTGTGCTGTCCTGAAATTGTTTCAGTGTTTGGTTTAGATAATTAAATAGTATTGTCTCATTATTAAATTTTGAAATACAGTCCATTAAAAATTAATTTACCAGCCTTTAGCAATGAAATCCAGTTACGGTGCTGCACTGAATAATAGAGACTCTGGCAATAACTAATTAATTAACAGTAAAACAAGTTTCACCAGTTATGCTAAAAATTTATTAACATTTAAGGATGATCACATAGAAGTCACTAATCCAAGATGTCCTCATCCAAGAAGTAACAGTTATGAATTTAGACAGACTTTTACTGTGGTAAGTGCAACATTCTATTCTTTGATAAATGAAACCATCTTCTTATCTTTTGTTAGCTCAGAACATCAAACTGACTGACCCACAGATTTAGAAGCTACATTCAAGATAGATATTCTTTATTTTATATTTATAGTTCTGAATACCATTTCAAATGTCAGAAGAATATCTTGTGGATCTATTTATGATCTTAGGGCAGAATTCACAGAAATAGTTTAAGTGTACAGCTCCACACAATGACCACAAGTGTAGATTGTGGTTTTAATTCCTTTTGTACAGCAATCTGCTCTGATTTGTTAATTTTATTAGCTCAATAATTTGATACATCTGATTAATTAATTCTTATTTAGCCACTCTTAAGTTTTAGCAAATCACTAAGGGATTAAAACATCTTTCTGTATGAATGCAGCTCCATCTCCTTCATTGCTGCTATACTTGCTTCTTTTTCATTTTTTCAGATTTGTTGTTCAGAATTAAAACCTTATGGATTCCCTAATTACTTGAAAAATAATCAGGAATTAATTACTACTAATTAATTGATCAATACATATTTATTTGCTTGGAATGAGCTGTGTGCCTGTGAATCTACAGCAAAAACAACCCCTTGAAGATTGTAGATTAAAGGATGACAAATTAGTAGTTACCACCTTATGCAGGACTGGAGGGAAATGGAAGAGACAGCATCATTCCACAAGAAAAAGTGAAGGTTTCAAGATGAAAGGTCAACAAATGCTTTCTCTATTTTAAACCTGTCTTTTTTCTGTTCTTTTTATCTAATTTAGTTTTCAAATAATAATTCCTAATCAAATAACTCTTAATGTCTGTCTGGTGAGTCAGGAAGTCGATGGCAGACAGTGAGAAAACATTCTGCTCTTCTAGAAGAAAGCTGTCATTAGACTCTAATCCCACCATGTGGACAAATCTTACTGCAAAATTAAAATATAGGAGAAAATGTTTTGAGTGAAAAACTGCATACAAGCAGCAGTGAAGAGCTGCATCAGCCAGGAATATGAAGTGCATTTCTGCTAAATCAAAAATGTGGGTCTTTGCTTTAGTCCATGGAAATACAGGAATTTACAAATTGGATTACAGCTTGGATTCCAAGATCTTAATCCAAAATTAGTCATGATACATGCATGAGAACAGGTAAAATGAAATAGGGTATTAAGTTAAAAAAAAATCTATCACAAAATATATTGCTTTTCTTCCTTTAGAAATTCAATTTACTAGTAGCCACACTACAGTATTAACTTGAAAATTTCTTAAAATGTTGTACTGGATTGGTCTCATAATGGAGGATCTGCCTGCTTGGGAGGAAAATGAGGTTTGAGTCAGTGCCCACACAAACTCCCTTGCAGGGGGACACAACATGACCTGTAGCAGATGTTGAGTGGGTGAAGGTTTGAGAAATCCTGACACAGATAGAAAGTCAACATCATTACATCACAGGAGATTGACACTTTTAAATCTCTCAGATTAGTCTGTCATTCTTATTTCATTTGTCTTTTAATCTTTATAATGCACAACAAAACCAAAACCAAGCAAAAATAAATTTTGGAATTTTAGTTTTTGTATTTTCACCACAAAACCATGATGCTTACTCCAGATTTCAGAATGATTTCTTGAAGCCAGACACATGCAATACTCTTTTCTCCTAATAGTAATAATTCTACAAAAAAATATATATCTTCATACTTTTATTCTGGTAAGCAAGGGAGTGCAAAGGTTCTGCTTCAGCCTATCAGAAATGTATTTTTATACTGTGAAATTGAGAATTTACACTCTGTGTCCTGGGGTGGAAAGAGGACATGTTGGGTATTTGCTTAAAAGAGAAAACTCTGGAATAGTGGGGAGGCTGCCTGGCCCTCAAGCAGCCAAACTGGCTGCATTCTGGACACTGATATTCATGAGAGGGGTCACTGGGGTGAATAAACTTCAAAACTACCAACATGATTTGTTTTGTACTTTGCTGAAAGACAAACCAGGAGAGAACTGATGTATGTGCAGTGTGAATGAGGATATCAGCAGCATCCAGCTCTGAAAAATTCTTCACCTGGGCATGTAAATTAATTTGTGTTTTACAGACCACTCTACCCATGTATGGTTTTAGTTTGCAGCAGAGATCCTCATCCTAAAGAAAACAATTGCAGAAATTTGGTTTTTTCAAAGGTTATGCAGGCAAAACTTCCCCAGTGAAATCAAAAGGGACTGTGATGATGAAGGCTGTCAGGAACAGAGCCCCATCCCTGCATTTAATATCAAATGTCTTTCTCAAACCCTGTTACTGACTGGAGGCACTGACACCAGGACAGGCCCATTCCACAATTATTTTCAAAGCTTTTTTTTTTATAACATTGCTTTGTCATGGAAAACAACAACCATTTTCCATCTCATTGTTTCTGCAGTCCTTACTGGACAGTCACAAAGCAAATATTAATCATATTAATGACACTGTACATCTCTGAAATGTTAACCTTCAAGCCAATAACTCAGATTCAATGGATTATTTTGGTCCAGGCTTCGAATTTGAAATGACCTTTCCCTGTCTGAGAAAAATTGACACTGTCCCATTTAAGTCACAGTTTGTCAGCCTGGATGGTCACAGACAATCAGTCAATGCAATTTAGACTGGCATCTATGGAGGCAAAAAGAAAAATAAGTCCCAGAGGATTCAAAGGAAAGCACACAATAGAGTCAGGGCAGTGTGGGCTAAGCCATAACATCTTAAAGAGGAGCATCAGCCAAAATGGAGATGACCCACACAAACAGCAATAAGTTTGCTGGTGGAACATTTAATGTTTTTAAAAGAGACAAAGATTTTTAAAATTACTCCCATTTTCATTGGGACCCAGTTCATTAATCCAGAGATGGTGAATCTGGACACACACTAAGCCATGTCTGAAAACACTTTCAACTCTCTTTAGAAAGAGGGGAAAAAAACAAACAGGAGGAAGCTTGCTGTTTGATTTCTTTTAGATATTTTGTTGTCACTTCTCTTAACAACTGTGGATTAGGAAGTCAGGGAAAGAGAGTTTCATTATGTGCATTAATGAATTCCTACTCTGTCAATGTAAAGCAAATATTTCCTAGAAACCACAAGTGAAATATACCTCTGAAAGTATATAATAAACCAAATTTTCACTTGCATACCTTTGTGATCCTCCTAAAGTTTGTTTGAAATTGGAATCATAAAATCAGAAAATCATAAAAATATTTTGTTGCATCTCTTAGTTGAATGGACACCTTGTTTTGCACCTGTTCCCAGAGACTGAGTGGTAAGCAAGAAGCTAGTTTTGGTTTGTTTGGGTTTTTTTCTTTGCATTGAGACTTTTTTTTCCTGTTAAAAATGGAGGGAAGTTTTTGGGGTTTTTTTCAAATAAATGTTGCAATTTAACATTCTCATTAGATTAGGGGGGAAAAAGCCCAAAACCAAACAAATGCAAAAATCCTATTCTCTACTACCATTATACTGTAACCATTAATTGTTTTATAGTGTTTCTTGTATTCTCAGTCAGCATTTTAATTGTAGGTTTAAAAGAATAAAGAACCTGAAACTTTTTTGATGAAGGTAATACTTACTTCTAATGCTCATTTTGTCTTAACAAATAATTCATTTGAAAACAAAAAAGGCTTAACTAATGCCTTAACTGGCTCTGTATCTCTGCAGACTGCTTTTCTCCAAGTTCCCAATTGTGAATTGTGAATTTTAACCACATCTTGCACCAAGATTTGTAGAGAACACATCTCTAGTACCTGTTTTGGTAACAAACAGACATCAGGGTTGTAGAAAAGTGAAGGGGAAAGCGAAAATATATCTTAGAGCAGTTATCAAAGTCAACAATTTCTTCTTTAAGCTGAGCAAAAACATCCTTGCACTTGGCAGAGGGGGATGCTGGGCTCTGGGGCTGCTGTAGTGCAGAGTTCACATAAAGGAGATCTTGTTCCCTTTTGCTCTCTACACCCCCAAAGCTGCATTTGGGCTGCATGATGTACAGGTTTGAGGGAGGAAAACTGATGGCAGATAATACAGTGTTCCAGTAAATGCTGCAGAAAGCCACTCACCTTCAGATAATAAACTCCTAAAGAAAAGGGAGGATTAGATTACAGCTTACATTAAAATAGATCAAAGGAGTTATTCTTCATCCACACTAGTAAGATGGAGAAGCCTCAGCACCTATTTTTTCACAAAACCTTCACTAAATCAAAACACTGCAATTCATCACCTTACACAGAAATATAATTTGCTGGTGACGTTTTGATCTTTGAATTCCAATGCATTTTTTTTTCCTACACTCTCCTGCAAAATTCAGTTGCTCTGAATAGCAACATTGCATAAATAAATATGGAACTAACCAGAAATTCTGTATTGGGTTGTTTGCAACCTTTTGTGGGGAGGTTGGAAAACCATGGAAAATTTTAGATTAAGTTCCAGATACTGAGTACTCCAATAATCAATGACTTTTGTTGGAATTTTAGGTTCATCTAGAAAGATGAGTACTGGTTGCAAAACTCGGATCCAAAATATGGAGATGCTGGACTCTAAATTTAAATCCAGAACCTGAGCTCAGCTTTATTATCATTTACAGAAAAAAAACCCCAGTTCCTTTGACAAGGAACTGTAGGGATGTTCCATTCTGCTTTAGAACACTGGGGACCCATGTACTGTAAGATGAGAAAATAAAGGAAAACAATCAAGGCCAAGGTGTAAAATAGCAAAATAAAGGTTGTGTTGTATTATTCAAAGGACAAAAGAGATGTTCATTAAAAAAAAAAAAAAAAGATAAGCTGTGTGTTGCAGTGGGAAGGATCTTGAGAGCAGAATTGAGGGACAGCCTGTGGGAGTTGTTCTCTCCTGTGCCCATCCTGTGACACTGCCTTCACCCATTCTGAAAATTATTCCCAGAGACATCTTGTCAGGATGGTTTGTGAGACCTCAGCACATGGCAGGGCATAGAACCAATGAGGCTTTTGAGATAAAAAGTAAATCTGACCTAATATCTGAAAAGTTTCCAGTGCTAATCTGCTCTGGTTTTTGTCATTGTGGCAGTCATCTTTTTGTCTGCACTCATTAGTGCTGAGCCTCAAAGCAACAGGACAGCAATTCAGCAAAAGTCTTTAGGTGTTGTAATCTACAGCACAACAACGTCTATAATCTCTGTATGGAGCAGTTTAATGCAGTTTGCAGACCTGAAGAGTCTCTAAAGTCAGGAATTTAATGAGATATGGAGTCTCAGAGCCTGAAATTGGCTGGTGTATTTAAATACTTCAGCAGAATAGATTTTAGCTAATCATTCCCACAACCAGAGAAGCCCCCTCTAATGACCATACTATGAACCCTTTCCAGATTTTTTTCTCCCTCTGTTGTAGCAGAAGAAATAAAAAAAAACCCTGAAAAACCTTACAAAAAGGGAATTAAAAGGTTCTCTGACCTGGACTGCAAGCACAAGAGCAAAAAAAGGAACTTTTCTTGAAATATGAATCATAGATCCTGCTCCCTCAGGTTTCTAAAGGAATTTATATTTCATGGTTATTAGCAAAAGAACCAGAATTTGAAAATCAGAATTGCAGAACCTTTATCTGCAGCTAAATGCTACACTGACACACCAGAAATTGAAATTCATGACTGCTTTTTTCCTGGATTCCTGAGTCTGAACAGAGGACTGAGCAGTGACAACTCCTGCATTTTCCCAGCATTAGCAGGAGGAGCGTGGTTTCCATAAAGATTAACCCCTCGATTCCCAGGTGAAGGTGCTTTGGATTTACACTACACAAAAAGGGCAGCATCAAGGCAGCCCAGCTGCAGGGCCAACATTATTGTCACTAGTTTTTCGTGAGAGGAACTTCCAGCAGCAGTTTTTTAACTCAAGATTGTTTTTTGCAAGTGAATAAGGCATGGAATAAAACACTGATAGCAGATTAGGCTTCCTTTGGATGCTAAGCAAACACTTAGCTGTGTTTTTCCATCATTAACAGACTTGGAAGGAGGAGGAGACTCAGACACCCAGTTTAGCAAGGGTGGCAATATAGGAGGTCTGAGAAACACCACCCAAAACTGGAGGTGCTAATGGCTTCTTAGACATTAGGTAGGATTTTCCCAAATCATTCTTTTAGCTCAGGCTTCTGTTTTTCACCAAAAAGGGCAAGTCAGGAGCTCGAGTGCTGTGCCAGACAGTGATTCTGCAGGTGAGGAGCCAGATGGTTCTCATGGCTCACAGCCCTCTCAGGCAGGCACAGTGAGCAAGAGGGGGAGCAGGGGAGGCACATTCATTAATTCGTTATCTTCTACATCTGATTTTCCACAAATCAACACTAACACAAAGGTGCTGCCACACTTCTCCAGAGGCAGGAGGCAGAAAACCACATCCATCACCTGGAGAACTTCCTTGGCTTACAAATTGACTGACATGTCAACACTGAAATTGGGCAGGATGCTATCTACACAGCCAGGAAGGAATTTATAGTGGAAGTTTAGTCATGATAAGGCAGTCTCTTTTTTATTCAAGTAGATACAGCAGGAATGACTAATGACATCCAGAGTGTGGATTAGGTTGTAAAAAGAAAAGGTAATGTGGTAGAAGGCATCTCAGAGATACCTTTAGGTGTGTGTGGATTTTAATGCACTTTTCTAGACAATGATTTTAAACAAAGGGATTTAATAGCCATTATTAGTCAAAAAAAGAAACAAATGCTGGACAGAAACAACATTCAGAGCTGCTTTAGAAGTACAGGACACTTAGTCTCACTGTGCTTTAGCTGTAAAGTCTTTGCTCACTTAAGCATGAAAATTAGGAGTAAATGCAAAACATTGTTTAATTAATGTGCAACAAACCAAGCACGTTACAGCTTTAGAGCAATGGAACTTCAGAGCCTTTTCAGATTGGAGATCTGGTTTTGGAGTCCCCACTTGGTCACAAATTTAATCCACCAGGAGCCTTCCCTAGGGATGAGACAGTGTTCAAGGGAAGGAAATATCAGCAATAACAGCAGCAATTAGCAAGCTAATTCATTAAGAGACATTCTGCACTGGACTGCAAAGGAAATTAGAGTGAATTACAGTGAATAACTGCCTTTGAGTCACCTTTACTCTCCAAATGTGCCATGGGGTCATGAGAGCTCATGGCAGAAAGATTAAATTACACTTCATTATAAACCAAGCAGCTGAAGTCTGAGAGGATTTTGGAAGTGAGAATTAGATGTTCACATCACCTGAATCCAGACCTTTTCATCTACTGAGCTGCTTTAGTTCCAATCAAACATGGATAATTAGAACAAGGTGTTCTTGAGGATATTGATTTCATGTGAGACAAAGGATCTTCATTATAAAATTGGTTAAACACAGAAGAAGGATGAGCAATGGGGGTGGATCTCCATCCTTGCAGCTTTTCAGAACTTGTCTGGGCAAAATCCTGAGCAACCTGCTGTTCACATATGTAATATCACACCTGAGCATTTAGGCATAAACATTCTCATGTAGGAAATAAATATAAACATCTATTAAATTTCAAGTACATTTTGAAACTTTCTTATTTCACAGATACCTGCTATAAAGAATATAAGGTACCAGCCTTAGAAAGGAATGACACTATAAATTTTTATTAGATGGATCAGAAATATTTTCATGCTGTGGGCAGTGTGGGCTCATAAGAAGCACAGATAACTATCTGCTATAACAAGGAGCATTAACTATGATTAATGAGCTGACTTTGAAAGTCAGACCATCTCCACAATATAATCTTTTCTCCTCTAAGGCAATTTTAAAAGAAACTTTTAAATATTTAAATATTTCAGCAGTCTTCTGAAGTTGGTGCTGCCTGAATGTCTTCAGACATTTCTTTCTAGGCCTAAATTGAAAAAAATATGATCTAGTTGTCCCATTACATTATGTGAACAGAAATAGAATATGTATGTTAATGTAATTGCATATTGAGGAAAACTAAGGTGTGGTAAAAACATTGATGATTTTGTTAGCTGTATTTAAGCTGATCTTTGAAGAAGTTTTGTGTTCACTTTTTTTTTCTGTTAAAAAGGGGGAAAGTGCCACTGACTCCTTTAAAACAGGATTACAGACCTGGTGATTTGAGCACAGCCCAAAGATCAAACAAACCTGGAAGGAACTGCACTGCTCATGAGTGCAGAAAGAGCTGCTGCCCTACCAGAGCAGGTTAAAATGTCAGGTTTCTCATGTCCCATATGGGAGCATGAGGCCAGGTGAGCTCATAGAGATTAATGCCAAAATGGACTGATGAGAGGGGTCAGTCACACCATTGGTGCAGGGCTTGTAGTGCCATTCTCAAATATGACTTTTGAAACCTTGATGTAGCTCCTCAAAAGTATTCAAGCATTTGACTCTCCCTCAGAAATCTGAATTGAATGGCCAGTGTGTTAAACACTCTCTGGTTCATACTTTGCATTAAACTGTTGCTGGATACAGCTCAGGAGCTGTTCCCAATGGAGTGATTGGAGTGTGGACATCCAAGAAAATCAGATTCCTCTCACACAAAATGCTCTCAGGGCAAGAGAAGAAATTAACCCATAGGTGCTGCCAGTGAACACTCTAATGCTCTAATCATCATAGAAAAATACAGACAGATGTAAACTTATATGAAAGCTGTTTTTAGCTGCATTACAATAAAAGGAGATATGTATTGCCTTTGTAGATATGTGTTACTCAAGCTGTAATAATTTGGATTCCTTTCCTCAGGGGATCCAATGAAAACTGATCTGTGTTCTGTCCTGACAGCACAGTGACAGTTTTATGAGTTCATCCACTATTTATTTCCTTGTCTGATGGCTGTCTGGAAATCCTACATGGGTGGAATGGCCTCGCTGACATGCAGTGAGTGATGTGTATTTCAGATCTCCATGAGCTCTACTCAGTTCTGCAATCTGGGCCTTCTCAGGTAATCCCAAATATCTGAGTTACCACCTTGTTAGCAGCACAACCAGTGAATATCTTGTGTGTGCACCTACAGGAGCCAAAACACACCAGAACCACAACAACAACCCCACTCAGTATCAACCCCAAGAAGTATCTTGCAAAATTATGTAAAAACTGGTTAAGTTAAAGTTGTTTAAATAAGAAGTTTGCTCCTTATAGTCACCCTGGATGTCATTGAGGAAGTTAATTTAAAAGTTAGCTATTTAGGGCATGACCCCCAAAATTATCCATATTTGCAAAATGTTTGTGTTTATGCTTTAAATCTGAAAATTTAATGACTTTTTACTGAGTGCTAATAAACAATTATTGCTGTTCACTCTCAGAGAAACAGACATTTCAGGGGAGAGACAAGGAACACAGCAGTATTTAGAATTAAAAGTTAAGAATATGAGCTGAATCATAATTTTCAGAAAAGTGTTCTCTTGCATTTCTTCCTAACATGCAATTTGTGTGTTTTTTGCAGTGCTGTGGGACCTTTGCAAATAAAAGATGCCAAATAAATGAGAGTCATAAAATAGTTATCATGTCACAGTTTCTTACATCTTTTACAGATTCTTACATCTATTTAGACAGTTTTGTCAGCCCTTACTGATATATTCCAACTGGTAAATTCTTGTTCAACATTTTGATTTTGCAAAGAAAATATTATCAAACCTTTTTAATATTTCATGTTGGTCACAGGAGCAGGAAAACAAGGGTGGCCACAACTGCAAATGTGCAAATCCCTGTGTTTTATTTCTTCAAACTTTTATTCAGTTTTTAAATGAAACCCAGCACCTACAGCAAAGTGCAATACACTCCATGACTTATGCTGTCCATAAAGCCTGTGGGATTTACACTGCCATGGGAAGGAGGCTATTTACATGTTAAAAAGCCATTTATGACACTAATAAAAGTCCACAGGATTTACTTTACAATGTGTGAGAAGCCATTTATGATGTTAAGAGTCAATTTACAATGTCAACAATTGTGTTAGCAGTAAAAATGCAAAGCGGATAAACAGCATTGATTTTTTTTTTTTAATTTGTATTGTTGATATTTCCCTGGCAGTGGTTCATGTCTCCACCACAGAGATTTTCTGGTTTATACTTTAAATGAGAATGATAAGGCATAAATTTTTGTTTTCCTTATGTGAGTTAATCTTAGAGAAAAAAAACTGTTCATACAGATGTGTTTGGGATACCTTTGCAATATGGCAGAGATTTCTGACCCATTAGGCAACTTTTTCTGGATTTATCAATCTGCTACAGCAACAAAGATATTCTCAATCTTTACACTTTACTCATTCACTTGGACATTGAGTAGTTTTGATCTATCAGCAAATTTTGAGTACTCATTCCAATTTTGATTGTATTTTTTTTTAGTATTTCTTGGATGACATAAAATACAAAATGCTTCTAGAGTATATTTTGCTGCCACTTTTATTAGTACACTGGATAAAGAAAAATAACATTTCTTAAGTTCTACTTACAGGTTCTGAAGACATTTAACCAAAATCTTTATGTAGGTTTTGATTACCCAACACCAAACCTACTAGGTAATCACAGTAATAATTTCACATAACTGTTCACATAACATCTATTAGTTCTTACTGTTGTACCAAAATCTCATTTTCTGTTTGTTTAATCTGATCAGGTTTAACATTTGTTTAATCAGAATTTGAAAGGATTCTCCTCTCCAGGCTGAGCAGCCCCATCTCTCTGCACAGGAGAGGTGTGGGAAATAGAAAAGGTAGAAAACCCTCAGAAATCTGTTTGGAAGCAAATCTCAGAATGGAATAATGCTGAAAATACAAGGACAAGAAAGAATAACTCTGTGAGCTGGGTAGACATCATCCTTAGGAAAACATTAAGCAAGATAGTAGAAATATTTAAGTTTAAATAGGTTTATTAGGTTTAATAATGAACTTTTTCCCTTTTTTTAGGTATTACACAAAAGCATTGTTCAAAGCAAAATGAAGGTGCAGCTTTAGTAATTGGCTTAAGCAAACACTTGCCAGCTTTTGGCTAGAAAGTTGTTAAAAGACTGTAACAAGGAGAATTTTGGCTGTTGTCATGGCTTTCACCATCTCTGGTGTCTCACTCTGTAAAATCAGGTTGATGATGCTGATGAAATAAAAGCTCTAAAACCTCTGTACCGTTGTTGCTGTATATATAATGTATATAATATCATAACAACATAATAGAATAATAACATAATATCATAATAGAAACTTTTTCATAATAGAAAAACAAATCCAGTAGAAATGGTGCCCCATGAAATGGTGCCCCATGTGAGGATTGAACTCACCACCTTCAGATTATTAAAGGGATTATGGGTGTTATAGCCCTCTGAGCCTTTCTATGGCCCTGCTCTAAGAAGTTTTTTATTGTTAGTGTAATGAAGGTATTAACAGTCTAATTCAAGAATCTTTTTTAGTCTAAATCTAATTGCAACAGCAAAAGAAAAATATAGAAAGCGCAGGTAGGGTATTTATTAAGAGAAAAAAGTCACAGGAATAGCAGTAACACTGTTAAAATCTGAACATGCATATCTATTCCTACTTTGGGGATTATTTCCCAACTCAATTCCTGCTATAATTTGTGTTTCTTATTTTACAAAATGAGTTGTTTCAGCAAAAATTGCATCGGTAATATTCGGATTGCTGACATAAAGGGCAAGTCTGAAATCTTAAATACTCTAAAAGACATGTTTACCCTTTCTCTGAAATAAAGCTCTTCAAATTTTCTTCTTGATTAAATGTTCTTAGGTCTCCTTTTTACAAACAACTCCCCTAAGTTTGTGAAGAAGAAAAAACAGCAGTTTTTTAATGGCTGTACTTAAAGAGTCTAAGAATTAATTAAGATTTTAAAAGTGCACCACGAGGCCTGAAAAGCTATAAAAAGAAAGGATTTTTGGATTTAATTGAAACAGAATCCCAAATGTAGTGTAACTCAACAGATAATATATTATATTCAATTAAACACTTTAAATTTTTAAAAACCAAGGTCTCTTCTGCCAAAAGAACATCAGCAATTAAAGTTTGCTGGATGTGTTTGAAGCAGAATACAAATCCATGAAATTAAGATGTTTTTTGGTTTTATGACCAACTCCTAAACACAACAAGCCAGGAAAACAAGAACTAAACATTATGAACTACACACATGGGTAGACCACACATATTTTTGTGTCCCAAAATAACCTATGAAAAACAAAGGTTGTGAAATACTTGCAAGTAAATTGAGAAAAAATTAATGTCTAAATATCTGAACTTATCTGTTGGATTTTCAAGGACAGGTGGGAAGAATTTGCCTGAGTCACAAAATAGAAAAATATTCATCCCTCTTTCATGAGCTCCCATTTTCAGTTTTACAACGTGTGTCATTTCCCATTCTGTTCAATTCCTCAAAAAAGCAGGAAGCCAACAGTTGAGGGAAAAAAGCCCCACGGTGACAGAAGAACCTAAAAGAAAACAGCACTCCAGTACAGGTGACAGCATGACTGGGAATTCAGAAATGTGTTGGCAAAATAAAGCTGGAAGTCATGGCAACTGATCAGATTTGTAGCTTTTATTATTGATTTTAGCAGAATAAAATAACAGTACTGAAATTCAACTTCTGCTCTCTGCTCCAACAAAGCATCAAATTCACAGACACCTTGAACTTACAATCAAAAGTGACAAGTGATTTTTGGAAAGTATGTTTTTGATTATGCAAGTTGCCTGTAGAGAGGTGCATTTCTACTCTGTCAGTCCTAGAAAATAATCAGAAGCCCAGCAAAACACAGCAAGCCCCAGTTATGCATTTCTGCCTCTAAATAAGAGTTAGAGTGCAGTAGATCCGTGTTGATGTGGCAAACAGAAGCTCTGAGGATAACAAATCCATCCAGCTCTGAGAAAGGATGGAGAGGGTGCCTGAAAGTCTGTGCCTCAGAGTGTTTAGCAAACTGATATAGGCACATATTTTTTCTCCCTGGGGCCAACTTGAACAGCAGCACTTATATCTTAACAGCTAAACTTGCTTCTTTCCCCAAAACACGGTGGTGATGGAAAAACCGCCCTGTGGGAACCTCTCCTGGCCTGTGCTGCCCCTGGGACGTGCCTGGGAGTGGTGGGGTTACCCCAGTGAGGAACAAAACCACAGCAGTGACAAAGGACAGGGCTGGACACTTGCCAGTGAGTGCAGGAGGGTTTGAAGAGCTTCCTTCTTGGATCAGAGCACACCAGACCACGGGCCAAGGGATGCTTGGGGAGCACTGCACAGACTGAGGGGAGTCCTCAAATATCAACAATATTCTGGAGAAATTGCTATGAGAATCTGCAGAATTTGATCTAGATAATTTCTTCTTCAAACCTCGAGGAATTTATAAAACTTCAGATGGTTCACTGGGGATTTAAGGGAAAAATAAGACTTTCAGAGCTGCTGCTCATCTCAATACTCCATTTTCCCTCCAAAGCAAGAAAGGCTTGGAGGTTCATCCCTCTTTTCCCTTCCTCCACCTCAGCCTTCTCCTTGTCTTATTCAGATCAGCAAAATTCATCTTTTCTTCTCTGTTCAGAGACACAGAGTGCCTGTGTTCTCCTCCCACAGAGCATAGCATGAAGTTTACACTGAAGTAGGTATTGACTGGTGTTTTCTGTTTAAAAAAAAGCATTTTTCACATCTATCACCCCTTTAAGACTGCAGTAATTATTTCTCTAATCTGATAATGTAATCACTCTTTCTCATTTCTTGATCCTTTGGGTTTGATTCTGATAATGATTTTGCTAGTTACACTTGAAATGTCATAGGGGATTCAAAATTCCAGAGAGAAATATCCACTTTTGTTCAAAGAAGATAATCAGCCACGTCCTTCAAAGCCATTTTCTGGATTTGTAGTAGCCATCAAAGTAACTCCGATGATGTTAGTGGGGTCATATCACCATCACTACCAAGTAATGAAGTTTCACTGAAGAACTATATCAGTTTACATCACTGTAGGTTTGCACAGACTCTCAAACTTTTATTGTGATGGGGTCATACATAAGCTGAAAGGAAGATAAAGAGGGAGAAATATTCATTCAGAGATTATGTGCCCTGATCCCATTTAATCTTTCCTCGCTCTGTTTGGAAAGTAAAATGTCACTGCATTTGAAGTCTCAGTCCCAGATGCTTCCTGAAACACTTTGAAAGAATCCATCAAAGAAAGTTCCAGACATTTAGTACTGTCTGTCTCTTTCTCTGCTTTTCTCTGATCTCTGAATTGCTACCTCAAATCCTTCAGCACAGGTATGAGGCTCTCTCTGAACATCTCAGGCTCTTCCTGCTGCTCTCCCTCACCTGTGGTCATAATTCTCTCCAGTGATATTCCTGAGTGAGATGTCACAAACCTCAATGTGACTTCAGCCAAAGGAAGCAGCAGGAGTGCTACAAATCAGACATGACATTTTCTTGAACTAATGATGTTTGGGATGGGTGATGAGGTGTGTTCACCAGAAAGCCCCAAGAGGCATCAAAATAATCATAAAATGTGTAATGGCTTTAAAATGCTTGAGTACTTTCAAAAATTTTATTTTTGTCACGTTCCATTACTGTACATTCCTGTGATTCAAAAGATGACAGTCAGAATATTTCCATGTGTTTTTGGAACTCAGCTGTGCAGCTTCACTGTGACGAATCTCCCTACATCTCCTTGACTCACTATGAAAAATACAAAAATGAAGTGCTAAGAATGGAAATCCGTGTGGCATTAGGGATTTCCCAAAGCAGACCTCACATTTGGGTTCAGTTCTTTCTATTTTTTGCATTCTCTTAATGCCATTTTGCCTCACTTGAACTTATTTCCCTCAAAGTGAATTCCCCAGACAATGCCTGAATCCCCTCACCCAGAAGGATGTTTGTTCACTTAGCCTTCATCCCTCTGCAGGGCAGCATTGTAGAAAACCCTCGTGGGCAGCAGCTCCAGGTGTTTATTGTGGTGTTACCATGCACACATTAGCGACTGTTCTCTTGCAGAGTCCAAAAGTGCTCCCCTTATTAAGTTACATCAAAGGCAAATGAAGCATTGTCAGTCCTGAATTTCGAGCAAATGAAGTTGTGCACTGAGATTTCCACCTGGACTGTGGAATATATGAAGTTGCAAAATAATTAGGGAGGAGTCGCACGACAGTAGGAGACAAAGCTGCTTAAACCATGATCTTCTCCTCCCGTGGCTACTTTCCAGGGAACAAAAGAGGGGTGACCAGATGGAGCTGTGGGCTGAACTTGAGGGCGCTGGGTTTCAGTCACTCGGCTTCAGACCCTCTGTATTGGCTCTGGGGAAAGCCTCTAAATTCATTGCATGTGCCATTCTTCCAGGTAATATTTTAGCATTTTACCATA